>VXAA01007169.1:214897-294876 GCA_013399115.1 Anseranas semipalmata | reverse complement strand
CTGGTCGTTTCTTTTTTTGGCCTTATTTTTTTTTTTTTTTTTCCCCCCCCTCCTCTCTTGAAGAGCTCTGAAAAGGCCTATGCAGCTATACTGCAGACAGATGTAGCTGCCTCTGCTGAGGATCAGGCCAGAAGCAGTCCCTGGTTTCTGCTGTGAAAGCCCAGAAATCTTTAGTGATGCTTTCCAAAGAAAGGGCATCAAGGAAAGAATTCACTCAGATATCACTTTGACAGCAAGAATTTTTCTTCCTCTCCTGTCTGGCTGCTGTAGCGAAATCTTGCTTTTCCTTGGACGTTATGGAACACCATTCTGATGTCTGGGATGCTGGCTGTCCTTCCAACACTGATCTAAGCAGCTTCTTTCCTGCTTTAATGCCCGCTTTCTTCACAGAAGGCCTGTGGAATTGGGGTGTCTTGGGTGGGGAGATTGATAGTGATGGTGAAGTTCAAAGCACAGCATCAGTCACTTTGTATCCTAGCAGACTGACTCCTTATTTATGTGCCCTTGGTTAAGTTTTAGGGAAAGAGGGTCATGACTGTAATGCAATAATTAGGGAATGAACGAGCAGGGACCCGTCAGCTCTTCCTAAGCACACAACATAGCACACTTTATCCCTGCCGGAAAAAAACTCAGGGTTATTTTGGTCAGGGCTCCCTGCTCCTCTAGTGAAAGGTCCCCATGTCGTTAGCTAATGCTGACCTTCCTTCAAGGCCGGTAACAAACCATCTTTGTCATTCCAAGTGAAGCAAGTTCACTGCTAGTTCATACTGCTGCTAGCCCCTTGGAAGGCAATGCTGCATCCCCTTAGACCCTGTATTTGCTGTAGTTGGAAGGCTAGAAGCTGAGGGGCTAGGCTTACCCCACAGGTTTCCTTCTACTTGTGCCAATTTTGTATTACCCCCTTTTTTCTAAAATAGAGTGGGAACCTTGTCTCCAATGGCAGGAGAAAAAAAAAAAGACGACTCTTGGTCACTTTCATGTTTTTTATTATTATTTCCTGTGTGACCAGGGTTTGTGTGAGTGGAGGTGTGTGTGCACCTGGTCGTGTATTAAACCTGCAGAGTATCAGGAGAGTAAGCTGCCTGAGATGCAGTGCAAGCATCCGTATCCTCTCTGCTGCAACCTGTGGTATTGTCCAAGTATCCTAAGGGCTCATGTTGATCTTTCTCTGTTCACATTGCCGCATCTCCTGGGTAAGCTGGTAAATTCCTCCAGGCACTTGGAATTTGATCCAGGACAAGCTTGAACATCCGTATTGCAGAAGGGCAAGATGTTTGTTTTCTTATGTTTTTAATTTCAAAGTTACAAAATGAAGTGTTTGGCACAGTTCTGGAATGCAGGTACCCAGTAGTTCTAACAATACTGTGTAAAATGTTTCTTTTTATGTTTAAAATAAAGAGTCTTTTTGATTAAGTCTGTGCTGTGGGTTTGGGTGTTTGTACTATGGGCAGTTCTCTCCTTGTACCTTGCACATATGCAGACACTATTGTTACTGCAAGGGTGTCAAATGTAAACCTTATAGTCCTGTTTCCAGTGCTGCTTACCCTGCAATCAGCCCTATTTTACAGTAAGCTTAAAATATTTGCCTACATTTCTGTGATGAATTGGGGAACTTGTTTTCTGAATCTATCCTGTTTCTATCCCAGCATAAGTCAACATTTCTGTTGCCAAAGCAGAAGGGACAGATTTTCTAAATAAGATGGTTTTGGCCTGATTTCTCCCAAGCGGCTGCTTGCTGTGATAACACAAATGCTGTTCGTCATCATCTATGAGTTCCAGGCAAGCAAACTCTGTGCTGAACATTGTACTTAGCATGAAGCAAAGTCTTTTCCAGAAGGTTACTGTGGTGGGATTCATCTTTAACACCCCAGCTAGCCACACTGGACTTGAAAAAACAGGTATCTCAAGAATGCAACTTGTCTGACCTACTTGAGACATGTATCTTAAAAGAAAGGGAACTTGAAAGTACCCATTTCTTACCATGAACTGTAAAGGAAAGTTGCAGCTTACCTTAGGTATGAGGATTAGGTGTGATAAGTGTATAAAGGTATTGGCTGGGCAGGTAAGAGAAATAGTAGCTCCCTCTAGTGATGGGATAGGAAAGGAGGGGGGAAGCCACAGTAGATAGCTGTAGTCATTAATTCAACCAAGGCATGGACGTTTGGTCCTCAAGCTTTTTGTAACATTCGTTCTCTCATAGCCTATCTTTTTGTGAAACTAAAACAGTTCCAGGATGGATTTTAGTCTTGCCTTTGTCTTATTCAGTGTATAACATCTGTTTTTGCATAAGAATAGTCATTGGATTACAGGATGGATCCAATCCACTCTGATTGTGTTTTGTATCCTTGTGCAGGCTCCTAGTCTTCAGCCATGCTGCTTTCCTGCCACGTGATTCCTGGAGTCTCATACCGAGGTCCCTGGCGTGTTATCCACAAAGTGTCCCTCTGAAGCTGTCTCTTCTAGTAGCTGCACTAACAGTGACCAGTCTTCTTGAAGTATTTACTTGGAACAAAATCATTGCCACATGGTGAGTCTTTCAGCAATGAAAAGGATAATGCGTCTTTCTACTTTGGGTGTTTGTCCTTCTTCTCCCCCCAGCCACCATAGCTCAGAAATGTCTGTCTCTGATGTTTCAGGGAGAGCCCCTTCAGAAGCTGAGCTGTGAGTTCCCAGCCTGAAAGTTTACATTTTCTTTAGAAATAACATGGTTAAGGACCTTTTGAAGTTGGCGGCTTTGCCTGTAGCCTTTCAGGTGCATGCTGAGGTGTCCTTGCCTGGTGCCATTATCTTTTTCTTTTCCTTCTGCCTTCACAGTTCTCTGCATTCATCCAGAAATATCTTTAGTTAGTCGCTATTCGTTAATTTCTCCTTCCTTGACCTGATTGTATGCAGTGTTAACAAGATGGCTCTTGGGACCCTTGGACAGGGCATTGCTGTGTTTAAACCTTCCCTTCCCTTCTGCAGATGGCAGCAGCAGCAGCATGTCATCTGAGTGTCACCACTTCCCACTTGGCTGAGCCCCGTGCTGAGAGATGTTCTCCAAGTCTGGGAGTAGCAGGGGAAGTTCTGCAGGGTCTCTTGGGTGGAAGGTGTCAGGCAAAATAAGGCAAAAGCTGCTGTGTTGCAGTACTGGACATATTCTTTATTAAGCCCTGGGCAGCAATGGCAACATTGTAGGAGTTGCTTTCAGGGTGAGACTTGCAATCCAAGCATGAAGAAGTGAGATCTAGTATGTACGTTTGCAACCCTTCCTGATATATCTATTTAACTAAAGCCATAAACCGTGGAGGCTTTCCTTCGAGCTCACTGTAGCTCCTGCCTTCTGCTTGAAGGAAATCTGTTTGGCTAAGCATAAATATAATCTAGTCTTTCTGTGACTATAGCAAAGGCATCCTTCTTTAACATGAATGGAGGATACCAGCAGCAACAGCATCAGTATTGCCTACACCATGTTCTGTTCTCTTGGGATGTTTGTGCAGCAATGAGAGCAAGATGGGGTGGACAGCATGTTGTTGTCCAGAATGCTTTACCCAAACTGATGCCGAGGGAGGTGAGAAGGTGACGTATAGGAGCAGAGCATCTATTGCTTTGCTGGGAGCTGCTGTCTGATAGCTAAACATATCCAGACTACTAGCACGCTAATTCTACATTTTAAGTCAAAGTCCCACTCTGGCAACCCATCAAGCCCAAACTGAATTCCTTTAGACACTTGAGTAGGTGTACTTAGAGAGAAGCTTCATATTCATGGATGAAGGTTACTTTAGGAGCTCCAGGAGGAAGAGAAGTCAGCAGTTCTGGGCTTTCAAAAAGAGCAGCTCTGGCTCTGCTATTGGACCTTGTGAAATTGCTGCTTTTCCCGTGATCTCAGAGGAGTGGGAGAGAGGGAATTGTTTCTGGTGGATGAGTTGTGCCAATAAAGCAAAGGCTTTGATGGTAGGTGAGCTGTGAATGTTCTGCCATTGCTACCTTGCTTCATCACTTCAGGAGTGTAGCTGTGTGTCACTTCCACGTTGTTCTTAGTGCCAGGGTGGTCGCGCTCTGCCAGTTCAGACAGCCTTATTGTCCTGGGTGGCGGGGATGGGACTTTCTGTCTATGTAGGTGGTGGGATTTCCCCTGAGTAGCCCTTGTGCTGCTCTGTGGGACCTGCAGTCTCTCCCCATTCGAACTGCAGCTGCCTGCCTCTGGCTTCCAGATGCTGTGCTCAGTGCCACAGGGTCAGGGCAGGGGAAAATCCATCCGCTCTCAGATTCGCATGCTGCCTACCTCTAGGACTGGGGAAACACATGTTTTGTTCATCTTCCAGCCAGGCCTGCTAGGAGAGAAGTTCCCTGCTGCAGCCACTGGTGCAGCGAGTTTTGGCAGCTGGAATTTATCATTTTTCCCAGCTTACATGTATTTAACAACTGGCTGCAGCAATGGCTGTTTAATTCCCTTGCTAACATTTCCAGGGCAGCCATTTAATTTTTTTTAAACCTTCTTGCTTCTGGAAATCCTGTAATCAAATCCAAGCTCTGTCAATCTAATTAGTTTTGAAGCACAGCATCTCCATAACTTGGAGACCTAAATAAGCAGCTTAATATTAAAACCTAGGTTCTCTCCCCACACATTATACTGCTCTGTATTCCCCAGGAAAAGTTCCCACTTAACAGCCTGCTGTGACTGCTCTGACTGTTCCCCTCTCTTAACCTCCCTCTTCTCTTCCCCAGCCTCTGCCCTCCCTGTGTCCTTTGGGAACCGAAAGGACCAGGAACAAGCCTCTGCTGCTCTGCTTCAGTCTTTCATGATATGCTTGCTTAGAAGATGCTGATGCTGCTTCGAGTGCCACCGTGGAGAGGTTTGGGGTGGTGCGTAGCAGCTGCTGGTGCCATACCAGTGCTGAGCCAGACAGGGGGCTGCTCCTGTCAACTGCACAATGACAGGACTGCATCCTGCATGTGCTGCAGCAGGGGACTGCTGGGGTTTGCAGAAAGCAGGCTGTGCCGTCTCAGAGCCAAACCACACGGCCAGAGGAGCACAGCCTAAGGGCAGCTACCGAGTGGTGCCTCTTTGCCGAGGCTCCTTCCCTTGGTGCTGTGGGAAGCTGGTGGGGAAAAGTTGAACTAGCATCGTCACTGCAGCATCCCTCCAGCTGCCTGGTCCTCAGCAGCACATTGTCCCCCTGAGCATTGTGCCACCTGCTAAAGATTGCCCAAAGGCCAGGGCAGCTGGGGAGCTGCAGAGGTGCTGCCGTGGAGGCAGAGCTGCAGCACTTTGGTGCCAAGCAGCTCTGACCAAGGGGAAAGGCTGGGTACGGAAGGCAGCGCGCACTGGAAGAAGGGCTGGGTGAAGTGCTGCAGCAGCCCCTTGTCACCTCCTGCTTTGGTCAGGTAGTTTTGATGAGTGTCACCGAGAGGGAAGACTGGCTCTGTCGTAGCAAATGGCGTGGGCCTGCAGAGCAAACCAGCTGGTGCTGAGGCCCTGGTGACCACCTTGCTGTGCCTTGGGGGTTTTCCCCTCAGATGAGCATGTCAGTGGTTGGAACACCTTAGGGTTGCTCCTAGAGCACCAGGCAGGTTTCCTTTCATCTGAAATGAACCCAGCTGGTGTCTTTGAAGCAAACCAAAGAGCAGGAAGTTGAAATGTCCAGGACATTTATGTGAGCAATGCATTGTTGGCCTAAGCAGTGACTGATGGAGCAATGGAGCCTTTTTTTTCCCCAATTTTCAAACCACACACACAAAGGTGGGGGATGTTGCTAAAGAGCACTTTTTATTAGGATAAGATATATCAGGCATGTGATTCAGGCTCTAGTTGTGTCCTGTTGGCTAAGCAGGTTCAGAACAAGTGTGTCTGCCCACTCCTGCTGCGGTGAAGCAGGAATAATCCATCCTGCATTTCTGAAGGTTTTTGGTGTCTCTGTAGTGCCCTGACCGATTTTGTTCTTGCTTAACTTTTTACAGTAGAAATGGTGTGAATGAGCGCAAACCCCAGTTCACCAAAAAAGAGTTGTGGGTGATCTCCTCCTAGGCCAGCCCTTGTTGCTCACTACTGAGAGCAGCCAGAGTCCTAGGAAGCTGCAGTTGCAGAGGATGGGTGCTTCTCTGCTTGATCTGCTCTTAGATTTCCATTGGTTGTCATGTCATTGTTGTCTTTGCCCTACCACTGCCCCCCAAAAAAGGTTTGTTTCAGTTCCTGTACCAAAGAAAATGTCTTTCTTGCATGCAAAGCCATCACAGCAGCCTTTCTGTGCTGAAACTCTGCTGTGGGTTTTGCTCATGAAGACCTTGTCTTTGCCACGCACTGGAGCCACATCCCACGAGGGCACAGGGGCTCAGGATTTGAGCGGCAGCATTTGGGTGGCAGCAGCAGTCCTTCCCGCTGCCGTGAGAAGTGGTCATGGCTTTCTGCACCTTTGCTAGACTTCCCTTGCTTTTGTGGCTGTCTGGGGGCTGGTGGTGTGGTTCGGCAGTGCGTCAGGGTAGAGATCTTTATCCACTACCATCACACTCAGCTCCTTGAGATGTAGGTGAAAGCCTGCATAGCTCCCTGCAAGGCAAGCCTGGCTCCAGCAAGAACCAGTGGATTCGGGCGTTTGTGCTCCATCAGGAGGGCTCTGCCCACGAGAGCGTGCCCGGGGGATGGTGGCTGAGCCGGCGGCTGTGGGGAAGCCAGCTGGCTCCCGCTCCCTAACTGGGGGACAGAACCAGCTGCCTTTGATGTCTGAGCCGGGCTGAGAAAACCTGACGGCAGACTTCAAAGTCTGTTGCGCCAGCTCCCCTGATTATCTGAAGGATTCTGGCGCATCCCCCAGGACTGCCGGATTATCCCGGCTAATGCTGCGCTGCGTCCCACGTCCCCCAGCCCTGCCTGGCTCCGGCCCCTTGCTTTCAAGGCTGTCCTCCCCAGTCACTCTGGGGATGTGGCAATGGCATTTCAGGGCCAGGGAAGGGGGGGATGTTCCCTGAGATCTGCAAAGCAAAAGCAGGAGGCGTTTTTAGAGAGATTGCCTGCAGTGGTGCAGAGGGCAGGTCCTTGCCTCCCATGGGGGTGAGGAGGCGGCAGAGCTGCGGGGCTGCACAGAGGCCCCAGCTTGCATTCACCTGGTGTGTTGAACAGAGATGCCCGAAGCTCATGGGGGAACCCTCCCTTTTAAGAGCTTTTTTTCCCCCCTCCCAGAGCAAGCAGCCTCAGCAGCGGCTGAACACCCTTCCTGTGTGAAGCTGGATTTGCCTAAGGCATGGTTTGAGGTCTGATTTTCTTTGGAAGTTGGGGTTTGTTGCTACTTTTCTGGCAGGTGGGGTAGGCAGGGACATCTGCCACGGCATGTGGAAGCCATCACAGACCATGGTGGCTGTGGGCAGAGGGGCCAGCGTGGTCTGCTGCTGCTTGGGAGCCTTACCACCCTACACCAGGCACCCAAATGGGGTGAGGGGGCTCACAGTGGTCACGTAGCCAGGAAGGGGATCTGGGCTGCAGCCTCTCCCCTAACTGCTGCCAGGTCCCGGCAGTCTGTTTCCCCTAAAATCCAACACTGAGCATGGTGCTGCCTCCTTCATCCTCAGTGGCTTCCCCCATAGCATTTCTCATAGGATCTCTCCCGCAGCAGGGCAAGGGGATCTCTCTTCCCATGCATCTGGCTTCACGGATGAGGTTTCTGCTGCCAGTGCATCTCTGTAAAGGATTCTCTGCTGCTCCTCTTTTACCCAGCCTTGCGTGGTTGATGGCCCTGCCGTATGCTTGGCTCTGCTGATTTCCCAGGGAGGGAGTGAGGAAGTTTTAGACTGTGCGGTCCCGGGAAGAGGGAGCTGTCAATTTTGTCTGCAGAGCATCATCATCGCTGGTGATGGGGCTGGGCAAGGCAATCCTATTCTCCCCGGTTTCTCCACTGTGAATGTAAACAGCAGTTTGTGCGTCATTAGAGTTTTGCAGGCTTGGTGTCAAACTGTCCCCGTGTGTGTGTTTATCTGCACTCTGACTGCAGGAAACTCACCGGGGTTGAACTCCAAGTTTCCTTTTTCTCTGCCGCTATGGCAGAGATGCCTTTCCCTTCTCCGAAGGGATGAGTGGGTTGGCTCGCTGTCAGCAGGATCATCCCCGGGGCACCTCTAAGTGGGATGCTCTTGGAGAACATACCTCATCCCTGCCTCTGAGGCAGGAGGCAGCATGGGTTTCAGCCCTGCGTCGCACCCCGAAACAGCTGCTGCTCCTCCACTCCCTTACATTGCAGCGACGGCAGGTGGCAGGGGACAGGTGAGATCCTGCGGGGACCTCTCTGTCTATGACAGCCTCTTCCCCCGGGCTGGATTTGGCTTTCTGGGGAGCTGTGCGGTGCTAATGGAGCTGTGTGCACAGGCTGACGAGCAGTCAGAGCTGATAAAGGCACCAGCCTTGCAACGAGGAGTCTATGCCTCTGCCTCCTGGCCCTGCAGGCTGTCATGTGAATCAGTTTATTAAATGGGGCAAGGAGGGACCTTGTGTTTGTTTTGGTTCGTTACACGGATCTTGTTCCCTCTGGGAGTCCAGGGGGATCAAGCAAAAGGGCTTGCTTTATGGTTAGTTTTTGCTTGTGAATCCCTGAGCCAATTTAGCCGTTCAGCTGATGCCCTGGCAGGAGCAGCGCAGCTCAGGAGTAGGCACTTCACACTGCCCTCCTTCGTGACAAACCAAACGAGTCCTTTCAGAGTGTGCCTCCATTTCGAGTCCCTCGCGTTTGGCTGCTTGCTGACAGGCCGGGCTCTCCTTGCCAGGGTCGTGCCCCTGCCAGCCTCCCACCCTGTCCCCAGCACGCACCGGGCCGTGCGGTGCCGGTGGTGGGATGTCACCGACGCACACGTGGTGGGAAACCTGCCCCATGCCTCCCAGCGGGCAGGGCCGCCACCGCTGCTGGACGGAGCGAGCTGCTTAATGCGACGGAGCGGGAGGCAGAGGGAGGGGGCAAGCATTCTGCCTCGCTGCATGGTGCAGGACAGAAAAGCCACAGCTGGTGGCTTGGGCAGTGCCCGGCGTGGGGCCGGCTGTCCCCCTGGAGAGGTGCATCACCTCGATGTCACGCTCTGCTCCCCGACTTCTCCCCGCCTTTTTTCTAAGCAGAGGAAACCGCTGCCGGAGGCTGGCAGCTTCCTCTCAGATGCTTTCAATATTGCGGGGTGGCTGTCACCATCTCCCATGAGGGCTTTCCACCGCATCTATAGGAGAGGACCCCAGCAGAGCTCGTTCCCATGGGGCTGGTGCGGCATGGGGTGGCTGCCTTCCTCCTTCTCCTCTTCCTCCTCCTGGGTGAGTGCCCTGCACTGCAGCGGGGGCTTTCGGGGGCAGGCGAGTGGGAATTAAAGCTGTCAGGAGCCCTGCATGGGCTACATGTGCAGGCTGCCTTCTTGGGCTGCTTTGCCTCCCTAAATGGGGGGGACAGGACCCTCCTGCATGGGTGGCTCAGCAAAGCACCTCGCTTGGGCTGCAGGGTGAGGACAGCCTCAGGGGTGCTCTGGCTCCGTGGCTGTGGGAAGGGTACAGTGGAGCACGCTCCTTTTGGTGCTATAGGTTCATGCCAGATGCTGGCAAGATTTTGGTGAGGAGATGTGCAAGTCCACTTTGCGTAGCTGTTGGGGGTGCAGAAGAAGTTACTCTGCTCTTTCTCCTTGGTCTGGTCTCCCCGTTGTTTTCTGGCTTGGTGATCATGTCCCATGGGTGTTTTGCTCAGCGCCAGCGCAGAGGGAGCACCACCCCTGGGAGCTGCATGGGATGGGAGGGCATGCAGGTGACTGCCGGCTCTCCTCTGTAAGCCCTCTCCTCCCGCAGGCAGAAGTGGGGGGAGCCCCGGATGCCTCCCGGTGCCCCCCGCCTCCGGAGGAGCTCTCGCTGGCCCCCTCTCCTGGGCCCTCATGGTTTCTGCCTGTGTGGCAGCTCTGTGGTGCCCAGCCTGCTGGTTCCCTCTGCTGCCCCACGTCCCTCAGCTTCTGGGTCACATCCCCTTCTCCAGCAGTGGTCAGCTCTGCTCCTGTTCCCTTCCCTCTGAGTCTGTGCAGGACCCGAGGGTTTGGTCCTCTTTAACACACCATGAGCTTCCTCCAGTAGTATCAGCCTGGTTGCTGCTCCCTCTGAGCACTGGAGATGCTCTCCAGCCGTGAGCACACTTGATGGGCCTGTGGGCATCGTGCTCCAGCCTCTGCCATGTGACCCAACATGCTGGGAGACAAGCATGTTTGCAGGTCTGTTGATACAGGGCTTGTTCTTACAATCGCAAGGGACACCAGAATCCCTAGGGCTTTGTGCTTCACTGAACGAGACCACACCACAACTCACTTCAGTATTAGGCTGCAGTCCCGTGCACACCCAGATCCATCGCCCTTTTGGGTTCCTCCGGTAGCATCTATTCCTGCAAGCCTCCTGCATGATGACTGTCTGCCAACAGGTGTGGGCACTGGCCAGCGGGTGGTGACCATCCAAAAGGGACCCCTTTACCGAGTCAGGGGGTCCCACGTGACGCTGTGGTGCAAGGTGAGCGGCTACCAGGGCCCGGCGGAGCAGACCTTCCAGTGGTCCATCTACCAGCCCTCGGCCCCCGAGCGGGAGGTGCAGATCGTCAGCACGGCCGACCCCTCCTTCCCCTACGCCATCTACACCCAGCGGGTGCGCGGCCGGGAGATCTACGTGGAGCGGGTGCAGGGGGACGCGGTCCTGCTGCACATCAAGGAGCTGCAGGACCAGGATGCTGGGGAGTACGAGTGCCACACGCCCAACACCGACGAGAGGTACTTTGGGAGTTACAGCGCCAAGACGAACCTCTCAGGTGGGTCCCCAAGGACAGCCTCGCTCCATGCTGGCCAGCTGCTGGATGGTAGCAATTTGGGCTTTTCCATTTTCATGCTGATATTGTCGAGGTGATGGTAAAGCTCCCGGAGAGGACGTGCTCGTTCTGTGCGCAGAGTGACACCAGGGCATACATGGTTCTAGAGCCTGTAGGGATGCAGGCAGGTTTCCCACTGCAGATGGGGAGACGTGCTCATCTTCAGGTCTGTAGCACATTCCCACTGTGGGAATGCTATCCTAACCCCGGCTGGCCAAGGGTGGGATGCCCAGAGGTCCCTCAGCAGGTTGCTCTGCCCATTGCCTCCCAGCCAGGGCAAGGAAAGGGAGGAGGAGCCTCTGCTGTCCCATAGCCCTGCAACCACAACATTTTACGGCCCAGGACTTAGGAGGGAAGGGGTTTTCAGGCTGTGAGCATTAACTGTTGATGTCCTCTCAGGGCAGGGTATGGGACTTGAACTAAATGGGGTACCTGTGGCAATAGGGAGGCAGCAGGGGTGGAGAGGCAAAGGAAAAGGCCCTACTGTAAGCCCACTAAGTTTGCATGGTGGTATGACACTTCCCCTTGGTATTCACCCCTGCATCTTCCTTTATCCTGATATTGTGCCAGCAGCCCCTTGGGCTCATGAAGGGCCAAATGTCAGTCTCCTCGGGGTTGCCCAACGCTGCCCACAGTTTGACTGAAGAGGGTACTGCAGAGAGAGTTACTGTGCTTTCTTTTCTACTGAAGTTTTAAGCACTTCACACATTGGCAGGGGATGGTTGAAGCCTTGCCCATCACCTACAGGAGATAATTCTCCTGTGCTGTCTGACCCCGCAGGACCTGGCTGTGTTTTTTTGTAGTGACCAACAGGTTGCCCATGGAGGCCAAGAAATTCTTTTCCCCCTGACCAGCTGCTCTCTGTGCTTCTCCCCTTGTGCTCAGTGATTGCGGACACCCTCTCGGTTTCTATGGGGTCCCAGGTCCTCACTCACGCAGAGGGGGACGCGGTGGAGCTCACCTGCGAGGTGTCCAAGTCCACCGCCCAGCACACACATCTCTCCGTTGGCTGGTACCGCCTTCAGGGAGCAGGAGAGCACCGCGCCGAGGAGATCCTCACCCTCTCCAAGGACTTTGTCTTGAGGCCAGGGCCCTCTTATACACAGAGGTTTCTGGTGGGGAACGTGCGGCTGGACAAGGTTGGGAACGCCACGTACAAGCTCTCCATCGCGGCGGTGGAGCCCTCCGACCGGGGGCAGCTGTACTGCGAGGCAGCCGAGTGGATCGAGGATCCCGATGAGACATGGAAGGATATCTCCCGCAAGCAGACGGAGAAGACGTTGCTGGCGGTCACGGCGCAGGGTAAGGCCCTTGGCTCCAACTCCTTTGTGCATCACAAGCGCCTATGGCAGTGGCCTCTGCAGTGGTGTGTCACAAAAGTTTCTCTGCTCATGTGCCTGCCTCTGCCACCCTGTTTCTTCCCCTCTGGCCTCCACCACAGCTGGGGACGTGCCGGTGGCTTTGGCCAGCCGCCCTCGTGCTGCCACAGCCCCGAGGCGCGGGGATGCGCTGTGTGCGGACCCACGGATGGCTTGTCTGCCCGTCCTGCGCTGTCACGAATCTGAGGGCCTCTGGAGCAATGGTGCTGCTCTCCGTTAGGCCATCGCTCTGTCTGCCCCCAGTAGTTCATACGTGGTGGAAAAGGGGCTGTGGGGCAGGCTGTGCTCCGAGCACCAGTGCCAGGCAGGGACCAGAGGACGTCTCGTTTCCCCGGTGGGTTGTGGCGTGACCCGAAGCGCATGGCTGCGGGTACCGGCACGCGGGCCGGCCACCCCCTGCCACGGCCGAGCACGCCAACGGTTTCTATAAACGCTCCAGCAAATATTTGGGAATACCGAGCATATCTGCAGCAACTGGGATTCCTGTTCGTGTACTGTTTATGAACCGGTGTTTAAATTCAGAGGGTGATGTGCTTTTCATAAATTACTCCAGCAGTCACCGAGCTGCTCTGTTTTACCTCCAAACTTCAGCACAAAGCTGTGCCCTTCTTGTGGGATGGGGGGGCACCACTGACCTGCAGGGCCCCCCTGTGCCTCTTTCTAGTTTAAGGGGGCTGGAGACCATCTCTCTGTGGCAAATGTTTTCTGTTCCCATCACTTTTCTAACAAAGAAGAAAACATTTTGATAGCGAACCCCCTCTTGTTGCCCTCTGCACGGCCACCGTTGCACCCTCTTTTGTTTGCCCGCAGACCGAGACCTCCACGTGGGCATCGCTGCCACCAAGAGTGCCCTTTCTGAAGGGGACATCTTGCAGCTCAACTGCACACTGGGAGCCCAGAGGAGCGGCAGCAGGCATTTCCAAGTGGCTTGGCTCCTCAACGGCGTGGAAGTGGCCAGGGTTGGCCCCTGTGGGTTGTTGGCTTGGAAGAAGGAATACGAGGAAAGAGCCAGGCTGGGGCAGCTCCGAGCATTCAAGCAAAGTGACACGGTTTACATCCTCACCATCTATGAGGTGGGGCTGGAGGACAGTGGTGCCTACCACTGCTCCGCTTCAGAGGTGAAGGCTCCTGGAGACGGTCAGAGCATCCAAACCAACCTGTCATCAGCTGTCAGAGTCGACGTGAAGCCCATAGGTTAGTCAATCCTAATCGCTCTTCTGGGTAAAACCTGCAGTGATCCCAGGCTGGGGAATGTGTTGAGTCTGGCCTCACCTTGGCAGGGACAAGGCAGCTGCTGCTTCTAGCAAGTGCAAACGTGCCACGTTTTTCAGTAGATGATAACGGAAAGAGCATTTGCCCTGGCAAACATCAGTGTGACAGATGCAGCAGCTGCCAACAAAAGGTGTACCTCTTTAGCCTGGTCTCTTTGCAATCAGTTTTGGGGCAAATAGGTGGAGTTGTGGGGAGGTTGGGTCCATGGCACAAAAAGCTGTGGGCAGCCCCTGTTGCTTCTCCTGGGGAGCAGGAGGTGACCCAGCAGAGCAGCTGCTGCCGGGGAGGGGGCAGCAGGGGGTCATTGTCATTTCCACCAGGTTGTACACCCTCTGGTTTGGGGGATTTCATTGCAATGACGAGGTTTGCAGAGTGCAAGATGGGGCTAGGGGCTGGCAAGGTGGCAAAGGTGGTGGGGAAGGTGCTGGGTGGTGGCGAGGCGGCAGCGGGCAGGACTGAGGGCTCTCTCCCTCTCGAGCAGGTCTCGGTCTGCATGCCACACTGATAAGCCGAACCGCCACCGTCAGATACACACAGAGCTTCGAGCTCATCTGCCAAGTGAGTGCAAGCCGCCCTGTCGAGGAGGTGCTGCTCTCCGTGGGGTGGCTCTTCCAGCCCAACCCGCCCGACGGCAGCTACCAGGAGCTGGCACGGGTCCTTCCCGATGGCACCGTGTCCTGGGGGCCGGCGCAGCCCCGCTTTCAGGGCAAAGCCCAGCTGGCAAAGGCGGATGCCTCCTCCCAGCTGCGTGTCCACGGCGCGCTGGCCAGCCACGCGGGGACGTACCGGTGCGAGGTGGGGCTCTGGAGGACCCCGCGGGGGCAGCCCGCCGCCTCAACCACCTCCAACGCCGTGGGGATACAGGTCATCCCGCCAGGTGAGTGGTGCCACAGGCGCTCCTTCTGCGGCTCCTTCGAACCCATCGGTCGTAACGGGGGTAGCCGGGACCACTGGTGGCTGGGCTGTCCCCAGTAGGGTCACCTCTTGGGGTGCATCATACAGGAGGTTTGCAGGAGTAGATGCTACTGGAGACACCCAAAAGGGTGATGGATCTGGCATTAAGACAAGCAAGTGATTGTAGATTGTCTACACAGAATGGACAGCAAGACATGATGGCATTTGGCTGCGAAGGTATTGCAGCCATTCCTGGATACTGTGATGCTGTGAAGATGCTGGGAGGGGGGTGACCAACTTTGCAGGAGATGGCTGCTGGCTCTAGCACTGCTTCTCTGTGAAAGGCAGTGTGAGCCATGAAGGATATTTAGGAGGTACAGAGTAAATCTGGAGAGGGAGCCTGCTCTAGCATCAATGGGATGAGGCTCGGCTGTGGAAAGTAGAGCTGCAAATCACAAAAATCACCAGCCTGTTTCTTTGCGCATAAAATCTCATGGTTGGTGCCCGCATAGATACTCGAGTTCATGACTTCTGCTTCAGCACTTTATTTACCACTTGGTGTCAGTGGGTGCCTTAGGGGTTTAAATGCTGCTGTGGATCTGGCCTTTTGGCTCCAGGTGGGACGGACCTGCGTGAAAGGTCACAGCAGGAGGGAGGAAGGAGGACAGATCCTTTCTACTTCCAGCTCCTTGGATAGTTCAGCATCCGACCCTTGGCGGGGCTCACACTTAGCACCCTGGGTGGGCAGATGGGGATCCAGCCATTACGCGCCCCGCCGCCCGCTCTGAGCAGGGATGCTCCCGCTGCCTCCCAGCGCAGCTGCCTGCCGTGCCTGCCCTGGCTTTGGGGCAGCCACCCCTCTGCAGCCATGCCCCCTGCGTGCACAGCTTCCTTCTAGGTCCCTGAATGAAGCTCCTGGATGTCAGCAGGCTGAGCGATGTACTGAGCAGCTGAAGTTAAGAATCAAGTGTCTGCTTTTTTCTGGTGTGATCAGTTCACCTGTCACAGGATCACAGCATGGCTGGAGTTGTAAGGGTCCTCTGGATGTCCCCTGGTCCAGCCCCCTGCTCAAGCAGGGACATCTAGAGCAGGTTGCCCAGGACTGTGTCCAGGTGGCTTTTGAATATCTCTAAGGAAGGAGACTGTGCCCTCCTCTGAAGATGTGTGCATCCTTAGAGTAGGGCTGGGTGCCCTTTTAAGTACCGAAAAAGACAAGACAAGTGTATTGGAATACAAAAACTTGCATCTGGTTCCTAAGTATGCTCAAGTCTGCCTGGTCTGTGGGTGTGTGTGCATATCTGACAAGCTTGAACAGCTTCCTAATTAGGGTGATTGCCTTCCCCTCTCTTCTGCTTCTTGCCCTCCCCGGTTCCTCCAGAGCAGCGCAGTGTGCATTGTGAAACGCATGACAGCGCTTTGTGGGTCCCCTGGGAAGGGACCCCAAGGAAGGAAGGAAGGAAGACTGCTATTGCTCAGCAGCTCCACAGCTGTGGGCTAGGCTTGTCACTTACCTGTGGGCCTGATGATGAGAGCGGGAGGCTGACGTTCACTGCAAAGAGAGGCCTTGCCTCCGAGCCCCAGCATGGCAGCTGCCTCAGTTTCCCTGATCCTGCCCCATGGTTCCTCTTTCACTTCTAGCGATTGCACCCAGCAGCACCTGGTCATTGCCAGCCACAGTCTGTAGCTCAAATTAAAGGTGTGTGGATTTGCTCTTTCTCTCCTTCCCCTACCCCTCTTAGCCCTCCTGCTCCAGCATCCGCTAACGGATCTTTGAGCATCCTCATCCTCCCCCCTCTCAGAATCACAGAATCACAGAATCTTGTGGTTGGAAGAGACCTTCAAGATCACCTAGTCCAACCTAAGACCTAACACTAACAATCCCTCCACTAGACCATGTCTCCAAGCTCTGCATCCAATCGTCTTTTAAATACATCCAGGGATGGTGACTCGACCACTTCCCTGGGCAGCCTGTTCCAATGCCTCACAACCCTTTCAGTAAAGACATTTTTCCTAATATCTAACCTAAACCTCCCCTGGTGCAACTTCAGCCCATTCCCCCTCGTCCTACCACTTGACACGTAGGAGAAGAGACCAATCCCCACCTGGCTACAGCCTCCTTTAAGGTACCTGCAGAGAGCGATCAGGTCGCCCCTGAGCCTCCTCTTCTCCAGGCTAAACAACCCCAGCTCCCTCAGCCGCTCCTCGTAGGACTTGTTCTCCAGACCCCTCACCAGCTTCGTTGCCCTTCTCTGGACACACTCCAGCACCTCCATGTCCTTCCTGTAGTGAGGGGCCCAAAACTGAACACAGCACTCGAGGTGCGGCCTCACCAGAGCCGAGTACAAGGGGACAATCACTTCCCTAGTCCTGCTGGCCACACTGTTCCTGATACAAGCCAGGATGCTGTTGGCCTTCTTGGCCACCTGAGCACACTGCTGGCTCATATTCAGCCGACTATCTCGCAGCAGTCCAGGCCAGCCTGACCGTCAGCTGCAGCCTCCAGGGATTATTTTGTTCCCTCTGTTTCAGAAAGCAAGCTTCAGGTTGCTACGAAGGAGAGCTCTGTGGAGGTTGCTGGTGGTGCCGACACCAGCATTGAGTGCAGGGTTGCGTTTGCCCAGAACGACTCTCAGTTCGCCATCACCTGGTACTTCCTACCACGTCCTCCAGCAGATGCCACCCCCCTGCAAATCGTGCGGGCCAGCTACAGCAGCCTGCTGGAATACGGGCCCGAGTTCAGCTCCCCGTCGCAGAAGTCCCGGTTCCTGAGCCAGAGGGTGTCCGGCGACACTTTCCAGCTGCGGATACTCTCAGCCAGCCCAGGGGACCAGGGCGGGTACCGCTGCGCGGTGGAGCAGTGGCGCTGGCTGGAGGACGGCTGGCACAGCCTCGGAGAGGGGCTGTCGGGGAGGACCACGCTGCGGCTCAGGCCACCGGGTGAGCCGCGGGTGCCTGAGGGGGAGGCTGGATCTATCTACAGCGGGGCTTCGGAGGAGCAGGGGCTCCTGCATGGAGCTGTTTTCGGGGTTGTTTGCTCCTTTGAGTGTGCCTCTCAAAGGGAAATAGGGAATTAGGAGGATTTACTACATCCTCCCAAACCAATCAAGCTGGTATTTTTGCCTCCAGCAGCAGATGTCTAATGCTTCACAACAAAGTGAACTGCGGCCCTTGCTTTCCCCTCTGACACGTGGTGTGCTTGGTCAGTGGTGCGGTGCTGGGAACAGAGAAGCAGCCTCTTCCTGGTGCTCCTGAGCATCCTGAGGCAAGATACGGAGCCTCCCCTGTCCTGGTGCACACAGCCACAGAGGACAAGGCTGAGGGCTTAGCTGGGCTCTCACCTTGGGCACTGCACCCCTGGGGTGCAGGGTGGCGGGTTGCTCCTCTCAGCCCCACCTGGCTTATGGGTTGCAGCCCCCAGTAAACTGGATCAGAGGATTCCAGCTTCCTAAACAGCTTTTGGTCCAAAGGAGGCCTTATCACTTACTGGGAGGGAAGTATTACAGCAGAGGGTGGGGGACAGATGATGGTGGGGGGAAAAAGCACCCCAGGGAAAATGCATCACAGGAGCAAGGGGGCCCCTGGTGTCCTGTGTAGGCTCTTCCACAAGGCCATCCAAATCCCCTGCGCATTGCTCTGGAAGACTTCCATCAGCTGGCATGCATGGGCGGGAGCATCTCTGTAGCGGTGTGCGATGCCGTGACTGCTCTTTCTGCTTGCCTCCCACCCCAGAGAGCGAGCTGCACCTGGAGAAAGCCAACCTCAGCATCTCGGCGAGGGAGGGCGAGGAGGTGACACTGGGCTGCCTGCTGCAGGGCACCAGCCCGCCTGCTGCTCGCCTCTCGGCCACCTGGTTCCGCAGGGAGGAGGAGGAGAAGGGCAGCAGCCGCACGAGGACCCTGCTCACCCTGCACCGCGATGGCGCCATCGAGTACCCCCAGGAGGGGCTGGCAGGGAGGCTGCAGCTCCGCCGCCCCACTGCCGGCAACTTCAGCCTGACGCTGGGCGGCGTGGAGGAGGGCGACGCCGGGCTGTACCACTGCCGGGTGCAGGAGTGGCGGCAGCAGGGCGAGGGGGAGTGGGTGCTGCAAGCCTGGGCGCTCTCAGGGTACACCCAGCTCACCACCATCCCCGCAGGTAACGATGCTGCTTCATGAACTGTGAAATCAGCCATGTTGCATGCAGCTGAGCTGAGGTGTGCACTCAAAGCCAGTCTGCTCCTGGCACGGCATGCACAGAGCCTGCTCACAAGACTCTGCGCCTACAGCAGAGCTAATCCAGATTTAACTGCACCGTGAGGGACTGACAGCGCTCCATTCCTCTGCTGTTAAGTTCCTGCCGTTGTCCATCTCGGCTCCCTCTAGCACTTAGATTTCTCCTTCATCGGCTCCCACCCATCTCTTGTTACCCGTTACTGGTGAAGCAACCATTGCTAGAATTGCTCAGTAACTGCTAGAAAGTTCTCCTCCAATTCTCCTCCTGCATAAAGCATCTGTGTGTAGGTATCGGGTAAAGAGGAGAACTGAGGAACGACACTGAGATGGATGAAACAGACTATGGATGCATGATACCTTCATGGTAGGCCACGTGCATCTGAAGTCAGTCAGTGGAGTTGAAGCTGTGTGTCAAGCGTGGGGATTTTAATGGTCAGGATTAAGAGGTGGATGTGAGGAGCCCAGGATGAAAATGGACAGGCTAGTGTGGGGCTGACCAAACCCAGTCTTTCAGAGGACCCAGAGGGTCTGCCAGCAGTACAGGTGGCCTTCACCTGGCCTGGGGAGCTTTTCTGCAGGAGGTGCTGAGGACAGGGCTGGGTCAGCAGCTGCCTGAAGTTCAGCGTGGCTCAAATAGGACAGCAGCGTGGCAGGAGCAAGAAGGGGTGGGTGTCTGGGCGGGGACAGGGAACTTGGTCTCATTTCCTTTGCTTTCCTTTTGTCCCTCATTTTGGTGCAGCCTCACAGACCTCTGCCTCTCGCTGGTGTCAGGCAGGGACCAGGGGGTGATGGCTACATGGCTTTTCCTTACTGAGGCCAGTCTGGAACAGTATTAGCTGAAGAGCCATGCTGTTCCTGGTGGGATGCTTCAGCTGAGAGTGAGACAGGGCCCTGTCTGACCTCTCAAAGCAAGAAATTCAGGCAAATTACCTGGTTTCTTTTCCCCTTCTCCTCAGGTAGCCTTGAAAATATTGTATAAATTCTTAAAAATTGGTAGATGATGAAGATTGAGGGAAGAGTGATAAAAAGATAACCTATAGAAACAGTTGGAGAGGGAAACTTAAACTATCTTGGGGTCTTTTTTTTCTTTTTCTTCCAGAGTCAACTGTTTTGTCTAGGATCTGCTCATCTCCACCACTGCTGAACTTCATCCTATGGTTACCTCTGTTTCTGATCCTTCTCCTGGCCCTTGCCGGCTCCTGCTGGTACTTCATCTCCAGGAAAAGCAAAAAGGGCAACATCAAAGGAGAACAGCTGATGGAACTGCAAGGGGATGGAGGGGTCAGGCAAACTTAGGTGGCACAAAATGGCAGATGTAACTTGAAGTGGCAAAATCAGACATCTGAGGAGGACTGAGTACGTGAAGAGGGGCTTTTTTGTTGTTGTTGTTTTACCATAGCTCTTGCAATAAATACTTGAAATTGTGTGTTTACTTTCAGTGGAATGAAGCAGCTTTGAATTACTAAGCAAATAAGGTTTTCGTAAGGGGTGTTCCTCTCTCTTAGGTTTGGAACCCACCCATTTGACAATCTGTTCATTGTTGTTTGTTTGAGGTCCTTGCAGTATGCATGTCCAAACAGTCCCAGTGTGGAAGCAAGTGTTGTTATTCCCCTTCAAGTATAAGGGGAAAAAACAGCTCTCTTTGCAGTGCGACACCAAAGTAACAAATTGCTGCTCATTTTAAGGCAACTTGACAAAATCTGTGTGGTGTGCAGCTGGAAACCAGTGGCAGAGCTGGAAATGGAATGCTTGTGTCCAATTTAAGGCATTGCACTTGCCTTTGCCCAGCCCTTGCTGAGGAAGCACTCAGACACTGCTGTCCACTGGTTCTGAGAGACCCTGTGCCCAAAGAGCATCAGAGCATCTTCTCCAACAGGAAAGGGGTTTTCATCACAAACCAGACACAGGAGGTTGAGCAAGGCTAGCCAGGGCTGAAGAAAGTCCACATCAGGAGCACCACAGCCTATCACAAAAAAGAAATCCTGTTGACCAGGGAAGGGACTTGCATGGAGTCTTGGATCCCAGAAGGTAGGAGAAGACACCAAGTCCTCTTTGAGCTGCGTGTATGAAGTCTTTCCAGCTTTTTCCTTTGCTGGGACTACTGTAGGAGAAGACAGCATGTAGCCCTTCTTGCATAGGCTGTATGTGGGTCAGAAAGCTGCACAGCTTGGGACCTGGCATTAGATCCCTCCAGGTTGTACCATGTAATGTATTGGATGCGAGCGGGATCAGCCATCAGCCAGTCAGACACTTCTGTCTCAGGGGTCTGTTGCTCTTGACAAAGTCATGTGTGTGCTTGTGGGGCAGCTCCTCTGTGCTCTGGGGTCCAGCTCAGGCTCACCTCAAGGCTGAAGGGCTGCACTGTCAGAAGGCTGGCTGGCCTTCAGATGCGTTAGAGGGAAGGAGACTTCAATCAGTTCCTATAAGTTTGGGGGTACTTAGCCCCTAATTGTGCAAACTGGGCTGTGGTTCCAGAGGGTTGCAAGGTCAGGCATCAGGGTGATGTTGAAAGCACTGTACTGAGACAAAAGCAGTTGTATGTAAATTATGGCATGTGTTTATGAACCTGGCTCCTTTGACCAGAGGGAGGGATGGAGACACTGCGGCCTCTCTACATGATCTGTTCAAGTCCATCACTTTACAATCAGCAAATCTGTCTGTCCTGCATTCTGAGGACAGTTCAATCCCCTTTTCCTTGAAAAAAGCACTTTTTGAAGGCTACTGCCTCTACCTTTCCCTGCAGGTCAAGTTCCCTGGACCTCTTGCAGCTTCTCCCCCAGCTGTCCTGATGCCAGCCATCCCTCCAGCTGTGGCAAGAGCACTCGGAGCTGCCCGTGGGGCTCCCGCTGGTGCTCTGCAGAGGTTTCCCTCTGCCCTGTGGGTTACACGCCGTTTACATATCCCAGCAGGGTGTTTGATTTTTCTCTGTGCGTGTGATGCTGTTTGTGCTTGGCTCACAGTCGGCAGGCTTCTCTCCTGCAGGTTTGCTGTCTAGCAAGTTGTTTCTCCACTGTGTGTCCAGGCTGTTGACTTTTCCTATCTAACTGAAGAGCCTTTTACACGGGGGTGTTGAACGGCTTTCTGCACCAGTTTGCTAAGTTTCGTGCTGTCTGTCTGAGTCCTGTCTTGATAATGTTTTACCTCCTGGGCCAGTTTCAGTCTGTTTTGGCAGAGAAGCAGATGCTCCCAGGACATTCAATGCCTACAAGTTTCATGAGCGGTGTTAGCTGAGTGAAGGAGAAAAGGCAGGTGTGTTGTCCCACCAAGGAAGGGCTGCAGCATGAATTACCTGTCAGCCAGCCCCAAGCCAGCCTTACTCTCACTGCCTGGCGTCCACCTCATAATCGGGGGATGCGGGAAGATGTAGGTATGCTAGCAGGTGGGAAAGAAAAGAAGGAACCATCTGTGACCATCAGCTATTAATAATTACTTTGTGCGCATAGTTTATCTACCAGTATTGTGCTCTCCCTCGGTATTTTCATTTGGCTGGTTTCCATAGCTTGCTCATAAGAGCACCTTGGGAGCATACTTCAGAAGCCTTGCTAAGGTCAAGAACATACGATGCCTGCTGCTTACCCATTAGATAGGGCTGACATGATCTGTTCTTGTTTAAACAGCAAGAAAAAGTTTTTTTTTTTTTTCTTTTTCTTTTTCTTTCATTGTTCTAGGTGCTTGCAAGTACTTAATTTGCCCTTCTACACCTCTGAGGACTGCAGTTAGGAAGATGTGGGTATTCAGTTTCCTCTTTCTTTCTAAAGAATCTTGCTTTTTTCTTGTGGCTCAGTGTCTCACACCTCCTCAGGCGTTACCCCAGCAAATCACAAACATGAGGCTTGACAGCTCATTCTTTGCGTGTCTTAGGATGAACCGCATCGAGACCAGCCTTCTGCTGCTGAAGAATTGAACTTATTTGGGTCATTACTCTTATTACTGGAGTGCTGGGGTGGTGGCATGGGAGAGTCCCTACCCTGCTGCTGCAGCTGAGTGTTTGGTCAGTCCCCATGAGCCATGCAAGCCCCAGGAGTGACCTTGCTGGGTTTGGTGTCCCAAAGCCCATGCTGGCCCCTTGCTCAGCCACCTTGCTGCTCCATTGCATGGAATTGTCTTTGCTGGCATCTGATCTTCATGTAAAAAGCTGCAGACTCTACTGTAACATGAGTCTTTGTGGCTGGTGGATTGGGGGAAGAAGGTGGGCAGAGAGGGGGAGCTTTCTCCCACCACAGGGCACTTTCTCTTTTCTTTTTCTGTCCCTTTTTTGCTTGGTTAGCCAGAGGCCTAAGTAGCAGCTTTCCATTCATGCAGGTTGAGAGGTTTTAATTTAGGTTTGAGAACTGTGCCTGGGGCATTGATGAAAGGGTCTGCAAGAAGAATGTGTGTGTTTTTGCAGTGGTGGTTTTTTTTTTTTTTTTTTTTTTTTTTTTTTTTTTTTTTTTTTTTTTTTTTTTCCTGGTTTTGCTGGGTCACAGCCAAACCTTTTGGCTATATTTTTTTAAGATGTATTTTTTTCCATGAGTGGACTTAGAGTTGTAACTCATCACAGTAAAAGCTGCAAAACAGTCCTATTTTTAAAGAGAACATTTCACTCAGCTGAGGTAAATGTATGAGAGGGAGGGAGATGTGCATGTGGTGGGTCAGGAGGAGGGCGCTGATTTTGCTGCCGGGGCTCTTGGCCACCCTTAGCCACCCCATCACCACTTTTTCCAAGTCCAGCCTCTGATGTAAACTAGAACAGCTGATAAAATATATAGTTAGCTGTAATAACCCTATGGGGAAAAACAGTGCAACAGCGCAGACTGCAGCACAGCAGTGCTCCGGTCGCACCCCAGGTGTACCCTTGCCAAGGTCCTGTGTGAGGGGCAGTCCTTCAGGTCCTTTTATATATTTTAAAGTAGCTTGAATGGGCTACAAGGCAATGCAGAGCTGGGTCCAAGAAGAATGAATCAGCTGTGAAGTGCCTGCAAGGGGCTACAGAAACACAAGAGCTGTGTTGTGCTGGAAACTTTGGGGTGGTTGAGGTTGCTTGCTGCCATGTGGTCAGAAATCAATACCAGGCTTTCTTCACTCTTGTTTTCCAAAAGGGTTGGGGAGGAAGGTATGGAAACCCTCATGCAAGGGGAGAGAAGCACTTCCTCTCAAGGGAACGCAGACCTGCAGCTTGGCAGACCCTTGCCCTTCGGAAGGTGGATGGTGTGAGGGGGGCCAGGTGGGAATATGGCTATTGCATTGCCTTCCTGGAAGGCTTTCATGGCACCTGCCTTTGGAGAGGCATGACCCCATGAGCAGCTTGTGCAGCGTGCAGGGTTACAAAGGACTGCCCGAATGACAATCTCCCCTGAAGATGGTTGCAGGTTGCTGCCCTGGTATTGCCAGGGAGAGGTTGTTGAGGAAGGTTTCCAAACTTTCAATAAATGTTTCCAAGCAAACAATTCACAGTTCTCCTGGGATGCCCCCTCTGAAGCAGTAGCTCTTTATTCCTTCCTATTAACTTTGAGTTGGTTTTGAAATTTAATATTCAGTTTTCTTCCTGTGATAAAACGTTTTAAAACTGGAAATAAAAGATGTTGTTCTGATATGTGCTTTGGTCTCACTTTATGCCATTTTGCATTCAAGCTGTTTCCTGCAACCCCTGCTTGTTTCACATGTCCTTTGGCCTTGGTCTTTGGCATCTAAGGCAGAGCAGAATCACTCCTGGGGCTCTAAACCTTCCTTAACCACCAGGAAACTGCTGCTTTGTGTCTGCCTGCTGCTGGCTTTTGGTCCCTCTCCTCTGATTCTCCGCCTCCTGCCTCTCTTCTTCCAGCAGATAATATGGGATTACAGTCCTATTGCACAGGGCAGGAGAAGGCAGGCTTTGCTCTACAGCAATGCTTTCCAAGGCAGAAGCAGTACAAAGAGTGGGGCTCGAGGAGAGAAGGATGTGGGAGAGGTAAAGTGGTGTCACTTTGCTACTGCGGCAAGCAGGGGGACCGGCTCCGTGTCCTTTCAGCCAGCGGGACTTGCCAGCAAAGAGGCTGGTTGAGGTGCTGTGGGGCTGACAACATTAATGGCCCCCACCTGCTTTTTAAGAGGATTTTGTGTGTGTGTTTGTGTACAGTTTAAAACAAATACAAGCCTACTTCCCCAGTAGGTTGTACTTAGAAATGCAAACAGGAAAGCAGGGTCCAGACACTACTTGTTTCTGCAATCCAAACAGGAAACAGAATACCACAAGCAGCAACTTTGAGCATATGCTCATCAGGGTTTTCTTGCTTTCATTCATTCATTACATCTTTTCCTGTACATTGCTAAGGAGAGCTATATGTTTATAAACGATGCTGGCAGGGAGCTGAGCCCCCCTCTACAGCCAGCACCAGCTGTCTCTCTGGGGACATGGGGGCGTGCAGTTTGCTTCTGCCAGTGCAAACCACTCACCTGCATGAGCAGCTTCATTTAAGAAAAAAAAAAAAATCCCGTCAGAGGGTATTTTGTCTTTTAATCACTCATTCCTCCTACTGGTGCCAGGAGCAGGTTGTTTGCCCGGATTGTTGGCAAGGGCAGAGGGAGGGAGCTGCTGCCCCGGCATCCCTGGAGCCTGCACTCATGTGGGACGCCATCCCCAGACCATTCCTTGGGGAACATCACAAAGGTGAAGTGCCGTGGGGATGGCTGCGAAGCGGGAGGTGACCTGGTCTCCAGCCTTGTGCCTGCTGTCCCTGCTCGTTGTAGGGGTGGGGGAGCATTTATTTCTGGGACTTCCAACTAAGTGTGAAAATTCACACGTCAGGGGGTGCAAAAAAGGTTGTTATTAGTATTATTTTAAGCGTGAGGGGATGGATTGGTGAATGCTGGGAGCAATATGGAAAAGCAGGAGAGGCAGTGACTCCTTGCAGCCCCCCAAACGGGGTGTTAACACCGAGGAGAGGCACACTGCCCAATTTGAAAGAGAAGGGCTGTGACCAATCGCTGTGAAATGTGGCAATAATGCCTCACGCGGTGGCCACGGGATAAAAGGCAGGGACAGCTTGAACTGTAAAGGCGTTTCATTTCCCTGGTAATGAGGGAGACGCACTGTGGCAACGAAACTGGAGAGAGAGAGCCCGTGAGATGCTAATTTCTGCTCCTGCTGCCCCTGCCGCTTTGATCTGAAGCAAATGCCCATTTTAAATTGCAAACGGATGCAAGTCAGATATCATCCAGCCACTGGCTTACAGGATTAATGAAGTGGGACGTACGCCTCAGCCTGATAATGTTAGGAGAGGCAGGCAATTCAGAAATGAATTACTGAAGGCCTAAAGAGATGGGGAGGAAGGCTGGGGATGTCGCAGGGTAACTCTCACCACCGTCCGTTGGCACAAGGTCTCCTGCTTGCCTCCTTGGAAAGCTGTGCCTGTGGCTGAGCCCCTAATTCCTCTGTGCCTAGAGAAAAGCTGCGAATGTGCTGTCCTGCTTTTCGTGTCTCACATTTTAAGGCAGACACCTTGTACAGGCCATCAAGGTCATCCTGCTCTTTGGTCTCAGAGTGTGAACATCAATTTGGTGCGTCTACCAGGTAAGGCAAAGGTATGGAAGAGTAACTAGCTCATTTTGTGCTATCATTTGGGCATTCAATTGGACTTCGGCAAGACAATATGTGTTGGGACTTTACTGATGAGGCTGTTCTGGGGCAGACCCAGAGGCTCTGGGGAACAAGTTCATCCAGTCAGCAGCAGTGATCTGGGAGCCTGGTAGCTCACACTAGACAACCCCATCTTCTTGAGTCTCTTACAGGCAGAGATGTGACCTGTTTTGAAGAATGAATGTGTCAAGGGATATCTATTAAGAGGCACTTGGGCCCTAGTATCAAGCCAGAGTTTGTTGTATATCTTGGCTGGGTATTCAGAGGCTTGAATGGCTCTGTACGTTGCTGTGCTAGACCAGCCAGACATGGGAAGGCTGAGGGACATGCAGGCAGTTGTGAAGCTTGATGTCTGCACCGAGCAAGGAGGAAATGATCTGGCTATCGAAAAGGCCTCTCAGATCTGTTAGGTTCTTTGAAAGAGTAAGCAAGCATGTAGTTGAGAAATATCTCATGGATGAAGTCTGTGTGGAGCCAAAAGAGTCTCAACAATTCCATTGTCAAAGGATCTTATGGAAACTAAGTAATGATTGTGTAAGGCTGGCAGCTCCTTGCATGGATAAACTATTAGCTAAAAATACAAGGCAGAAGATAAATAGTTCTGACAGAGAAGGGAGGTCACCAGTGATGAGACCTCTGCTGCTCAATGAAGACCTAAATGTCTTGGAAAGGAGGATGACTACTAGGAGAAAAAACTTTGCTGACAATATGAAGTTATTCAAGGTATTAAATATTAAGTTATTCAAAGTATTGGGAACAAGGGCTGTCTCTGAGGAAATGCACAGGGGCCTTATGAAACTGACTGGGCAATGAAACAGTAGATGAAATTCTGTGTAGGTGATTGTAGAGTCAGACGTGGTAGGAAAAATCAGTCACAACCTCACGTATAAAATGATGGGCTCTGAGCTGACCATTACCATTCAGGAGAAAGATCTTGATGTGAGAATAGCCAGGTGTATGCAACATCCACCTGATGCTCAGAGCAGCCAAGACAGCAAACAAAGAAGTTGTGAGTTATCCAGAAAGAAATATAGATCAAAAGAGAGAGCATCATTTTGCCACTGTGTACCCACACCCATGCAGGTCTGTTCATCTGCTCCCAGAGAGGAGAGCAGACCTGGCAAGGGCACAGGAAAGGGCGGCAGTGACTGATGAAAGCCGTTGGCACAGCTTCCAGATGGAGAGCAGTTGAACCATCCAGGCCCATCAATCTGGAGGAGATGACACCAGGGTGTGAGAGAGGTCTACAAAGTCCCAGGTAGCAAGGAAAGGATTGACAGTGGTTGGTCTTTCCTTCTCTCCCTGCACGAGAGCAATGAGATGTAGAAGAAGCTAGCTGGCAGCAACCTCAAAATAAAAGGAATGAAAAAGATCAGGGTTTTCACACAACATAAAGTCAAGTTGGAAAGCTCCTTGAGATACAATGCTGTGCTATAATTTTGTGTTTTCCAGGAGAAAATGAACAAGAAGAGAATCTACTGATCGTTGCTGAAGTAGCCATCTCTGGTCTGGTAAGTCCTTGAGCTGTGGACTTTAGAGGTTTGCAGAAGTATCACATACGATTGCTTTGCTTTCGTCTTCTGCTTCAGGCCTGTGCTTTTGTCCATTGTTCAGACAAGGTGAGCAGGTAGATAGTCTGATCATCTAGACATTTTTTATGTTCTTATTCTACATTTGATTTGTAGCTGTACATATAACTGCATAAGATGGAAAAAAAAAAAAAAAGGCACATCTTCTCTTCCTTTTACACCATCCAACAAAGCTTTTTTTCCTAAACATGCTTTCAGGTGAGTTTTTCTTTCAGTAGAGTAAATCAAGTTGATCTCTAAAGAACATTAGGCAAGATGAAGTTTTTAGCTTATACTTTATTTTTCTACAGCTTTTTCCATTCAAAGACTTCACACCATCACAATGCCTAGTTGAGAATTTTCTCTGCTTAACAAATAAGGGAACTTAGACACAGTAGTTTGCTGTAAAACAGGCAAAGAAATCAGAAATCTGCTTCTTTAGAGCATCTTCTCTAGAGGAGGAGACAGGAGGAAAGCCTGACTCTAATAGTGAGAATTAAAGGGAAAAATCTCTGCTGGACCCAAAATAAGTCTCCATAGAAACAGCTTTTTTCTGAAAATGAATTACTGCAGTATGAAATGAAGATTGTGGATCTAATTCTGCAAAATATTTAAGCATGTTCTTTGCTTATCCCTATTCAGCTCAGGATGCAAGTGTGTGATTTCCATGGAGGCTTATGTGCTTTATTTGATGGAGGTAGGAATAAGGACAAGCTTTGTTGAATTGGGATCTGTTTTTTTTTGTGCTTCCTCATGGCTGACCAACTTGAAATGTATTTCTTTATGCCAACACGTGTTGCTTTGCTGCTAAAAGATACCAGTGCATAGACACCAGTGCTTCATTTTTGGAGTTCAGCACAAAGTTCCAGTAGATTCTTCGCATTAATGGGGAGTGGAGTCAGCAGAGTGTTTACAGTGCTGGGTGCTTTACTGTTCTGTTAATTAACTTTTATTCTATTTACATGCAGATTTAAATTGATATGGGATATTTATTCTGCAAATGAATGCCATGGTGATTATCTGATAATTAACTAGAGAATCGATGGCATAAGAGGTTGAGATTTATTCCTAATCTATCTTTTGTGCACCTCTATTTATGGCCCATAGGCAGTTTTAAGGCGGGATAGGTTCTTAATATCTTGCATGCTAATTGCTTTTATTGTGAATATGTGTTGGTAAACGATTGTTTTTAGTTTAAGCTATTTAAGACTATTTTGTGCGTCTTTTTTTCCCTCTGTTGTGGCTTTATGCTCAGCCAAATTAATAGGACAAATAAGGTCTGACTCAGAGCTTTATTCCCATTTACTATACTTGGAAAAGATGAAGTTTTTGTGTAGCCAAGCTATGGCTACTCTTGTTCACAGAAACTTTCCATCTTCTTACTGCCTCTTATTTCACACTGGCTTTCAACTTTTTATCTGGGGAGGTGTCCTTTTGTAGACATCCCCTCTAAGTATTTCCCAGCACACTATAGAGCCCCACACCATGAATTTAAGCTCATTGATGACAGGGTTTTGGGACTGTCTTCAGCAGCTGAGGAACAAGTAATTCTCATAGAAATCGTACCCAGTTCCTGTGCCGCCCCCCACCCCCAATCCTCCTGCCAGTCCCAGCCAAAACAAACTCTCAAGGCATTTAAACAACCCATCTTAACATAATGTTCAACATAGAAACTGTTGACCTGCCGTTGAGCCGACACGAGCAGTCTCCCTCATTTGTCACCCTTCAGCCCACCAGACCTAGCGTTGCACTTGGCTTTTGCGTGCACCCGGGTGGAGATGGTGACCGGTGGTGAAGCTCATGCTGGAGCCCAGGTCTCAGCAGGGGGGCAGCTTCAGCTGAAACAGTCCCTTAGCCCTGCTGGATTTGGGTTTCTCTTACAGCTGGAAACTATTCTTTCTTAGAATTTTCTCTGATGTGGAGATGGAAGATGCACTTCATCTCCCAGAGGTTCAGCTGTTGCTTAGTACTTTCTGATATCCATACTCGTTTCGCAGTCTTCCTCCCCTCCTCCTCCCTGCTTTGGGACAGATTTTTCTTTTTTTCTGGTGCCTTCTATGCTGTTATCATCTAAAGTACACGCTAGAGATGGCAGCAGTTATGTCTCATTTTACAGTGTTTTTTCAACTCCAAGCTCTTTAAGGGCTGTGGAAAGGATGCCGTCAAATGAAATCACATCCCTCCAGCAAGACCAGCCAGGGGAGGTGCAGGTGCCTGACGGACACTTTCTCCTCAGATGCTTTCAAATCTCTGAGGAGGCCCAGGATCTGTGTCAGAAGTGCCAGACAGACTTGCGCAAGAAGAGCAACAGTTGGCACCCTTTTGCTGCCTCCTCAGATCCCAAGGATCTTCATTGCTGTACCACAATGACAAATGACCAAGGAAGCACTGCCTGGAGGGATGTTGGCTCAACACAGGGTGTTCAACAAGGGCCTTGTCGTGACAGGTTTGGGCCCAAGAGGGCAGGTTCATCTCCCCACATCCCACCAGGGTCAGGCTGACTCTCCTGGGGGCTGGAGCAGAGAGGGGAGATGTGTTCCTGCATGCCACCGGCTCTGGCTAACCAGGGCAGAAACCAGCTCTGCCCACTCCCTGCTGGTCTGCTGGGCTTGCCTAGGTCCCCCCCAGAGGTGTCCCATGCCCGTGAAGCCAGCTGTGGTGCTGGGCACACCTTTGTCCCTGCTGCAGGCATGCGTACATCTCCATCAGGCCATCCATGTGGGCTACTGCTGCTGGCCCCCCAGCAGGGCGCGTTTCCCTTCTGAGCTCGCAAAGCCCACTGCTGGTGTGCCAAATTGAAGTCATGAGAATGAGTAGAAATCTATTTTTAACCCAGTGTGAGATCTCTCATCCTTAGTTTTTTTTTTTTTTTTTCTCATAATTGGTTCTGTTTTTGCTAACGATTTGGAATTTAACATCTATTCCTGCCTGAGAGTGTTACTTCGATAGCTGGTATTAAGGAAGGAGATTAAGACTGTTGATAGCAGTGGAGGCTGCAGGACATATGGATAATGCAGACCTGTTAGTGACAGACAGAAAGTTGTTTTGAGGCAGTGGGACAGATTGCCTGGGAATCCTGGCTTAGTAGCAATGAAATGATGATGAGGTAAGTAGTGCTGGGAAAATCCTATTAGGGAAGGAAAACAGCGGACTGTAACTAAGTGATCGCAGGACACCCAGTGTTGAATATAACATTTCTCCAAGAAATCAAATTCATGTTTGGTGTGGAATGGGGACACATTTCTCTCCATTGCACTTGCTTTGTTAGCAGGCTAATAAGGCACTCTGAACTTTCCATGATTTACTAATGGATTTGGACCAAATACTCCTTCTGCACCTTCCAAGCAGTTGGTTCAGATTTGAATCAGATGTTTCCACCTCCATCTCATTGGCAGATGCTGTGGGGTGGGATGAAGGGCAGAGTGATCCAGAACAGCATCCTGGATCTGGACCCTGTTGCTGCAGTGGAGGTTAGATGCTCCGGAGCAGACATGGTCTTTGCTGAGCAGGAGGGGACCTATTTCCTAATGCACACAGGGCAGCGTGGACAGTAGAGATGTGTACACACATAGCTAAACCTTTAGGTAACTATCAGCACCAGCTCTCAAAGGCTGAAATCTATTTTTTCATAGTGGCAGTCTTTTACAGCACTCTTTGTAAAGCACTTCTCTGGCTCTGTTTGGTCTGCAGGTGATTTTTTTCCTGTTCCTCTACAATAAGTAGATTAGCTGTGATTTATTTGAGACAGGACTGGGACTGGTGATTTGTGCACTATTGTGGGTGTAGGAGCTGTGTGGTCTCATGATGAAAGGTGATTGCTGTGCAGCACAAGGGGACAGATTGGGATAAATGACACGGAGGAGTCTGGATCCACCAGCAGGCTGCTAGCATGCCAGCTGAAGGGGGATGCAGGTGGGACATCCAAAATGCTTTGGGTTTCTGAATACAGCCTCTCCCACTCCCTACACCCTTCTGATTAAGGGCAATAATGTGGCAGATGGCTCATTTTTATTCTCTGTGTTTTTCAGGAGAAGATGGGGGACAAACGAGGGAACAAATCCTCCTGCAGAAGAAAGGAAGCAGCGAGGGGCCTGCCAGCAGAGACAGTGCTTCTCCCACTGAGGGCAAGTGCTGTTTGGGGATGGTGCCATCACGGTCCTCCTGGTGAGAGGCAGGAGACCCTGGGAGGGACGGCTGGAGCTGATGTCCTTGGGTGACAGGGAAGCTGCCCGGGAGGGGACTGCACAGGGGGGAGGGATGCCTGCTATTATCACCTACTGCTGCAGGGGAAACGCAGCGGAGGCCCAGCAGGGAGGAACTGCAAAGACCTGGAGGGAGGCTGGGGTCTGGAGACAGGGCGGGTCTCCTCGAGTCCCTCCGTGCAGCCCGAGTCAGGGATGGACGGGTGGTGTGTCTGCAGGGCTGGTGTTTAGTTGAGGGGCACTTGGCTCGGCTGGTGGAGCCATCTACCCTGGGAGACCAGGAGCAGGTGGTGGAGGCTGTTCGCATGCTGAGGGTGGACAAAGCCGTTGCAACATTGGTCAGGAAGTCTTTGATGCAAGAGGAACCCCGAGGTGCACAGCCCCCCTCACTCCCTTCTGAGCAGCTTCTCCTTTCTCATGGGAAGTGCTGGGCCCGCACTGAGCCTCCTGCCTTGCAGATTTGCTGCCAGCTGCAGGCTCTGTGCATACGCGTGCTCCAGGGGAGGCTCTGTCCAGCTGGCATGGGCATTTGGAAAGTATTTTCCTTTATGCTCATGTGGAAACTGGTTACGCCTATTTTTGTAGAATGCCACTTTTCTTTTCAAAATCCCCATCCTCCATGTGTTTGGGTTGCAGAGCTGAACCTCTGCATCCTGAGTCTTCGTATGGAGCCATCGCTCCCCTGCCTGCCTGGCTATTTCATAGCTTTTTGTGCATCACAGGAGGGAACTGAACAGGAGCCTTCCCCTTCTTGCTGCAGCTCAGCACTCCGTCGGCCACAGCAAAACTGCAAGCATCTTGTCAGCTTTTTGCTCTTCTTGGTAAAAGCTTTGAGCCCCTGTGAAAGTCTAGCAGCTGCATGAGCAACAGACTCAGCAGGGTGAGCAACCTTGAGATGCTGAGTCTAGCTGTAGATGAATCTAGTGGGAAAGACAGCCTGGAAAATGAGAAGGGACATGCAGAGCTGTGGAAATGGGCACATCCATCAGCACCCAGCAGGTTGTAATCAGTTTGGAAGCTATCACTCCCCTCTTCTGCAGGCAGAGGGGGAGCAGAGCCCATTGGACACCTATCTTCTGGAGGAAGCAACACATGGCTTCTTCAGCTAGATTTTGGGGAGTTCAACCTGTCCCATCCTCTCCAGAAAGAGGTATGATGGAGTGCCAGGCTTCCACTTGAAGTCTGGCCCCCTTAGCTGTTTCAGCTCCGTTGGCTGTTGGACTCCTGTCTTTTCCTTTGAAACCAGCCTCTGTGTTAGGATGAAGCACCCGCTTATCTGCTGAGCTCAGCACAGGTGAAGCTGGGTCAGGATGGGCACGCTGTAAGATGCGGGCTGGTATCTTGTTGCTCATTTCACAAAGCACACGGTTATTTCCGCGTGGTCGTGGCCTCCAGACAGAGCTCCTGCGCTCTCCCAGATAACATTTCACACCTCCCACCTGCAGACACTGCTGTTCCCAGGGGCTGGATCCTGCGCCGCCGGGCGGGCAAGCCTTTGCAGCCTAGCGTGCTGCGAGGCAAAGCACGGTGCAGCTAACCACTTCCACATGGGGTGGCTGCGGCCACCCGGCCGGTCCCACTGGTGACGTGACTTCCTGACACTGCTCAGCGCTGTTGTTTCCCCAGCCCATCACCAGTTACAGCGGCAGCACGTCACTGCAGTCTTAGTCACGTCTTAGAAGCATTTTGGAGGGGGGTGGTGGTGTCTGTGATTTGCTCCTGCAGGTGCACCCCTGCCTGCATATCTGGCCCTGGGGGGCCCTGGGGACTCCTAACACCAGGAGTGGGCCAGGACGGCTGCCAGAGCTTCTTGACTGACCTCAGTCAGGTCAGAGCTTTTCACCCAAATATCTGGGTCAGGGCTGAATAATGCTGCTGTGATGAAGATATCAAGATGGAGGGCCTCCAACCCTTCCCTTGGTATGAACTACGGTGGCTAACTGTCTCCACAGTTAACAGCGCATGTCTTATTTCTTAGTAGACCTCACCTGGCTCTAGCTTCCAGCCACTAACTCTTCTTTTACCTTTCTCCACTGATTGGTTAAAGACTCTTGTGAAGGTACTTGCTTGAACCACCTCACATGTGTGTTTGGACAACCCAGGCTCAGCATTTTCCCCAGTCCTAGAAAATCAAAATGTGTTTAAATGGGCAAAAGCCTAGAGGTATAAAAGAATTGATTTCCCAAGTAACCCACACCAAGAAGTCTGCTTAAATATTTGAGGATAGTTTGAATCACCTGTACTTAAAAAAGAGCGATTAAGGAAACTAAAGATGTTCTTGAAGGACTGAATAATTCCTTCACATCCATTTTCACTGCAGAAGTGTCTCTGGAAGTGCATGCTCAGACCTTCCTCTTTTCTGGTCAAAGACGAGATAGCATCAGAGACTGAGGAGCTGGAACACGCAGATCGTGTATGTATCGGTAAGCTGCCAGGTCCAGATGGCGTGCAGCCAAGAGGTCACCAGGATGGAAGTGCTGTCTCTCCAAAAAATATTCTTCCTCTCCTTAAAAAAAAAAAAAAAAGAAAAGAAAAAGAAAAAAAGAAAAAAAAGGGGGAGAGGGAAGAAAAAGCAGCATTTGATGAAGACAGCAAAAGTTGTACTTGCATCTTTGAAGGCTCTTGGGATGATCCGGAGAATTACAGGTCTGTTCAACATGCATGCAAATGAATGCAATACCTAGCAAATTAGGAGAATCAGCCGTGAAGCTTACACTGTTAAGACTGCTCGGAGGTGCAACCTGCAGAGATTCTGCAGAAGGAAACCACATTGACTGAACTCTTGCAAGTCTTTGAACAAACCAGTGAATTAGCTGAAAGAGAAGAACTGTCTGACATCACTTATTTAGCTTTTCAGAAGGCTTTTTGCAAGAGCACATTCAAGAGAGGGCTGCAGAAATTCAGCTGACAGTGCAGGAGGCAGCTCATTGCTCTGGCTCCAACGTCTGCTTGGAGGTGGGGTGAGAAGGAAAAGAGGTTGGTGGGATGGCTACCTATGACATGGATGGTCCCAGGAAGAGGTACCCGGGGGTAAAAGCAGTTGTCTCCTCAGCATTGCATGTTTCTGTCCCTGCTATTGAAGATCTGGGTGTGTAAGAGAGTGACGGGCTGGTGTCAGAGAGAAAGCTGCTCTACTAGTCTGTTTCAGGGGTCTGTGTCAGATCAACCCCAGGAAAAGGGTTGAAAGAAACCCAGAATCAGTGACTATCTGAAAGGGGAGAGTGCAGGGAGGAGAGAGGACCCCTTGGTGGTAAGAGTCCTGTCAATAACTTCCAGGCACGGAGGACTGGGCTCTTGCTGAGCCACCGAAGCACATCTGATCAATAACTCAGCGTCCCGACTTGCACATTAGCAGAGTCAATTATCAGCTCTGCTCTCTGCTTCCTTGATTATTATTTCAGCATGTAGCAGCTGCTTCGCAAGCGTTATGGCCCATCACACTCTGAAGGGACTGAGTTAAATGCAGATTATTGACCGATGAGGCCATAAGAATGTACTGTAAAATATACAGTCATGTTCTCCCATAAATCCCCAGCAAGAGTGCTTTTTAAAGAAATTCCTCTTGTGGTGGGAGTGCTCTATATCACTGTCAAGGCCCTGAAAAATGCTTTTTCCACCCGATTCCTGCCACCTCCTCCACAGGATCATTGTCTCTTTTGGCATTGCATCTTCACATGAACGTGTGGTCCTCCCTTCGTCAAGGTGTTTGTTAGGTCTCCTGGGCTTCAGTGAGGACACTTGGGTTACGGCTTATGCTGTATGTGGCCAAGGTGAACTATGTTTAGTGTTTCTGCTTTGGCCCTAGGTTTTCTGCTGCCTTGGAGTTACTCACGTTCCTGTTGCTTCAGGTTCCTCAATTTTTGGCTGAGGCAGTAGGCTTCTTGTTTGAGGCAGCCCACATTATGGAGACCATGAGTAGACACCATTGTGAGCAGTTTGAACTCCAGGTGAAGTCACCTTTCCTTTCTCTTCCAGAACAATGTGTGGCTGGCTGTCCTCCACATGCTTCAGGGAGACAGGGAGAAGTGCCCAGGTCATTTGCTTCTCAAATCTCCATGGCTGCAAGACTCAAACCTATTCCAAGGAACAGGGTGCATGTCCTTAAGGTTATAAATTGGGACTGCTGTATATCTGCACTGAAAATTTTCTTGCTCAGCTCTTCCTGAGCAGATTATTGATAGCTGATCATTGCAGGCATAGCTTGCACGCTGACAGCTTGCGTGCACATGAGTGTCCCTCTTCCACTCTGGCGGATAGGCATCGGAGTAGGTCATTGGTTTTGTTACTGCTGCCAAGCTGAGAGACCTGGTGTTTTAGCCCAAGCGGTGAAGTTTCACACCCTTGGAGCTGGATCCCTGCTTCCAGCATCCTGCTGTGGAGGATCTACCTCTGAGGCTGCCTTAGTGCTTTTAAGGGTTTCTTGAGCTGCTTCTGGATCCCTTCCAAGGATGAGGAGAGGATTTCACATGCTTGAGCTGCAGCCCTTAGAGATAGCTAAGATTTTGGAGAGTTTTTGTTTACATATATGTGTGTGTGTGTGTGTGTGTGTGTGTATGTGTGTGTGTGTGTGTTTGTATGTGTGTATAGGTATATATGACGATGCTGTTAGAGTTCAGGCAAGCTAACTGGGGACCAGGGAAGTGGAAGTCCATCTCCCAGCCTTGCTCCCCACCTTGGGGACATTGGTCTGTTTCCAGAAGTGCCTGGACCCAGATCTGGCCATCTTACCTTCACAGGGGAAGGAGGTGGACATCGCAAGGGGAGCCCATGAGGGTGCCAAGGTGGCCAAGTGCAAGACCACCCTGGGAACAGCAGCACAAGAGGAGGAGGAGTGGGTCCAAAGCTGGTGGCTTCTCCAAGGGAATTTAATGTAGAAGGTAATGCCTTTCCCTGCTGGGGACAAGGAGGTCCTTCATAGATATATAGATACTGCAGGGTGCATTTGTGCTGTCTGTCTGATGCTCCCTCAGCTTGCCTTCCCATCACAGGGAAGTTTTCTACCAGCACCCTAAATATACACTGAGCCTAAACAGATGTGGTGGTGTTATCTGCAACCTACTGAAGCCTTCTCTGTGTGTCTCAGGCTAGGCAGTGAAGAAAGAAGTGGTCAGGAATCTTAGATTTATCATGGGTCCTTTTGCAGGCTGCCACAGCAAACCCACTGGAAGGCCTGCTGGCATTATTTGGATGAGGGTGGCAGCTGCCACCACATTTGTTGCTAGATAGGCCAGCCAGGATGAAGAGAAACATCTCATGATGCTCACCAGCTCTCACTGAGGTTTTCCCTGGGTGTGTGACGTTTTAGCCTTGAAGGCCATGGGGTGGTTGGGGTTGGGAGGACTCATGGCATGTGGCCGGGATGTGACATGCTGTGTGCTGGTGCCTCCCCCCAGCTCCCTAGAAAGAAGCAAACACAGCTGTAATGCCTGGCCCATCTCCTGTCCCTTGTCCCACCAGCACCCCACAACAGGTTGTCCCCCACTGTAAACTCTCTCCTAGGAAGGGCAATGCACAGCAGTAGGCAGCACGGCCACAGATGTGCAGTTGGTGCAGCAGCTGCAACAGGATCACACTGTGTCTTTGAGTGCTGTAAATTCCTTGGTGTTTGCTTTCTTTAGCTCCCTTTTTGTCTCATTTTGTCTTCCGGGGTGGGGTTATTTGTGTGTTAATGAGCTTGCTTGCCTTCAGCTGTGTCACAAGCATGTTTAATTTCTCTGCCAGGGTAAATCTCTTGTATCAGCCTTGCATGATCTCCTCGCTTTTTGCCCTCTCTTCCACCCCCCATATATACTTTAAATACCTTTGTTTAAATTTCAGCCTGGAAAGAGAGGTTTGCTGGTGATGCTTTTGGCCTCTGTATCAAGGACATCATTGCCAGCGGGGCTGAATTCATCAGGCAGGAACAGAAGCTTTTGAAAAGCATCCAGGAAAGGATCATCTTGAAGCAACCCTTCAAAGGCCTGAGGTATGTGGAAAAAACAATGAGCTATTGAAAATTTTTTCTTGCTTGTCACTGTTGTAGAAGTCTAGCCACCATGGAGCCTCATAACTGGCTCCTGCAACTCGTCTGCAGATCCAGATAGTATCTCCAGCATTTGTCATTTATGCACCGATGCTCAGTGCTGCCTTTGCCTGCTCTAGAAACATCAGGCTACACACGATGACAGTCCCATGGTGTGATAGGAAACCTCTCCGCAAGCTGCAAGCAGCTGAAACCACACTGTACCAACACAGGCTGTTCATGCGACACTTCCCATTCTGCAGCAGCTTTCAGAATGGTTTTCTTTTACTTCTCTTAAAGCCTTGTTCATCCTTCCATATCCTTACAGTCAAAGACTTCTCATGGGCCAGGTCTATGGCTTGTGTCTCCCAGTTAAAGCTGTTGGGTACACGCCAGATATACACCAGTTTGTGCACTGGCCTTTGGGTTCAGTTCCCCCCCACCCCCAAATGTGTCTCACCAGTCTCCTTGGACATGCCCTTGGTTTCCACCTGGGGCAATTACCTGAATGTCAAGGCAGGTGTGCAATTAGATGTGGTTATGTTGGCTCTTTGAGGGATATGGGTTAGGCTCCCATAGCTCAAACTGTGTCCTTTGATGTCTGAGGGATGTGAGAAGGCTTCGGTTCTTGGAGGAGGCTGGTAGGGAATACAAACAAGGTTTGCTCAAACACAGGGGCAGTGGACACGGAGTTGTTGTTTGCCCAGTCCTGCAGTGCAGCAGCTGTGTGACACTTGCTGCAACTCCTACGTCTGGTTGAAAAAAGCGGTCAGAGGAAGAGTGTCTTCAGGCAGCAGGTCCTGGGCACCCAGCCCTCGCTGCTGCTGGGGCTGGGAGAAGCTGGTGGGCAGCAGGTTCAGGAATGGGACACTGGAAGGGATGGGAAGCGCCCTCTGACACCTGCTATGGCCACGGCTGGAGACTGGGCTCAGTGGCCCATTGATTTCTCTGCTGGTGTGACATTCAAGGTCGAGTGTTTCCCTTGGGTGATGTCTCATTTTCTCTTGCTTTAAAATGGAGGTTGTAGTTCCTGACTGATGTCCCCCCTTGTGACAGCGACCCGGGGAGAAACGCACAAGCTGACACCTCTGCTTAAAAGTACCCTCACAGGGAGGACACACCTCACCGTGCCCCGGAGAGCCAGAGCTGCCTGGTGGCAGCTGAGCAGAGGCCAGCATGCTGAAGGATCCCCATCCTCGGGGGGGACGCTGCCCGAGGCTGGCGGGGCATGCGGGAGGTGCCATGGTGCTGGGGCAAGCCGTGCTGGCTGTGATGCCCGTGCCTGGCACATAGCGCGGGGGGCACGTGTAGGGAGGAGAGGGGGGCACGGCCCATAGGCCATATAGGCACGGCCCACAGGCACGGCCCATAGGAGGTCTGTGTGCTATGGGGCCGCACACTGCCAGCAGCGGCAGCCGGAGGGGCTCTGCTCGCCCAGGCTCTGGGTTGCAGCGGCGTGCCTGGGAGAGCGGAGTCACGGTTTAAAATAACATGTGAGTAATCTCAGCTGCTGGGCTGTATATGAGAAACGGGTGGGCTCTCCGGGCTGTAGTTTAAAAGCTGACTTTTGTTTAGCCGTGACTGCATCACCACCAGCTGGGAGCACCAGAGCCCGCCTGGCTCTTTCGGGGTCAGCAATTTCCAGTCCTGGCGCCGTGGCTCCCTGGGGATGCCCATGCTGCTTTTTGGGGTTTGAGGTGTGGGAACCTGCTGCCTGCTGGCCGTCCCCCCCTGTGCAAGGGCATGTGTACTCCACTGGGAAGCACTCCAGGCTCCACAGACCACAAATGGTTCAAAACCTTTGGCTTAGCAAGGAAGTGCTTGCGGTGTGATGTGGATCCATGCTCTGTGCGGGATGGACCCCACATCACCCTGGGTCATGCACTGATTTTAGTTAGAAGGCCCACCCAGGTCAAGGGGACTCTTCTCTTTTGATCAGTGCACTGCTTTCACCCGGGGCACTGCTGTCCTTGGAGCCCACGAGCCTCCTGCCTTTTCACCAGCATGGTCCTCACGTCCCCCTGCTTGAAATCCCCCGCACAGCCAGCATCTGCCTCCTGCTCAGAGAGGTCTGGCAGAGCCCCCGTGCTGTGGGGGCCCGGGTGTTTGCGTCGAGCACGGGAACCCTGTAGTTGGTACGAAGGGACTGTTGTCCTTGCCGGTGAGCGCAGGGGAAGGTCTCCTTGCTGGCTGAACTGCCGTCAGCATCGAAACTTTCCCTCCTGCGGTGCTCATCTGCTGGCATTCGACATGGAAATGATCCTGATTTATTCTGGAATAATAGGATGAAATGGTGCAAAGGAAAATGCTACGCCGAGGAGCGAGATAAATTGCCCAGAGCAAAGTCAGCCAGGCGAGAAGGGGGGGAACCTCCATCGCTCCGGTAGCTGGGGGCCCAAACTTTACGCTGGAAAGTTCAGCGCTGGGAACAGCGCGGCGCTGGCCAGGCTGAATTCAGAGCGGTGGGGGCCGACCCCCTGGCTGCGCCTGTGGCCCTACCCGCTGGGAAAGGCCGGGCCCCCCCAGATCTCGCCTCCCCGGCCGGGCGGGCAGCGCGGAGATGCTGGAGCCGGCTGCGGGCTCCCGGAGGGTTCCTGGCCGTCTGGCACCATCTGCTGGGGCTTCCCGGGAATAAAGCGGGCGGGGGACAGCGGCCGGGGCTGGGGCCGCCGAGTTGGCCCCCATTCCCCTTTCTCCTTCCCCCGAGGGTGGTGGTCACTCCTGCCCCGGTGCCCGGCTTGCCGCCCCAGACCCTTCTGGGCCATGCTCCGCGGCGGCGGGAGAGCAGCCGGGGGGTGCCAGGGTGGAAGGAGGTGCCCCCATGGCAGGGGGCTCCCTCGCAGCCAAGCCCCTGCCTGGGCGAGCGGGGGGGCTCCAGGAGGGCTCAGCCCCTCAGTCACGCGTGCCCCAGCCCCACACGCCTGGCCTCGCTAGGGGCTCCGGCGGAGGAGGGAGATGGAGACAGAGCCTCTCGCCTCCAGCAAGATGGGCTGCGCAAATGGACTGGCTTATGAATGAATTTATAAGTGGAAATTGGCCTATAATGAGAGAGTTACTGAGCAAAAAGGACTGCGCGCTGCAACCCACTTAGGAATCTGAGAGCTCGGTGCATTACGCAAAGCCGAAGGGGAAATGCTGGGTCCTGTAAGCAAAAGCATCCGCGTCTTGCTCCAAGCTGTGCACGGCAAGCTAAGCCCCGTCAGGCTGCCCACCTCACCATCCTTCGCAGGCCCTGGGCTCCTTCCCCAAGAAGCATTCCCCTCCTCTGCTAAAATTGCAAGAGGATTGGGCTCTTGAAGATGCCGCTAAATGCCATCGTTAAAAACGGTTTTATTTCAAGGCAGCTTTTACTAGTAACAGCTCCGGAGTTCTCCAGAGAAATATGGTAGTTTTGAGGCTTTTCTTTCTAAAAATAAAGCAGTCTCCCGAGCCCACTGCTGTGTTTGGGCTTTGCACTACAGGCTTCTGTCGACAGCTTGCTTAATGAATGAAGATGTGAGGGAAGAGCAGCTTTTCAATGAGGAGGCCGCTTGCTTCCCAAGGCTGGAACCGTAAACAAGACGTAAGCAGTGATTGGAAATATGGCACGTTCCTCTTGGTGCTCCCTGCAACGTACAGAACGGATTTCACCCTTTGAATGCCTTGAAACCAGGGAGGAGTTCGTCACGCCTCCACGCAGGTAACCTCCGTGCATGGGTTATCTGCCTGCAAATGCACGCGTGCCTCTGGTTTCACCCCTTGCCCGCACCTCACCTCCGCCTTAGGTTAGACGCGTCCTTCCCCAGCTATGAAATGTGCTCTTGAACAATTGGCCTGAGAGCTTCCAGAGACCACTTACTGAGAGAGAAAAACAGTGTCTATATAAAGAAAATCAGCCTCAACACGCAGCTGGCATTGCTCAAAGCTGGAAGGCTTGCAAACCCCCTCTGTAACAGGAAAGAGAGTCGTAGGCGATGGAAAGAGATACCGAGAGAGGAGCAGGAGCCAAGAGGTACTGCTGCAGCATCTGCACAAGCAGCAGCCCAAGAACCAGTGCGGCCCCGAGCCCTTCCAGCCCTTGGCTCCAGCGCTCAGCCCCCACCGCTCCTGGCCCTCTGCTCGCAGGGCAGCAGCAAACCTCCCGGGATGTCTGCCAGGAGGGTACAGAGGATGGAGATCTGCTTTCTGGAGTCACTTTTCAATGAGTTCTCCCATCAGAAATGGTTCTCGGGCTTGTGCAGGATAAAAGGGGACCCGGAGCGCATTGGTGTGCATTGACCCAAAAATGCACATCAAAGAGGACGCATTTGGTATCAGCCAGCAATCCAATAGATATGTCTTCACAGACACAAACCTCCCGTAGCTAGGTGTGAACGACCAAATTTCTCTGGCTATTAACTCTCCTGGGAATATCTGAAATAACACCGAGGCATGATTTTTCTTTTCCCTGGAAGTGCGGCACATCTGTGTTTTCTGCTGAGGCCAATTAGAGCTGCGGGACATCAGAGACTGATGAAAGATGAGCGCCTGGCTATTGTCTTGCCTCCCAAAGCGGCGGTTCCTTGATTTCTGGGTTACAGCAAAACATGTGCTCAGGAGCCGCGTGAAGAGCTCGCGCCCCCGGGGCGAGGAGGCCATGCACTGGCCAGCTCCATTCCGGAGGGAGACAAAAGGACGGCAGCGGGTGGCTTTGGCCACCTCTCCTCCACCTTTCCCTCCTCAGCGGCACGTCCTGGAGGGCATTATCCTGGGAGCTGCTGGGGCACCCCGTGGATTGATGTCAAGCAGGGAACTGTGACAGCTGCCCAAGGACAGGTGCTGTACATGCCCTGGTGGCACAGGGGGCTTGGTGCTTTGCCTCTTCTAGATGGGCAGGAGCTCCCCACCAGCAGCAGAGGTGAGACCTGGCGCTCCTGGGGCGCTGGGAGAGGCAGGCTCCCCAGTGCTGTGCTCTGGCTCTGCCTTGGCACGAGAAGCCAAATCGCTGGGAGGTCTCACACCTCTGTGGAAAAGGGGTCCTGGCATGCCAGAGTCCCTGCCGGGGGAATTAACCCTTTGCAAAGCATTTCTGAGAATGTCCTCTATGTGGTGCCATGAAAGGGAATTCTGGAGAATGTTTTGGAGATCTGGCTTTGGCTCTAGCCTTATATGGGCAGCTAGAGCTGTGGCTGCTGCAGCTAAGCCCAGGAGGCTGGGGAGAAAGTGTACATGGTTTGGGGGCGTTTTAGGCAGGTTTTGTCCTAGCTTGTCCGCGAGTTTAGTGACGGCAGTGTCCAGAGGCATGGAAGGAGAGCAAAGCCTTTTTCCAGTACGTACAGCACTGGCAGGGGCTGTGCTCCCCTGCGTGGCCCCATGAAGTGTGCCTGCACCCCTCTCCTGGGAGAAGGGGGCCCTGGAAGTTGAGAAAAAGCTGTCTGCCTCTGCCAGCAGTTGGTGGTGCACAGCAGGGGACTCGTCGGAAATGTAACCGATGGCTCTGCCCATGAGCTGGCTCGTGTTGCACCAGCATCCCTGCACAGAGGGTCTGCCAGGGCTCCAGGGCTTGGCATCTTGCTCCTGCTTTTCCTCCCACGTGGTGGGAGAGGGATAGTTGTCATCTGGAGGCTACACCTTGGTGGAGCCAGAGAGGGAAAGGCTGGGGCAGGGGTGAAGTTAAAGGGCAGCAGGTCAGCTGGCACAGCTTTTGGATTGCTGGTGCTGGGGCTCATTCTCCCTCGGTTTTGGTGATGGGTGCTGTGGCTACTGAATGCTTGCTGTGGGTACACAGGAAGGTGCCTTGTCCACCCCAGCAGGTCTGGAGGGGGAGGAAGAGGAGATGCTCAAGAGAAAGAAAGAAAGCTTTATCTGCTCAGGTGGGTTCACCCTGAAAATGAGCTTGTGCTCTTTGCACACCAACCAGTGGGTATCTACAGGGGAAAGGAGCTTTCTGCTGTTTGTCACTTGCCATAAGTGTTCCTCACAGCCCTGCTGCTCTGGGATGCGACTGCCTTTCCAAGAAGGGGAATCTCCTGCTGGTGCTGGATGAGTTGTGTGTAAGGTGGAGCGGTTTCAAGACTCCTGTAGTGTGCTCCCAAGGGAAGAGGAGGGCCTCTGTGCTTTGCCCTTGTCCTCTGCTAAGCCCCACTCCATCAGCAGAAGAAGGCTTCCTTGCAAGGATGCTTACCCATGGGGACCAGGATTAAGATGCAGTGCTCAGGGACCCATTACCACACTCCACCAAACAGTCTTTGGTTAGTAGTAATTTTCACTTACTGCAGTTTTGTGTTTGGAGAATTAATTGCTTTAATAAGGAGCTTAATTAGAAGAGCAGAAGTAGGATAAACAGCAGAAATGTTGGATAAGTGGTGAAGACCACATCCATTCAGAGAGCTGTTGTCCTGCCACTCTCTAGGTAGGAAGGGATATCGGGGCACGAGGACTGTGGTCAGGTTGCACACCTCTCCTTATGAAAGCCACACTCACTAATGCAGTGGCATAGTCCAGAGGGTGTTTCTCATCAAATATTCCATTTGGAAGCAATATGCACGAGGTGTCCACATGCAATTGCAAATCTTGTAACATCCTGGGAGAGGTTTCAAGGCACATGAGCAGGAGCAGGGGCTGCACCTGCCTGTGGCAGGACGTATGGCAAGGAACAGTGGTGGGGCAATGCACTTCCATCACCCACCTGCCACCCTCATCTCCAGGTCGTTTTGCAGCCTGGTCATTCCCACAGCTGGCTGCAGTGAAGATGAATGCTGCTGGCTCCAGCTGAGTAAAAGAGCTTCAAGAACAAATGAACTTCAAGGCAGAAATTAGGCTATTTCCCCCCTTGCGATCAGCCAGAGGGGAAAGCACCTCAATTTTCAGGGCACCTGAATCCATTTGCAAATACATGTTCATTTCGACAAATGGTTTTGGCTTAAATAATGGAGGGCAGCTTTTTTTCAATCTAAATGTTTTATTTCCACAGTTTCTAAACAAAACATTTCACTTTTTCATCTTGAAATAATGTTCCATTGTGAAGTACGATTTTTTGAAAAAAAGCATAAAGCAAAACACAAGCCCTGAAACCAAAGTAAATGGCATTGAATTTTTGTGCCAAAGCAAGGTTTTGGACAATGCAAAGTATTTATTTTTTCCATGGTAGGCGTCAGCAAGAAAACTGGAAAATCTGCATTTCTGGACAACCTGAAATTATTCTTTGTTCTTTCCCTAACAGTGAGCTCAGAAATCAATTTTCACTGGCCCATTTTCTAAGCAACCACATCGCTGCTGTCAAAACGGTAGCTCTGCTGCTATGTGTGCCTAGAACGGACAGATAAAGAAGGTTCCTGAAGCAGAGATGACCAGCGTGATTCCTGCTCCTGTGTCAGTCGTGCCCGTTGGTATCGCTTTCATCTAAACAAGAGCGATCTTTCCTTTTCCCTGCTAAAGCACCGCTCGCTGCAGCTTGCGTTGCAGGTGGTAGTGGTCACGATATCAGCTCCACGACCTTAAAGCCACCACCACCTTGTGCTCCCAGAGCCCTTATTAATTAATTAAGCCTTACACCAACTCCCTGAGGCTCATGCAGCACACGCAGCGATTGCTTGCCCCACTGCCAGCACTCTCACCTGCCCACACGCGGCCTCCTCACCATGCTTTTTCCCTCCCAGCCTTGCTGTGTGGCCGCTCTCCACCCCCGTGGCACAACAGGCCAGTGCCACCTGCCCTCCATGGCTGGGCGAAGGCAAGCGGCCTGGGCACCGACACAAGCCCTTCGGTCCCTGAATGAAGTTGTTTGGCCAGCACTGTGGCCCGCCTCGCTGGGGCTTGCAGGGCCCGGCCTGCGGCCTGCAGCCGGCGAGGGCGGCTGCCGGGAGAGGGCGGTGAGGCTCCGGCGGTGGGCGGTGAGCGGCCTGGGCGCTTGGGCTTGCTTACCTGGGCTCTCAGGCTTGCTTACCTGGGTGCTGTGCCTCCCATTGCTGCCCCGCGGGCACGCAGCAAGAAGCCGGTGCTTTCACCAAGGGCTCAGCCATGTGTCCAGCCGGGCGGGCTGTGCAGCCTGCCCTGCTGGAGTGTCCTACCCGTGTGCCCACCGAGCCTCTGCCTGCCGCGGCAGGTGGGCGAGGATGTGTGAGAGGTGCAGGACGGGATGTTACTGTCCCATATTTGCTGCCACCCGTGCTGGGGAGAGGGCAGGAGCGGGGTCTGGGCACAGCAGGCCTACCCTGCCCTCTGGCCATGGCCGGGAGCCCTGAGAGTGTACGACCCTGGCACTTGCTCCTCCACACCTTCCATGGGCACCAGCCGAAGCGCCCGTCCACCTCCCAGGCTTGCATCAGACGTGCTGGCGGTGCTCCCTAACAGAGCCCAACCAGCCCACGTGCTCTTGAAGCAGCTCTCTGCACCACTGGGATGAATAGCAGCATTTATGGAAATGTATATATTGTTTAAGGTGAAGCCAGGGTCAGTACGTACCTTGGAGGAGAATCTCAGCCGAAGCATGAAATGCATTTCGTGTTGATTTCTGAAATCTTTAACCGTCTTTTCTTTAAGGGAGATGTTGTGTTTTAAAGTGAGCATTCAAAAGTAGCAAGTGAGGCTTTGCATTTGGAGAAAATGAGGGCTGTTTTTTCCAGCACTGACTTGTTCTGTGTCCCCCAGAAAGCTGATGAGATGCCTGGGGCTGTGCTCTCTTCTTTGGTAAGGGGTGATGTTAATACTGACCTAGGTGCTGGGGAAGAAGGGTCTAACAGCAGGCAGTCTAACAGCAGTGTCATTGTAAATGCCAGAGCAATGAAATTATGTTGGAAAAACTGTTCTGGGCTTGTACTTTGGCTATAAACAATTACTGGCTTGTAAATGGGTTTTGACAAGTGGCATATACCCACGGTGGTGTGATGTCCCCTGTGTTGAGTGACAGCACCCAGATGTATGTTTGCCTGCTGAAAATTTACTGCTTTTGTTTTTGGCCTGGGCTTCACACTTTCGAGGCTGCGGGTGCCTGTGGGATGGAGGGAGAGAAATGTGAGCTAGAGCAGTGCAATGAGGAAGGAGTCAAAAACCAAGGCAGCTGTATTTCTTGCAGGGAAAATGGATGGAGACTGCAGAAAGCAATCACTGTTAGGAGCAAGAGAGTTATGGCATCCAATCAGGAAACAAGGGAATAGTGCATTTCAGAGCAGTAGCTTGCGTTAGCTTCCTGTTAACCGTAATAACAACTATATCCTGGAGTGATCTCGGAGTTCATTTAGACTGAGATACAATTATTGCATTGTGTGCAACAAGCACCCTCAATTTGCTGTGCACCATTGAGCCTGCAGCCGGCCCCCTCCCAGGCACTGCTCTCCAGCGGGCAGCCTGCTAACAACGTGCCGGCACACTCTTGCACACCATCGCTCACTGCATGCCTGCACACATCTGTATTCGCTGATAAAATCTGGGGTCTTTGCAGCTAAATGCCAGGCAATGTTTCTGTCAGAAAATTCTCTGTCTTTCTGCTAGCAGCCTGGGCGTCCCCGTTGTGGACCTAGATAGCTCCAGGCTTGGAAAAAGAGGCTGGAGTGAGGAAGGCAGCTCCTCGGTCCCCAGTTTGAGACTGGGGCCACTGGGCTCTCTTGCATGTGCATGTTGGTCAGGGAGCCATGGGAAGCACGATNAGGCAGCTCCTCGGTCCCCAGTTTTAGACTGGGGCCACTGGGCTCACTGCTTCGTGGGAAGCACGACGTGCAGTGCTCACCAGCTGCTGGAAATGCTCCCGTTAACTTCAGCAGCCCTGGTGCTGGCCTCTGCACGACACAACAGAAGCCTTTGGGAGTAATAAGGCTGACACACCCCTAGCTTAAATTTGGACAAGCTTTTTAATACCCAGCTGAAGAGATTACTGGAATGACCTACTTGTTTACATGTGGCAAATCCATGAAATGTACAGAAGGCTTTGCTCATTAAGGGAAGAGGTCTGCAGGGTGGAGTCACCCCAGCAGCACCAGAGCTGCAGCCAAGTGTACAGATCACAGACAGTGCCTCCAAGGAGCTGGGTTCTTGCGTGAAGTTGGAAATTCCCCACGCCGCCCCTAATTCTCCCAGACAGGATGCTTTGTGCTGTGGGGCATGGGTAGCTGTTGTAACTAGACAAATAGTACAACTCAGTTTTTCTATGTGGTGATCGACATCTCCCATTGCACAGCATGCCAGGCTGGGAGGTCCTGGAAATGGGCATTTGGGGCTCAGATGATCGGAGCAGGTTGCCCAGCTGTGTGGCAGGAGACGCTCTTGTTCATCTCCATGGCTTGTCCTCTGAGAGCCTCAAATACCCGAGTAGAGCCAGAAGAGTGGTTTTCCTCTCCACTCACCATTTGCTGGGGTGCTCCAATGCACGTTGTATGTGGCTAGTGCAGTGGCTCTCAAACCTCTCACTGTGTTGTGACTAAGGAGGATGGAGACGTGCAGCTGGGATCCACCTGGAGAGGTGGAGCAACCTCCATCCTCAGCGCTCCTCCCTGTCCCAGAGCCGGCTGGCCAGCACGGGGCAGCAGGCAGCGTGGGCAAGACACAAAGCTGGTCCTGGGGTCACAGCAGCGCAGGTGCGGCTGCCGAATCCTTGGGCCAGCAACAAAGAGGAGGAGTGTGGTGTTATAAATTGACAGCCTGGCCTTAATAGCTTTAGGCTACAAGTGCGTAGATGAAACTTCAGCCCTATATTTCACAGGAGTCATGCAGTGGCATGTCAAGGCGCTGTAACTGTGCAGCCCTCTGATGGCGTGCTGGAGGTCTGGTGAGTGGACTAACTAGAGCAATGAAATAAAGCATCATAAAATGCAGGCTGAAGAACAGGAGAATTTTCTCATAGTGAGACCTGGGCTGTAAAACATCATCTTGGGGAACTGATGGAAGCTTCTCCACAATTGGGTTATTTAAAAAAAAAAAAAGGATGTATGCTAGATGGTGTATATTAGCCTAGTGGTGTGAAAATAGTGGCAATTTTGTCAGAAAAATGATGACAGAGGAGGCATGCTGCTCCATTTTCAGCAACTTCACCCCAAATGCTGTTTCCTTTCCTTTGGAGAGCTAGGAGGAAGCTTGGTTTGTCATTTGTTGTTGGGGAAGGGGAGGCTGTTGGACACGGGGATGGGGAGAGCAAATGGGCTCCCATCAGGTGCTGCAGGGCGCGAGGGTGTGTACCACCCTGCTGGATGCTGCTTGACGGCACCTTCCTTTTTGGCTGCCTGGTCTTCTCCATGCATGACCACACTGAAGAGCAGCAGCACAGCAGCAGGGCAGTTTTTGCAGCACACAACATAGGCAACAGCCCAGTGGTTAGTGTTTCCCAGCCTTGTTCCCCTGCAAAGATTTCCCTAGTCCCATCAGCCTCACCTTTCCTTCTCAGATCGTCCCAGCTTGGCTTTTGCCAGCCCGTGTGTGGTGCTGCCAGCTGGTATCAGCTTGGCCAGGAGGAGAGGCCAGAAGCATAGGTTTGGCTAGCGAGCAAAGGCAGAGCTTCTCCCAGCACAGCCTGCTGGAAACAAAGCATCTTTCTCTCCAATGATAGCCTCCATCAGCCATCTCTTTTGGAGAAATGCCTTTTTCCCACTGTACATCCAGCAGGAACATTGCTGGCACTTGTGGTCCCCAGGGGTGCCTGTGGGACCACGGCAGAGGGGAGGAGGGTGCCCCTCTACCCCAGGAGCATGTCTGGGTGTGCGTGCAGGGGGGAGCTCAGTCCTTGGCGTAAAATGAGGAGCTGGTAATAAATATTCAGCTTGTTTATAATTGCAAATACCAGGGAAAGGAAAGCAGTAAACCAAAGAGGCAGCAATCAGCGTCCTGGCTAACAGTCAGGAATGTGGAGCTGCAGCGATGGATGCAGGAGGAGCAGGAGGGGGTGAGCAGCTGGCCAGGCCAGCACTCGAACCACATTCAGGTCCGAGAAAGCAAAAACTCAAAAGGAAGCCGCTTAAGATAGGCCCTTCTTAATGAGAGACAAATACACAAGAAAATATTGCCTGCTAACAGTATTCATAAGCTGCTCCCAAGATGTTTTGATTAAACTGCTGTTGTCTTTCTAGTGTACTAATGGTTTTTAATCTCTCTTGATGCCTTGGGGCAAAGGGGTCTACTGATTCACAGCGCTTGGTGAGCTGAAACTGGTCCCTGGTGAATACATCTCTCTTGCCACAATCACAGCTTTTAATTTTTTAAAATGTGAGTTTTTAGCAGAGGAAGAACCCTTCACACATGAGTAGGGTGTAAGCACTGTGCCACCGCACGCCTGAATACCAAGGGAGCTCCTCCGGGAGAGACGCCCACTTCTCCGAGACGTGGCGGTGTTCCCTCCTCTGTGCGCTTCCCTCCTTGCCAGCAGCTGCGGGATGGACCCAACCCTTAACAGGACTTCTCGTGTCTAGGAAGCTTGGCTTCATCTTCCCAATCAGCATCATCCCATTGGGCCTTCCAGTTGGTTCACAGGTAACTGCACAGTTTGGCTGGGAGATGGGATGTGAGAGGGATGGTTTCTGGTGTGCTGTGGCCCTAGCTTCACACAAGACTGCTGGCAGATGAGGGCTGTGGGTCGGTTTTGATTCCTGAGGTTTGATTCACTCTCCTTGAGCTGAGAAAGCAACCCCTTAAAGCCATGCTCTGGGCTGACACCAAATTCAAAGCACACCAACCTATCTCCATGTGGGCACTGTCTTTCCAGCCACTGGTGCTCAGGGTCTTACAGGGGTGTCCATACCTCCCTCCCTTTCACAGCTCCTTTTTCCCCCCACATTTTACTTTTCTGTCGGCGAGTAGAAGGGGAAGGCTCCACCTATGAGCCCCGTGCACAGCACGTGGAGTAGGCTTTCCTCCGGCATCCTGGCTGGGCTGGGCACCAGGGAGCATCCCTGATGAGAGCAGACAGTTCCTCAGTCCTCTGGGTACAGTAGCTGCTTGTTGCTCGCGGAGAATGAAAACATATTAAAGTAAGAAACCGCTGCACCAGTCATTTTCCAATTCCCCACTCAGAGAACTGGCTTCCCTGGAAAATAGGTCACTTACATAAAAAGCACCTTATTATCACACTAGAGCGGTGAAGGGAAGAGATGGCTCAAGAGACACTTTCATTTTGAGCCCCCGTTCCTGGGTACTTAGATATTTCTGGAAAATTGACCCTTTGGGCTAAAATTTCTCATGCTCATTTTCAGCCCATAAGGTGAATTTCAGGACCTCATTTCCTCCACTGAGCTAGATGAAGCTAGGAAAGAAAATGTGTTGTGTCTTAACCCTTGGGAGGATGGTGCATGCACACTCATGCTTTCCATGGGGATTGGGGTAAGCTATATCCCTGGGTCAAGACTCCCATAGACAAGCAACCTTGTGTCCCCCCCCACCTCTTCCCACACTAACCCCCTGCCTCCTGCCCTCCCTAGAAATACATTTGCTTTTTTCCTCTAACTTATAGCTGTGTTTATCCCTCCCCAGGATAGGAAATAGTGAAGGGGAACTGAGGGAGGAGGGATCAGGAGAAGGGTTCTTGCTGAGCTTGGGGGCACTTGAGATGTGGAAGGAGGTGAAGGGATTGTAGGAACATGTCACTTTTTGAGGATGGAAGAAGGTATCCAGTTTTCAGTAAAGGAAATGGAGCTGAGAGGGGAAATGGGATGCTGGAGGGAAAGGAGGGACTAAGTGAGGGGGGCCTTGGCTGGCCCCGGAATTGAATCTGTTCGAAAGGGAAAGGGGAGGTCTCTGGTGAACAACACTGGCTTGGCTCACTCAAAGCAGTGACATTAGCAAAGTGCCCAGCTCTCCTCTGAAAGAAAGAAGCTCTGGTTTTGGGGAACAGGAAGATTGGAAGACTCCAAAATGCAATAACCACCTCCTTGGTCCTGGGCTGGGTGCCACTGTTTTAACAGGGTCCCAAGGGCTTGAGATTTAAGTGCTGTAAACCTGATGAGAAAGCAAGGACGATTTTCTCAGCCTCTCCATTTAACCTCGATGACTCCAGCCTTGGCTAGCATCTGTTTCCCCCACCATGCTGTTCAGGCTGTGTGTGAAGGCACCTTCCTTGCAGACTTGTACTCAACCAGGCAAGTGGAAAAGGCCAGCATGTAAGGGAGCCCTGAGGAGAGGAGGATGAGGAGAGGGAAAGGGGAGGAGGAGTAGAATGGAGGAGGCTGGAAAGGAGAGGATGGAACAAGGTGGGCAGATGGGATGGGAGGATCGAGGATAACAGCATGGTGAGAAGCCTGTGGAGAGACTTGGAGGCTGGGGAGGACAGATGGAGAAGGGGACAACCAAAGAGGCTGAGCTGCGCAGGACGAGGCCGCCTGTCCCGCACCCTTACCGGTGCAGCTGCCCCATCCCGAGGAGGAACACGCTGTCCTGGCATGCTGTGGTGGGGGACGTCCCTGCCACCGGTGCCGCTGTGGGAGGCGGGCAGAAGGCCTGGTGCCTTGGCTCGGAGGAGACGCTTCCAAAAAATATTAGCAATTACCTCCGCATTGGCGGCAGCCAGCGAGCAGTGGTAATTTACATAGTAGGAGCTGGGAGATAGATGGCTCTTTAAACCAGATCTGTCATTCCCAGCTCTCTCCCCGTCTCTGATGCTTTGATGTTCCTCTTTGAAGAGCTCTCCTCGCTTGCTATTCCTCGCTCCCTTGGTGCCGCTCCAGCTCTCCAAATGCCTTTCTCTGTCTTCCTGCCTGTGTGCTTTTGCTGCTGCGCTGGTACGCCTGCGTCTCAGCAGGAAGGACACAGAGCGAGTGACAGCTGGCACCCTGAAAGTCAGCACTGGCAGGGGAAAGCGGGCGCCGGCAGCAGCGAGACATTTGCTCAGCGCAAGATCTAACGCGCCATCACGGAAGGCCACGTGAAACGATAGTGGCAGTAATGCCAAGCAGCTTTCTGTCATTGTGTTGGCACCTGATGGGGAACACGTGTGGGACCCAAAGGTACAAACAGATGGAGGTGGAGTGGAGGGCTGGAGCCTGGGAGCTGCTGGTTCTCCGAGCCTTCAAGAGCACCGTGGCCTTCCTAGTATTTCAGTGCCTGTGGCATCTCTCACACCACCTGTATCCCTGATAGGTTCAAGTCCCTGGAAGGGGAAGGAGAGAAAGGAAGAAGCGACTCATGTGAAAAAAATGTTCTCGGGCAGTTAAGTTTCAGGACACTCGGTGAAACAGGCTCTTCTGAGCAGCAGTGGACATCAAGAGGTCTGTCACAGCAACAAGGGCTTGACCATGCAGCAGGACAGAGGACCCTAGCGGTGAACAAGGCATAGGGGAACAAAGGGAGGCAGGTGGGTTAGAAGAGGTATGTCTGGTGACAGTCTGATAAATGTCAAACTATTTGGCATGACAGACCATGCCAAAGGAGACGATAAGCCTGTGCTGAAACTAAGGCCCTGCCTGAATGTGTTAATTTTACCAGATACTGAGGAGCAGTTACTCAGGTGGAGTTGCATCTTGCTGTAACCCACCTTCCTCCCTGAGCTCTCGCATCCCAGGGTGCCTGTGACTGAGGGTTTGGGTTCTTTCAGTTTTGCAAAGATCCCTTCACAAGCTGCGTAAGCTAAACCAAAAAAAAAAAAAAAAGAAAAAGGTGCTCTAATACTAGAATTAGTGTCCCTTCAGGTTCTTCTTAAGGGATAAAAGCTGAAAGAGGTAGTAACAGTGCTTTGGTTTCATCACTTACATTGGTGAAAAGGTAAGGGGCTTCAGTATTAAATCTTTTCACAGAAAGGAGCTGTGTAGCGTGAGTGGAATAACAGCACTTTGTAGACCAATGGTGTCGTATATCTCAGGAGCGCCTGTGAGGGAGACCTGGAGAGCAAACAACCATCACAAAAGTGTGAATACAAACCCATGTCCTACTGCTGGATATCTCACCTGTAAGATATTTTAAATCAGTACTATGTTTTTTGAAATTAAAATTATTCAGTGTACATGCCAAAATCCTGGTTCCGCCTACTCCTTTTAGAGGTACTTATGTCTGTGGGGCCTTTGAGACCCACACTTGAATTCGGGCTTAAGATCCCAGGGCCAAGAGGTGTGAAACAGCTGGTCTGACTGCAGGCACTTAGCAAGAGTGTCTATTTCTATGTCTAAATGTCTCTGCTTGGGTGAGCCAGTGTTCAAGCCAAGGCAGTCTGGGCACTGGGCTTCCAGGAGAGCTGGAGGACAGTGCTGAACCAGCCCAACGATCCACCTGCCTAGGAGAGTGTGTCTCCTTGCCCCTCTGTTAGGAGCCTCTGTCTTTATTGGCATTATGGCCCACGTTTCCAAATGTGGGCTCTGCCTTCGTAGGGCTGCTTGAAGTGTGCTGAAGATCTGCTTGCTTCTAGTTCCTGAGGCAGAACATGGAGTTGTTTGGTAGCTCTCATAACATAAATGCATCCTTTGCAGGTGAATTACCCTGAACCAGAGACTACCTTTGGAAACACTGCCCGGCATCAGGAAATGTTGTTGTGAGCAGCTTGTTGCTCATAAGCAAGCATCCCAGCCCTATGCAGGAGACTCAGGAAGAAAGGTCCTTGGTGGCAAAGAAGGCCAGGTGGAGGCAGTTCCTGTCTCGTCACCCTCCCCAGACACTCCCAAATAGACTTTTTGGTTCTGCTCTCTGATATAAGCAGCTCAGTTCCGATTTGTTTTAATACACCCCTGGGTTCACCAGCTTGGAGGAATAAAGCCCCAGCTGTACTTTGGATGCTCTGGCTGTATTCCCTGCTGCTAGCCATGCTGTAGGATGCCATAGCTACTTCTCAGACCCAGCTTTGTGTAGTTTGCTTGCAGATGCAGCAGAAGGGCAGTTTCCTCTTCCAGATCTTTCTTCTGGCACAGCAAATGTTGCTTGACCACAGGCAGTAAGACACGGTGCAGCCAGTCACTACGGAGGTCAGGCCCCACGGTGGCTTGGGGAGGTCGGGGAGGAACACGGGCACTAACCATCAGCAGGCTTTGAGCTGTTTGGGTTTCCTTTTCATTTTCTCAATAAGGACTGCTGCAAGAAGAGGGGTGGCAGTTGTTTGAGTGTGTGGCTGTCGTCATTAGCACAAAAACCTGCCGTGCTCAGAGGCTGCTTTAATCAAAAAGCATGTCAGGTTTCGTCTGTGGGTTAGGGACCCTCTGTCTGTTGCCAGCACTGTAAATTACCTCCAGCCTGGTACCCAGGGGTACCAGGTAACCTGGTATCCAGCAGTATAGGTATCAGTGTGGCAAAGCAGCCAGTAGCGGGGGAAGTGACCCTTGGTTTATCTCACGCAAACCAGTAGCCACAAGGGCCTGATTTTCTCTGCTGTAGAACTGGGGCATGATGAAGGCAGAGTCTGGCCTCCTGATTTCACCCTGGAGAACAAGGGCAAGCTGCAGCATCGCTAAGGCAGCATCTCGTATTCCTACCGTGGTGCCTACGGGCCCAATTGCGTCACCTAGGTGCAGGTTTGTGTTAGCAGCGGTGCTTCAGGGGAGGCTGGTGGGGAGACCATTTCTCACAAACACCCCGCACTGTCCTGGTGAGGGTCTCCCTGGCGGGGGGGCTTGTGGCTGCATGTCCAACGAGCTCTGGGCACAGGGCAGGAACTGCAACACTGCCTCCTGCTTGCTTTTCTTGTGCCTCTGCAGTGGCTCGTTCTCGCTTTGCTTCGGTTGCAGAAAGAATGGGGCATCGTGCCCTCGGTGGGAAGTGAACCTCCGTGTCCTGGCCTCGCTGGTGCCATCTCTGAAGTGGAAGGACAGTCCCTTCCTTTTGCGTGCCCAATGCTTCATGTGCCCACGGTCACCTGAGCTGAGGTGAGGGATGCGAGATGGCTTGCTATAAACAGGTTGGTGACGGAAAAAGATTATCCTTCCTCTTGCGAGTATTAGTGAATAAACAGGCTATGAGCACTGCCAAGTAAATCTACAATTTTTAGGAAAATGAGCACTCAGACATTGTCACCTCAGTTTAATCTCCACTTGCCTTGAGTGATTATTTTCTCCTTGGCCATTGCAGAATATTTGACTAGCAGTAAGTACGGCTTACTCCACTGTTCTGGCTCCACATTAACTGTTAATGATGTAAAGCTGTATTAAGCCTGAGCTACCCCGATCATCTCTTTCGAAACATCCCTTGAATGCCACAGAACAAATTTCTTTGCTACACACTGTTGTTCAGTGGCTTCATGCCTGCTTTGTCTTGACATTTTTTTCTTGAAAAGAAATTTTTTGAGCTGAAATCTGTAGCAGTGTATATGTTGCAGGAACAGAAAATGCCTGAGACACACACTGACCTTCACTACACAAAGTATTTTCACAAAGCTTACCTAGCCTTTAGAGGTCATCTGCTGTTTTCAGTAAGGATAGAGGACCGGGACCCCAGCTGGCAGAAATCAATGCAGCCTGCCTGAGCAGCGCTGAGTTCGTCAGCTGGGAATTTGCTGAATAGTTTTTCATAGAGGTATGTGCAATCAGAATTGCTACAGAGAGGTCAAGCAGGGAGCATCCCTTCCCTAGCTTCTGTCCTACAAGAATAAAGGGGCATCAGCTGAAGCTAGCTTGACGGACATTCAAAACAACAGGGAGCAATTCCTAATACAGGGTGCTGTTAACCTGGGGAACTCCTTGCCTCAGTACCCTCTGGGTTTGTGTTTGCATGGTTTGAAAAGCATTCAGACAAACTCAAAGAAGAAAACTCCTAGGGCTATTAAATACAAGAAAAATGTGTCTTCTTGCTTAGGAAGCCCCCGAGCTGCAGGTTATGAGAGACCAGGGAGGAATGTGTTAAAAGGGGGATCTTGGACTAGACAGAGCATAGAAAAGCAAGTTATGGACCAAAACCAGTATGGACCTTTTAACACATGGCAGGAGGTGACATGCTAGGATTATGTTAAGGAGACAATGGCTCCATCTAACTAAATCAGCCAGAAATTTCTCTCCTGCTCCCTGAGATGCATTGCTCGAGCAAAGACAGGCCATGTTATCAGGGGCTAGCCCATCACCACAGACCTGGGGGAGCATTCCTGGCCAGAGCAAAGATTTCTTGGAGGCTTCCTGAGGAGGAGCTGAGGTCCGGGCCACCCAGGCTCCCCCACCTCCTTCTGGGAGAGGATAGCAGGAGAGATTGCTGATAGGACAGTGGAGGGCAGAGGAAGAGTAGGGCAACAAGTGCCAAGGCAAGGCAGACTCCTCCTGGGCGAGGACTGTAAGGAGGAACGAGCCACTGTCCTACCTGTGATCTCACTCTCCTCCTGAGCGGGGTCTTGAGAAATCTTAGCACCCAGCAGGCCAGAAAGCAGCAGCCTGATGTTGTGTGCAAGGACAGGCTCCACACTTATTGTCACCCTGCCATGAACTATCCAGAAATGAAGTTCCTTCTGGGACAAAAGACAGGTGAGAAAGCAGAGATGTTCTCCCTTCCAGAGCAAGTCTGACCACCATATGGTGGTGACAATTACTGTCACCATAATTAATTCCTTCTTGACACTGCTCTGGCAGATGTCCTCAGGCCTGCAGGAGCGGGGCTGTCTTCTAAGCAGCTGCAAGGAAACGGGGTAAGAAATAAGTGGCAGGGGAGTTTCCTTCTGTTTTGCAGGCTAGCTGAGCTGCATGACAAAGAAGCATCTCTTGGAGCAAAGGAAGCTCTTTGGTCCCTGGCCCTGCTGGCTTTCTGAGAGGAAAGGGCTCCCGTTTCACCACAGTGACTCCACCACCAGTTTACACCAAGATTGCTGAAGCTGACACTTCCATGTGAAGCAATTTGTCATCGCAACAAGGAAAGTAAGCCAAAGCAGAGCACCTATCTCATGCAAACATGACCTCCGTGCCCAGCAGCCATTTGACACTCTCCATTAAACAGCTCTACCTGCAATTAAAATAATCTGAAGTGAGACTTTGAACTGCTGGGCCTTAGGATTACAGCTCTGGAGGGACCAGTAAACACGTATGTTTTTCTCCTCTTGCTTTCTTTTGTGTCCCCTCCTAAAGAAGGGTTCTGCATGAGGCTGAAGAAGGGAACAAGAGGCAGTTTTTGGATAATTTAACCCTTCTGTTTCTATTGTGGCATAGCCATCAATCCCATCTCTGGATTTCTGGGTACTGCCGTGGTCCTTGCTTCCTGTGCTGTATAGTAGAGGGGAACCAGAGAGGCACACAGGCTAAGACTACAGACATTTCTGCTGGGATTTCCTTGCTGTGGCTTAGATATGACCTGGGAGCATGTTCTGTAATTGTATGTTGATTTGAGGCACCCTGGTTTCAGCCACAACACAGACTTCTGATAGAACTGCTGTATGCCTACAAATCCTGAGCACACAAAGCTGATGCATTTTCAGGGCAAATAAAGGGTACCAAGAGTAGTCTGCTGATCAGAGAGCCTGGGTCTGGATATAGAATCATAGAATCGTAGCTTCTGTATATATTCAACATGAATATTGTTCTCCAGCAGCAATGGCTTCTCCCTGCATGGGGGCCCAACTGGCTCTTGCTCTCTCTGCCTTTGCCAGTAGGTGTGCCTGTGACACAGCTCCAATGCCTTCTGGCACACAGGAGATGTCAAGGGATGCTACAGGGCTCTGAGTCTATCCAAAGTGATACTGCTTATGTTCCTGTATGTTGCTGATAGCAAAGTCTTGCCTTGGCTGAGCTACCATTATAAAGGACTTTTTAAGGAATGATAGATGGGATGGATTACTGATGCTTCTTAAAAATGGCCAGTTCTATGTACGAGTCCAGCTTTCTATCTTTTATAGAGAGGATTTCACTTTTATGAATTGAATTAGGGATTTTATTTTCCCTTCCCTTCATGTAATTCCTGTTTATTATACAACCTCTCCTTATTGACGTAGTATCTTTAACTATAAATGATGCATGAGTTATCTGAACAGTTACTGGAAAGTGTCCCTGGGTAAGCTCTTGGGAGGAATGCTTGCCTCACTAATGGAGGAAAAGTCTAACTACTTCCTAAATCAATTAACCTGAAAGGCCAGAAGACACGTCCCGGCTGCTCCAAGCATGTGCACACGTGCAGTGCTCTTAGCCATGGGTAACAGCAGCATGCCCACAGACACGCTTGCTACTCCCGGTGTGGTCCCAGCCATGCTGATGTCTGCTGGGTGACAATTCCAACTCAGCATGTATACATTCACTGCATACATTCTTACTGCTGCATGTGTGCGCGTAACTCATGGCTCAGCAGATGCCGGTTCCCCATCTGCAGCTGACCCACGGGCACGTGTGCCTGTTCAACAGCAGACAGCCCAGCTTCCAGGCTCCAGCCATAAAAATTCACTCTTCTTGACTCTGGAAGTCCTCAAGGTAATGGTCACCTCATGCACACACATATCCATCTAATGCCTCTTTGTTCATGCTCACTGCATGGAAGAAAGGGCTAACTGCCTGCTAACAGACATACATGTCATTGAAGGGAAAGGGGAACTAGGCAGAAGTCATTATTGCTAATCATTGACATCCATCCCAGGGGTGAGACAGAGGTGTTGGACTGCAGGGGAGCACACCTGAGCTGCCAGTCAGCATGCCACGAGGGCATCCTGCCTGAGTTCAGGCACGGGCCAGCACAAGGTCACCAGGAAGTGACAAAATCAAGCCAAGACAATAGTGTGCTCATCCAGAAAGGATGAAGAGAAGCAGGAATTTCTGACAGGGGCTGGACTGTGCACTCTTTCTTCCAGGAGAGTGTCAACACCGTGTCTCCAATGCTGGAAAACCTGGAGGCTGGTGAATGAGAGGGAGCAAAGAGTTGCTGGCACAAGAAATTCTCTGTTAAGGAGGAGGAACATTTCTTGGAAGGAAAGAAAGAATGAAAAGAATAGAACGAGTTTAGGTTGATGGCAGAGAGAGTGTTTGGCAGATGTTTCTTCGATAGAGCACACTGTGCTCATGGGGAGGGATAGTGGTGAACTGGAGATGAAGGCAAGATAGGGATAACAATGTACACGGAGCAGAGGAAGGGGCGTGGGAGGTCTGTACAGCAGGGAGAAGTGAGAAGAGGAAACATGGGGCCGCACGTCTAGTGACATGAAAGCCAAAACAATGAGGACCAGGACAGAGAGTGAGAGGTGTCAGAAGGCAGCCACAGGCATCAGGGGGACAAGATGGACATTTCCTCATGACTTGGCAGCTCTGCGGCTGTGCCACGAAGGAAACGTGGGCTGTAACTTGAGTGTAACCTCCAGTGGTGATGTCTTCAGGAGACACATCTCTGAGCTACAAGTTTGTCCCTGATGGGGCCCAGACAGGAGGCATGTCAAGGCATCAGCTTTGGCTGAGTCACAACCCCGGCACAGCCAGTGCGTGAGGCTTTGGGAAGCAGAGGAAGCACTCGGACCCGTAGCATGTCCCAAGCTCTTCAGCTCCAACATCCCCCAGCAAACCCACCCCCACATTTCTGGTGAGGAGCAACACGATTTGGACTCGGTGTGTTGTGTCCCATGACTGCACAGTGCGCTGTGGCCAAGGCAAGGGCGTTCAGCCCAAGTCCAGCAGCGCCTGGGGAAGTTTCCCTCTTTGTGACCTGTGGCAGGAGGAAGATCCCCAGCCTCACCGCGTGAGCGAGCAGAGACAGTGCTGCAGAACAGACTGAGAAAACCAGCAAGCCCTATTTCCAGGGCTGCGCCACTGACTCTTGGCAGACATGAAAGGAAGCTGATTCACTGTATTATAATTTCAAGCTCCATTAAAGAAACATGGGGATGGGGACAGCAGAGGGAAGGAGAGGGCAGGGAGGGATGAAGAGAAAATTGAACAGAGCAGAGTAGCACTTGAAGGGGAAAGAAATGTTGCTCATAGGCTCAGAGGGGGAATTGCAAACAGAGATGAGATTAAAAGGGAACCCTCGAGACCATCTTTTTAAATACAGCAAGGTTCACTTACTCCTTGCTGAGCCAGGCTTGTTGAATGCTGGAGGCATGGTCCCCGCTGAGATTTGCCAGCTGATCAAGCAGTGGAAACCTGTCTCCCCGCACATACCAGCAAGTTGCCCTCTTCCACCTATGTTATCGAGGAAGTCCCATTGCTAATAAATTTACTGCAGAGTGAGCCTTACCAGGGAAGCTTTTTCCTTGACTAGATTTCAGCACTGAGTATTTTAAATGATCCTTTATCCAGGGGCATACAGTCACATCAGACTGGGTGCCATGTGTCGGGGGGGTGCAGCATGGGGCATCTGGGTGTAGTTTCTGTTGTGCAGGGAGGGCTGCCTCCCCTTGCCTGGGGACAGCTGATCCCAGAGGGAGAGGACAGACCTACAGGTGGAAGAGGAAAAAGAAAAGTCTGAGAGCACTGCCCATGGAGGAAGTTTCCAGCTCTCAGAGCCAGCAGGCAGAGATTGTGGGACAGTTTTGTCACAGAGGGAAGGTGCCTGACCCCACCAGCTGGACCCTGACCACTTTGCTCTGCATGGGGGCACCCGCGGGATGTTTGCTTTGCAAGTGTTGGTCCTACTGTGACCTGAAACCAGCCTGGAAAGTCTTCAGCAGGTTCAGCCTTTTATCTCCCATAGATATGATTTCAGCAGATTTTTTCGTAGCTTGTGAGGGTTGGCCAGGCCCAGTGTTTGGGTGGGAGGCAGATGCCAATCTGGTTGTTTGCTGTGGTGGTCCCACAGGGGCTATGGGCTTCTTTCTTCTGCTCTGTAACCAGCTGAGGTCCAGTCCACTGTGAGGAGTGGTGGTGGTGATGACTTAAGGAAGCCTATAGTCGTGTACAGGTGAAGAAATGACAACCCAAATGAGAACTGGCCAGCAGAGATGATTGTCTCGATGTTTGAAGCATAGTGGTGTTTAGCCTGATGTCCTAGTCAAATTTAATGTGTGTAATGACATTAACGTTGCACCAGATCCCCTCACCCCCTCAACTGCAATTTCATCTCATTCCCGCATCCCACATCTTGAATTTTTATGGCTGTGCCTGACTGAAAGAGACTGAATTCCTTGGGACAGTGACCAGTTTCCATTTGCTCTGACAAACGCTAATGGGGCTGAATAAATAGCAAAAAGTGGTGCTAATGTAACAGGGCAATCATTACTGCTTTTCTTAAGCTGTTGCCTGGCACTGCTATGTGCCATTAGATATCTGCCACATTATGCCTTAGGAACTCCTGGGTCTTTGGGGTGTTTGCTTTGTGGGAATGAGAACAATTGCAGAGCTCTTCTGGTGTGGGTTTTGTCCGTACAACCCACAGGGAGGCCCAAGAGATGGGCAGCAGCCAAGGCAGATCGTGCTTTCTCCAGGCTGTTCTCCTTCCCAGCGGCCGCGCTGAGAGCCAGGCTGTTTGGCCAGGAGCCCATGGGCTGACCTGCAGGAGAAGAGCTGCTCCCCACCAGCCGTGTCCACCACCCTTCTGCTGCGGCAGCAGTGCCAGGTGAGAGAGATGCTGTGAACCCAACGAGTGCAATCCTTCTTCAGATTTGGGGATCCTGGTGGATTTTACATTGTGTCTCCTTGGTTTCTGGACTGCTTTTTGATACTGGGGGTGCTGAGGGATGGCCAGGACTCTCCGCTAATCAGAAATAAGAGCATTTCTGCTCGGCCTCAAAGCCTTTCCTAAGGTTGGTGAATCCAAGGAGATGCCACGTTCAGAAATGGGAATGTTAAGGCAGCACCCCGCACCCCAACCACGGCATCCTAATCCTAACAGAGACTCCAGGGCACGATTGCAATCCAAATAATGATAAATAACAGCAATAATAAAGCACGACCAGCACTCGCCAGCTCCCTAGCAATCCCTAGCCAGCACTGCAAGTTTCCTATCACCCACACTGGGAGAACCCCGGGGGCTCCCTGGTGCCGCTGTGAAGGCTGGAGCCAGCATGCAGCCTGGCACAGGAGACGTAGGTGCTGTGATCCATGCCGCCCAAAGCCCGAGGACAAGTGCTGCTGCTGTGCCATGGGCTCTCTCCTTGGGCTGATGGCTTCTGCAGAAGGAGGGTTAGCGTGGCAGCTGGTTGAGGCTGGCCCCTTGGTCACCGAAACCTGCTGTTGTAGCTTTAGGCAAGCTCAGCTTTCTTCTGTCTATTCAGCGTAGAGCAGCAGAACACCACAGAAGGGAGCAGATGGGTGTAGGCAATTATTAATAACCAGGCTTCTCAGTGTTGCTTGCCATTTATTACAGTCCCACTTAAAAGAACATGCAAATGGCCATACTGGGACCCACTAACCCAGTATTCCGTGCTAGCTGCGCTGTACTGCCAGTGACTAATAGTCAGTGCTTAGAGAAGGTGTATATGAAGAGGGCAAAAGCAGACTGATGCATCCTCAGTCTGTACTGGTCAGCATGATGGTGATAGCCTCAGCAAAGCAGCCGCCTATGGTTTATGGAATATTTTGCAGTCCTCAGGTGTGCTGTAGTAGGGATTTAGAGGAGGAGGAGGAGGCAATTTTTCAGATGTTTATGGGAAGTCTTCTCCAGTGTGAGGGACAACAAGGCTGAAAGCGCCAGTGAGCGTGTGTGAAAATACGACACACACGAGCTGATGGAGGTAGGAGTTGGCACCTCTCTGGTGAAAGAGGTGAGGAGTGGGAGCAGAGGAGGTGTAGATTCCCTCTTATCTCAGATTCCCGGGGGAGAGGTTTTTGGAAACTGCGTGGATGTAAGCATCTTTCTACTCTGGAAAATAATTGAGTGTTTTGGGGAGTGGGTAGGAGAGTATTAGAAAATCAAGCTGCATCTCCCTCCACTGCCAGCCGAAAAATCACATCGAGGCCTCCCAGGAAGGAGAAGTAGGCTTCTGCTGTATTTCATTGTGCATAATTAAGCAGGACGCCTTGAATCTTGAGCTGAAATCACAACAATGTGTGAAAGTCATTTAAATAACTGGCAAAGGAGGCGTTGTACGTGTGGGCTCGAGCGCTGTGGTGGAGCTGGGGCAGGTTAAGCCCGGGTGGCTGGGAAGCCAGGGGAAGCGCATGAGCTGTGGTGGCCTTGCTGAAGCCCAGCTGACATCCGTCACCTGGTGCCACCACCATGGGGGATGAGCACGCACCTGGGCAGCTGCTCTGGCTCACGCCGAGCCGCTTGTCCGTGGCCCTCTTTTGTGGTCCCCTCTCACTTGTGGGCTGGGGATTTCAGTCCCGGGACCTGACCCTCAGTATCATCAGCAACCATAATGTAGTGGGAGTTGTAAAACCTATCTCAGCCATCTTCCCATGCAAATGGAGAAAAGACATGAAGAAAAAAACAAACTATATATAGAGCTCTGCTGTTACCAAGATGTCTGGAAACAAAANGGCTGGGTGTATTAGAGGCAACACGGCAAAGGCTTTTAAGTCTCTTCTTTGACTCCGTTTCTTCCCTAAGGGCAGTCCCACCTACCATGACCAAGGCATAGCTGGGTGCCCTTTGGTTAAAGGTAAGAGATGAATATCAGCCATTGGGATGGTTAAGTGTGGTCGCCCAGGGCTGCCTGGGTGCATGCAGCACAGACCTTGGGCTGCTTTGGTCCCTGACTCCTAGCAGCAATATCCAATTTTTCCCAGGGGCTCAAGTCCCTCCACACATAAATAGGTCAGCCTCACGAGGAATACGAGTACTCAAAATACACCTGACTGGGTCCCACAGGCCCAGCGAGACTTGAGGAGACCCCGTGGGCTCAGGCACAGCTTGGTGCCAGCCGCCTGTGAAACCTGCAGCCCGGAGAGGAGAGGAGAGCCTTGCAGTTGGGCTCCTGTCGCTTGCTGAAGTTAAAATGCCTGGAAGGACAACTTAGCTGTAGCTTTTCTTTAACTTTTTTTTTTTTTTTTTTTTTTTTTTTTTTTGGTGTTTTTCTTTCTTTTCCTTTGCCACACTTCAAATAATTTGATGCTGAATATTTAAGACTGTTGTGTTTTCCTCAGTTCACCTCATCAGACCTCTCGGTCTCCAGGATAACAGCAGATGAGGAGGATGATGATAATATTCTGCTGTTTTGCAGTGCCGCTGCCTGAGACTCTGTGAGCCCTTTGGCGACGGCTGCTGCTAAGGCCTGCGAGCCACCCAAAGTAGGTTAATTTATTACTCCCGCCTTGTGTACAGTGAGAAGCTGTGGCCGGCGCGAGCGAGCAGGAAGGCGAGGCAGGCCTGGTGGGCCTGGGCCGCGAGGCAGGCTCCCTCCCTGGGGCAGCACACACAGAAGCTGCGGGCAGAGGGCTGGCGATTCGTATTTCCTCCCAGATGCAGGAGGAAAGAGGCGCTATGGAGGGGGGCGAGAAAACAGCAGTGGCAGAGCTGTTTCTGTGCCCACGGGTGGAACAAGACGCTTCTGCCCCGGTGCCTGCGCCACGGCTGCGAACAGCCCGCTGCCAGCCAGGGAGGCCCGGTGGGGCCGTATACTTGTTTTTCTTCTTGGTTGCATTACATAATGTGAGGTAGGAGATGTTTGTACAGTAGCTGTATTGGTCCTTGGGGCGAGGGGGGGAGAGGAAGGAGGCGGTGGGTAATTTGAGGCTCTTTATTAGACCAATAAATCATGTGTAATACATCGGCTTTCAGGCCAGTCCCTTATTGCCCGTGTCAGCCAAAGTGCGTTACGCGGCGAGTGAAGCTGGCGTAGCATGCAGGGGCTCCCCTAAATCGAGGGGCAGAGCCGAGGTGCTGGGGGCTGCAGGCAGGAGCAGGGCTCACCACTCACCAGGGCGGAGGTCAGGACCCCTTGTCCCTCGCGGGAGGACATATCCCGTGTGAAGGCGAAGCACCAGGAGCTGGTGATAACAGAAGGCCCAAGCAGTGGCTGTGGACAGCTGGCCTCAGGTGCCCCGTGTGGCCCTGGGCACGTCACCTAGCCTCCCCATGTCACCTGCGAGCAGAGACAGCTGGCACACTGTAAGGATGATACCCTAATGCCTCTGAGCCATGACAGCGGGGAGGCTAGGCAGGTTTTCCTGGTGGCACTCCATTACAAAAGTAAAGGGGTGTCCTACACCGGTCATCTTTGTATTTGGGGGTTTGGGCAGAGCTTGATCCCTGGGGACTGTCAGGCAAAAATCTCATTGGTTTGTTTCGTGGCTGCTCTGGGTGCCAGTAGGAGGACTGTGCAGTCATGTGGTCACAGGTGATGTTTTGTTTTATTTTTTTGAGTGGAAGCTCTTTGTCACATTTCACATTGTGTCTGGTTTGATTTGAAATAATCAGTTTCTCCAAAATGACGCCTTTCAATACCCTGTCTTTATTTCCAAGTGCTTCAGAGCGCATCAGCTGGCCGAATGTTTTGACAAATGATGTCTGTATCGATCTCTCTCCTCCTCCTCCTTTCCTCCTCTTCCTCCCCCCCAAACAAAGAAGCCGCTTTTGATAGCTTATCTCTGAAGCTATGCAAACACGGGAGAGGAGATAAACTCCCCTTCCAGGTGAGTTCACGTGAGGGTGGGCTCCCAGGGCATCTGAACCAACACGCGCCTCTGTTAAGCAAGCAAATGCTTTTGGAAGGGGGGTGAGGGGGCACTGAATCGGCCAAGCACGTATTGCTGCCGGTGTGCTTGGATTTGAAACAAACAAACCAAAACCAAAAAAAAAAAAAAAAAGGAAAGAAAAAAGCTGAGCAACTTCAAAGGAACCTAATGGGGAGAAGTAAATGTAAAAATGGTAACAAATATCATTCACTGTTATGAAATACACATTTGGGGTGGGAGGAAATTGCACGGCACGCCTGTTTCTGTGGGATCTGATTTAACTTTAGTATGTTCTATGCATCCTTGTGGACTGTTTGATGGAAACAGCAGCTAAAAGCAAATCGCAGGGTGAGAGGGTGAGACTTGCTGGCAAGAATTAGCGGTGTCAGGAGAGAAATATCACACACCTAAAAGACTGAATTATGCATTATGCTGCAAAATCCCTGATGTCAATACACAAATGCTATTCCTGTTGTTTTGCCTGTGATTGATAGCAAAAGAATTCAAGTCACATCCACACAGCAATTGTCCTAGTGTAACTAAGTCTCTCCTATCCACGCAGGTATGCTTGTGCTGGCAAAATCTATGCATTAAGCTAGGTGCCCTAGGAATAGGTTATAAAAGGATACTGGAAACATTTTCAAATGTTCAACAATATAAAACATTGTCATATTGGTGCATATTCACTGTGGTAACTTCTCCTTTTTCTCATGGACACAGAAGAATAGGCTAGATATTACTCCAGGCCTTGAGAGGAGCAGGAAAAGAAGTTCATACCCAGGCAATGAAAGTGATCTGAAACACAAACTTCCACATAAATACTTTTCTCTCTCCAAACAAGATAGGAGAATGGGAAGCAGAACCAAACAAAATGCCATCCCCGGTATAAAGGAGCATTGGGGTCAGCTGTATATCCTAACCACGTGACAGGACCAAGAGGATTGTGAAATTATGTGTAATAAATGGTAAAAAGGCTATTATTTTAATGAACATGAGATTATTAAAATTCCCTGCTATTAGATCTTGGTAGTGTGTTTGCAGAAAAGCAGATAACAAAGCTAGCAAACAGAATCTGCTTTTGTTTGCTTCTTAAGTTGCCTTTGCCCTGTTACCAGAAGACATCAATCAGTTACTAACCGCATTCCCAGTCTGAGCTGCTGTGAGTGTTCATATGTTTAATCAGCCCTGCGTGCTTGTAGGAAGAATTGCACTCAGGTGAGCACATGAGTCGCACAGAATTGGCTTGCTCACATTAATGCCTTACCTTTCACAGAACCAGGATGTGTGAAAAACAGATTTATTTGGTTTGGTGACCAAATAAAAAATTTGGACTGAAGAAAAGTGGACTTGATCTGAGGTTTAAAAGAACATTTTGTTTGCATTCTTTGGATGTCTCTTTCTCTCCCTCAGAATAGATCTTCATCTTGAAACAACATCACTTCAAGATGTTTGGGAAACAACAAAACAAATCAGAAGATGCTTTACCATTGGCTTGCTGAATTAGAATAGTTACTGCAGAAATATTTTTTTTTCCTCTCCCAGAAGTAGAATAGACTGTCTGCTTAAGAAATGTAGCCTGGCCCAGGTTATGAGCTCCTTAAGGGATCGTGTTACTGAAAACAAAACAAGGATTTGATTAGATAGAGACCAAGGAGTCAGAGCCAGCTCAAAGCATCTTGCAAGGCTGGCAAAATCGTGTTGCGCCGCCCTAGAGATGGAGGCGGCGCTAGGGCATCCCTGGGATGGACAGGAGGGGAGAAAGGAGGGAGTGCCCCAGAGACAGGGGCTTGTGGCTGCTGCTGCAGCGCGAGGAGTCAGAAACCCAGGAGGGGAGGAGAGGGAAAGAGGCTGCGGCTGCTGCTGCTGGAAGAAATCCCACGTTTCCATCCAATTCCCCTCCCCGCACCCCATTCCCACGGCCCGCCTGCTGCCCATTTCATCCCTGTGGAGGGGAAGCGCTGCCTTCCCCGGGGAAGCCCCAGGTGGACCACTCCCAGCTTGGCAAGCCCCTTTTCCAGCACAGGCAAGGACATGTTTTGGAGGCCTCCAAAGATGTTACAGGAGGCCAGCGGGACCCCTCTTCTGTGCCTTGCAGCTCGGACGTAACGGCAACGCTGCCCTCACAGCGACTCGTGGTGGTGGCTCTGGTTCTGCCTGTAGGTTTGAAGATGAAACTAAATGGGAAGGAGAGGGAGAGTGGAAAAGAGGCCCTCTTGCACCCAACACGGTCTGCCCATCCTGAGGTGCTGGGAGAGCCAGACTAAGAGGACAGGAGCTAGGTGCATGCCATCCAGGACAGTTTGGCTACCATTACCGCTGTCACTCAGAAGACTTAAAATGAGCCTTCTGTTGGGATGGAAGAGTTAAAACAATGCTGAGCCTTGCAAGACTCCCCATCTCAAACTGGCTGCTGAAGACCAGCAGCCAAGGATAAGAGCAAGTGGAACACGCAGGAAGGAGCGGGTGGAGAATAAGACCGCAGAGCATCGGCGATGATGACTCCTCCCGGGGTGACAGAGGAGGAGATGGCCCCTCAGCCAAGGAGCGCAGCGTGTAAATGTCCTGGTGCCTTTGCCTGGGCAGCCAGCAGAGAGCATGGCACTGGGGAACTGTGAGAGAAAGTGTTCTGTCTCCAAGTCCTCCACGGAGATGGGGAGGCACCATGAAGAACACCTGCCAGGCAGGGATAAAGCTGCCAGCAGGTGGGTGACTTGCAGTCTTGGAGGCAGCCTGTTCTCCAGCACGGTGCTCCAGGTATGAAAAAATAAAACTCCCCTGTCCACCCCAGAGGGCTCAACATCATGAGCCTGGACAAACACTGGCGGTCTCCTTTCCACGCTGAGGAGCTATGCATGTTAGTTGGAGGGACAAGGCTGGAGTGAGGAGGAGCCTGCTTGTCCTCCACTTGTGCTCCTCCACTGCTCCCGGCCAGAGCTGTCTCCTCTCATTTGGCTGCTTCACCGCGTATTGGGTGCGCTGAAGAGCCAGAAAATAGCGGGGTAATCCAGGTTCACCTGCTGGCTTCCCACCTCAGACACTGTCACTGCTGGTCAGCTTTCGCTGCTGTGGCTTCCACGAGTGTTTGTTCTCCATGGACACTGCACATCACTGCCACCTGGCTGCCCTGGAGCTACCCCGAGGGGTCGTGCTGTCTAACAGGGCCTCCAAATGGACAGTGAAGAGCTGAGGGTGCTCTTCAGGCCTGTGCTTATAAGCAGGAGGTAACTACAAACAATGAAGCCCCGAACACAGTTGTTCCAGGGCAAAGTGACCTCGGTGTTTGTGCTGGCTTCTTCCAAAAGCACCAGTGCTACAGGTGTGTCATTGCAGCCTTTCCAACTCCTTTTTCAGTCCTTGAGCTGGACTCTATCTTCACCTTCTGCAAGGCAGTTTTTGACTCTGTGGACAGCCTGATCTTATCGTAAGGATTTGTGTGAGGAGTCCTGTAGCTTATATAGGGCTGCAAAATGACTGACTGCATTTATCCACTCTGTTTCAGGATCTGATTTATGCTGTTAAAAGCTGAGGCATTATGTGGACATCCACCTGTCCCAGTGAGAGAACCCTGTCAGAGCCCAGGCTTCTCTCAGGATCTGGACTGACTTTCCACACCTTGCGGATACAGCTATAAAGACTCCATCGGGAAAACTCAGAAGATGGCTCCAAGCAGAGGCAAACCAGCAGGTCTAACCTGGCAGTCTGGCCATCTCCCACAGATGCAGGAAGGTGGGATCGCTTCCTATTTCCCTAGGATCTGACTTGTGACTTTGTTAGCACCTGCATAGTAAAGGAAAACCAGAACCAGGCCTGCAATCACAGGCAAAGGAAGAAACAACCAGAGATGAGTTTTAGGTGTTCAAGGGTGGAGAATAATAAAGGATGAGAAGAACCAGCTGCATTTTGCTGAAGGCTGGCATGCTCACACATGCTATTCCCTCTCCAAACTGCAAGGTACTTGGCTGCCTTGTTTTCTCACCAGCACTCACCAGGAGAGACGAGCCCAGAGTGAGCGTGGCTTGCTTGGATGCAAAACGTGGGTTGTGCTGGTGGACCTGTCCTGCTGACCTGCCCTAGCCTCAGGTGGCCGTGGGCTGAAAAGCAGCAGGATGGTGCGTGACCCACTCTGGTGGCTCCTGAGCCAGAAGTGGCTCACCTGGTCTGTGCATAAGAGTCACAAACAGCTTTGAGGAGACGGAAGATGTGCCTGATCCTAGGAACAAGGCTGCTGGCCAGCCAGGACACACTTCGAGGTCACTTGCCTGCTCTCTTTGCTTTTGCATTTCCTTAATCTCAGAATTAGCTCACCAGATGCCACTTCTAGTGAGTGCAGGAACTACAGAGACAATGGTGGCTCCATCAATTCATATCTAGTTTTGCAGGCAGGTGGTCTTATCTTTCCTTCACACTCTCTCTCTTTCTTTTCTTTAAAAAGGCATATGGCCATCCCCACTTGGTGGCTTTCACCCAGACCCCTGTTCCAGCATGCTGTGGGCTCCCCATCATTGGGGCTGCTGTGCTGGTGAGAGAGAGCACGTGTCCTCTGTCCATACCCCAGCAGAGCACGCTGAAGGCATGCCTGCGGGTGGAAGGGGATATCTGTGACTCCTACACAAATCTGTAAGTCACAACCTTTATTTTGGGAGTAAGCCGAATTCGAGAAGCATGAGGGTGGTGGTGGTGGTCACTGGTTCTTTGCATTGGCCTGAGAAAAGGTCTCCTCTGACCTGCCATGGCTATTCCTTGAAACCATGTTCAGGACAGGCCTAGCACTTGAAAATATAGGAAATAACAACAGAAGATGGTTCTGGAGCTGGCCATTACAGAAGGTGAGTTGCCACATGCAGTTCTATCCCTGTCCTAGACAGGCAGTCCTCTATCCTTCTGGTTAGCCTCCTTCAGTGCTGTTCAGAGCTCAGGGTTGGGATTCAGGAAATTTAAAGGGCCTCCAATGTTCCTCTCTGTTGACAAGTATGTAAAACATGAGCTTCTCAGACACAGGTCTAAACTCTGGTTTCCCACCATGTGACTCATTGGGGTATCTTGAGATAGGCTTGGAAAATGAGTCCTCTCTGTATAGATCTGTGGAAATAGAAGACCTAGATCAGAAATGTCTGGAAAGACCTTTCCTTTGTCCATGTGCTGTTAGAGAAGACAGCTTTGGACTCACACCAGAAATAATATGCATGGCATGTTACAATACATGCTGTGGCTCCTGAAGCACCTACGTTATTGCCCCCTCCTACCAATGCATGCTTGTAAACAACAACAAAAATCGAGGATAACTCATGAGTTCTGCCTTGCCTGGGCCAGGAAGAGGGCAGGCCCCCTGAGAAGGGAGTGCCTGCATCGTACACCAGGAACAGCGTGGGATTTGTGCTCTAGCCCTGGAGCCTCCAAGGACTGGAGCTGTCATGTGAGCTGGGGGTAGCAGGCATGTGCCCCTCTGTTGGCTGCTACATAACGGTGCAGGCAGAATATGTTAAAATCATGGGGCAAACAGCCCAGAGGCCTGGGTCTAGCCTTATCCCCTGTTTTTTTTTTTTTTCTTTTTTCTTTTTTCTCCCTCCCTTTGTTAGGAGCATTTTTCTTTTTCGTTCTAGTGGCAGTCACACTACATCCAGAAATGAGTGTAATGTAGGTGAGACGGGCATGGTAAATGCTGGAAGGGGCAATGGGGATGTGCTTGGAAAGAGCAGGACAGGCCAGAACTGTGGACGAAGTCAGGATGCTTTGATCCAGGTTCTTAGTGGAACAGCCCTCAGGGGCCATCATACAAAACAGAGCAGAGCATGGATGCACACTGAGAGCCTTTTCCAGCAATCCCTTTGTGAGAAGGCTAAAACCATAAAATACTTCCCTGCGACTGCGATCTTGCAGCAAGGATTTGCTCTACACCACTTCCCTTTTGCAATATGCTTTTTTTATCTTCACAAAAGGATTCCTTGGCAAAAGGCAGCTGCCAGCTGGCCAGATCTGGCCAAGGGGCTAACGGAAGTACTCAGCTCTACACAGTTGCACCAGCAGAATCGTCTATTCAAAGAAAAGTCATGGTTTTGACTTTGTTTTTTCATCTGGGATTATCACTCTAGGACCACTGCCAGTATGATTTTTCTAGCTAAAAGGGAAAAAAAATCCTAGCATGCTCAAGTCATACACTTTAAAAGCATCCCTCGTCCTGGCTTGTACCACTGTTCATTCTCCTCCCTTCACTCTTTGGTCCAAGCGGTCGCTGTCTTCTCAGTGTCACTTTCCTGCTTTCATCCCAGGGTTGGAGTGAGACGGTGACTGACCATTTCACTGAACTCTTGTTTTTACATGGTGAAGGTATTTTAACTTCTAATGGCTTGAGTAACACCCTTCCTCCCCTCCCCTTTCCTTTTTTAAACCACCTCTAAACCTAAGGGATGGAACTGGCTGACAGGATTCCTTTAATTATCCTTCCTCCGAACGCTCATCTCTTCCACGGTGCCTTCAAGGGACACCACCATGAAAGGTGTACACACAAGCAGCATGTCCAAATTGAAGCTGAGAACAAAAACAAAATGTCAAAAAATCAACCATTAAAGAAATTAATAACAAATACACCAGGCGCATTTCATACGCCCCATTAGTCAGTAGTGCTCAGATACCATGGTGATGAGCATCCTATAAATATTTCCACAGCAGCAAAACTGCCTTAAAGGGACCACACAACAGCTGATGTGCACCTGAACGGAGCACCCTGTGGAAGTGCTTCTTGTCCTGCCCAGGCTGGCTGGCACCTGAGCCCCATGCCCAGGGAGGAAGCCAGCACCGTCTGTTTTTCTTTTCACTGCCACAAGCACCAAGAGCAATGCAGCCCTGGCATTAGTCCCATAGTTCTGCAATTTGACCCGAACACATTGCTGGGCACAAGGGCAGTCTGCACTTGACTGTTCAGGGGTCTCTCAAAGCCCCGGGGTTGGACAAACGCTGAGTCCTTTAGCTGCAAATCCTCAGCATCACGCAAGCTTTGTGCAGCACAGCCACCACTCCTGCAGCCAGCAAGTTGGAGCTGTGGCTCACGGGGAGCCCAATGTATGCTTGTTTATCCTCCCGAAGGCAAATGTTTGTGGGGCAGGATGGCACCTGATCAGGTCTTTAGGCACTTGGGAATTCACAGGTCCTCCAGAGCAAAAAGGAGCTGAGCAAGAGGGATGGGGATGGAGGGGAAAGAAATACACTCAGATGTTTTGGTTGCAATAGCCAACTTCCACCCACACAAGAGGAGGGCTTTGTGTGTCCTGCCCTTGATGTAACCACCACCAGAAGTTTGTTTTCACAAACACCCCTTGTCTTGAAAGCTACAACTCACACCTCAGTACCTCATCTGAGAAGAAAAGCGTAACCCTGTTATTAATCTGTGGGCAGCATCACCTGGAGGGTGATTCTTCACACACCTGCTGCTCTTCAGAAATAGATGGAAGACTTCGTATTGCAAAATAATTTTCAAAGAACAGCAGCTCCAACAGAAAATGGGGCATAAAAACAGAGAGAAATGACCCTATGAAAAAAAGCTGACCTAGCCTTGACGCTGAGCGCCCAGTTCAAGGTCGCTCTGAGTGCCAGTACAAAGGAGCTGGAAACTACTTGGAGCTGCCTCCTTACAGGTTTTCCAAGTAGCAAGGCTAAGAAGTACAAAGAAAAAAAAAAAAGAAGCTGTTTCTTGCCTTTTCCTTAGTGCACCCCTAGCACCAGGAATTGGAAAGGGGTAGGAATGTGACTTGATTGGCCTTGCACCCTCTTTGGGCCCCTCCTAGGACAGCTGTAGCTAGTCACTAGATGAGGCAGAGAAGGGCAGTGAGGAGGGTATATATATGCCTTGGTGGGTATGCTGATGTGGTTTTTGGTACAGGGATAAATTTAGTCTTACAGGAGTATTTAGGGGCTGGGGAATCCAGCTCTTCTGGTGAAAACAGGGTGTTACCTGGCTGGACTGGCTATGGGATGGGTGGGGATGAAGAGAGCTATCACCCTGATCAAGGAACTGCTGCTGATGTGCTCTGTTGCTGCAGGCAAGTCTTCTCCCTTCCCTCCTGTCTCCCCTACAGCACCTTGCACATTTTCCAGCCTAGTCTTTGCATGGTAGTTCCTGAGTGTGTCCCAGCTGTATTTTGTTTCCATTAATTACGCTTTTTAAATGATATGTTGAGGTCCTGGGTGAGTGGTGACTGTCTAAGTGCACGAGCAGTATTGAAATGTAGTGCTATCCCTCAGGTGCTGGGGAATGACGATGCATTACTTGTCTCTCCTATTTACATAGAGGCTAATCAGCTCTCACTGGAGTTTCTTTTTGATCCCTTGGCCTATCTCAAGGGAAGCACAGCGCTAACTGACAAAACATGCATATTTTTGCTTTCAAAAACTATTACACTTTGCAACCGTCACCCAGACCTTCAGCTTTTTGGTTGCCAGGGAAACCTAGCAGGAGACAACCTGAAGACAGCTGCCGACTGGGTCCCTTTCTCTCCTGGTGCCAAACTGGGGCTTCCAGAGATGCCCACCCCTGGTCTGAAGTGTTTTATCTTGAAAAATAAGGCTATTTACGGTCCAGAAGATATTTCCTTCTGAAATAAGGCTATCTGGGAGGTCTTGCTTTTTGAGCTTGGAGTGCGTGCTAGGCAGCGGTGAAGCAGCAGAGGGTTTTGTTGTGCTCTGATAATATTGGTGGCTGCTGGCGTGACCATGACCCCATCCAGATAAAGTGGGATGGAGTCAATGGGGGTTTTGTACAGTGTCAGCTCTAGGTTTGAAATACTCAGGCTTCCTGGAGCCACTGGCTCAGGTCATCACAAGCTTGAGTCAATGTGGTTCTCTCCAGATGGGATGGAGACCTCTCTGAGACCCACCACAAAAAGGGGTGCACCAAGCTGTCCCGGGGGCTGTCAGGGACCGCATACCTCTTTCCACAGCAAGTGAATCCCATGCTGTTCTCCTCAGAAATACTTCTTTATGCTCATTTTATATACCATGTGATGTGCTGACAGGCAGAGGTGGGATGCTGGAGAACCCCACTCAGATTTTCTCTGTGTCAGCCAAAGCCAAGCCAGCAGGGAGTATAAAAGCTGATGCTGCATTTTAAGATGTGATAGTACCAAAAAGCCCTGCCTGTTTCTCCAGCCCCCGGAGAGGCACAGCCCCCCGGATGTGGCTGGTGGTGAGCTTTCAGTGATGGTTGGAGGGTGAAAAGCTGGGCAGGTTGTGGGATGCAGACCACGGGCTTGTGCTCCGTGCTGCCATGTGTGGTGGTAGCACTTCTGATGAGGAAGATGGGGGACGTGCACATGGCCCTGAGGAAGCTGGGTGTGCATGTTCCCCTTCTGGTGTGGCAGGATGGCGCTTTAAAGATGTGAGCTGCAGCTCTTTCTCCTGACACTAAAAACAGGCTGACAAGCTGCTGTCAGGGAAATGCTGCCTAACTCCCTTTCCCCCAGTAATTTCCCTGTAGTAAAACTGCAGTGCAGTGGAATCAAATAGTGACAGAAAACGAGGGGGAATAGATGTGTTTTTTCCTTTTTCTTTTTTTCAAATGTGCATCTGTATTGAGAGCCATGTGCACACCAGTAAACCTCGCCAGTTCAAAGAACTGTTTTTAGCGTTCACATTCAACCTTTAGTGCTTCCCCCTCTGCTTAAGAAACAACAAAGCCTTGAAGATGCTCCCAGCTTGCATAGTATTAGAAAGACATCTTGGCTGAAGTGGAAAACAGAGTCTCATGTTTTCCTTTGGGTTACATGTGAAGAAAGCCACTTTGCTACTCTTTTATGTGGGGCTGTGAATAGTCCCCTCTGCTGAGGAAAGGTGAACTGTAGGTGGAGGGGAGGAAGGAGGAGGGAGAAGGGGGCTAGGATTATAACACTGCGTCACAGCAAACAGCTTGTGTCCAGAATCGCGCTGGAATAACCTTGGTGGATGCATCACCATTGAAACATCCTGGCAAGCTACTTGCCCCAGTTGTTTTGCTTAGGCAGTTGGCTGAGGTTAATTGATGCTTTCTCTCCCCATCTCTGCAGACAGGAGAGGGTTTGCGGGGTGCGCAGAGAGAGGGAAGGGCCAAAATGGCTGCAGCTTCCCATCAGCTCCATCCTGTGTGGCTGGTGCCTCTCCTCATCACCCAGTGCTGGGATTGATGCGTGCATGGCTCTGCCACTTGTGTATGGCCCCTGCTCACGCTATGTTTCCCTCTAAGGCAAGTTTTCATGGCTGATTTTTTTGAGACTTTTACTCTAAAAGCCCATGTTTCCCATCTTAGCTCCAGCTAGAGTTCAATAAGGGTCCCAATAAGAGTTTTTAGAGGGGGATTTCCCCTCTTCTCAGTCTTTGATGCTGACTCTGCTCATAAGCACAAATCTTTCATAGTTGTTTTCTTTTATACTAAATTTCTGCCCTCCCTGAGCCTTGGTAATGCATATATTCTTGAATTGTTCATAATCCCAGAGCACTCGGTCACATGTGTGGAAGTAAATCCCATCCTACCTTCCTGCAGCAGATGGGAAACCTGTCGTCCCTGATCACTGCCTGCTGACCTGTCCTCAAACTGTTGGCAGGGGTGTGGTGGTTGCACTTCACAAAACCAGAGTGAAAGAAGGGGTTAAGCTAAACTGTATCTCAGGGAAGGTTTGAGAGGAGTTTGAAGGCAGTACCTGAGCTCTGGAGACTGCTACTCACCAGTCTGCAAGGCTGGTTTTATCTGGAAAAGCCAAGTTTTGGCTCTGTAGAACAATCTGAAAGCTTGACAGATTAAAAAGGGAAGTTGGGAATTTGGGGTATGGGAAACAGTCAGGCGAGGGTACAGAGGATGTCTGTTGGGCTGTCTGGAGCAGTCTACGGTTCTGGTTTAGCAGACCTGGCAGTGCTGCTGGAGAGGACGCCTCCATTCAGGGAGGGGATGCTGTGGTACCCCTCCCCAGGGCACATATAGAGATAGGTGAACAAACTCCTCAGAACTGAGGAGGAACTACTCATATCTCTCAAGTCTGTAACAACAACAGGCTGGCCAGACCTTGGTTAATATTCAAAGCAGAGCATCTTGCTGTTAGGATGGACACAAACTGCTTTAAGGCAAATCTTCAAGATTTCATTTTGCCTTCCAAAATGTAACAGCTGCTCAGGCAAAGTTTGCTCAAGAGCTGCAAATGCTGCAAGGGTTTGCCCATGAGTTCTGGCTTGGGTCATTAGGGTTAATCTAAGCAATTGTCTTGCCCTTTACTTCAAAAGGCTTATGTCCATTTCACTTGGAGATGAATTTTACCCCCAGATCTACAGGTCTGGTTTTGTTTTTCTTTTTTCTTTTTTTTGGACTTTCCATCCTCAAAAAAAAAAAAAAAAAAGTCCTCTTTTAGAAGGGCAGCTAGCTTTCTGCACACGGGAAGCAAGGCAGAGGGACTTAAAATACATGAAACACTTTTTTTTTTTTNCTTATTTTTTTTTTTTTTTTTTTTAAATAAGGTACAGCAGATTTGCTATCACGCAGTCCTCAGGAATTGCCTTGCACAGGGGAAGAATTGATTGCATAAATGCCAGCTGTAACTCTCTTATTTTTGGTAACAAGGCATTACTGAAGGCAGATTAATTCAGAGCCATGCTCCAATGAGACTAGTGTCCTTTTGCTGGGGACTGGTTTAGGAATCCCTTGCCACCTAGGTTTTGTGTTCAGTGGTGTGTGTCAGGAGCCTAGCAATGGTTCAAAACACACTCCTGTGCTGTAGCAAGAAGTCACGAAAGGTGTGCCCATATAGGTTAATTATCAAGGGACACTGTCTTCAAGCGCAGTCAGACTGTTTTCAAATGTAATCGTGACACCTAAGAGGATGATCTCTGAGAGATCAGAGAGGAAATTATTCTCTTGCTTTGCACTTCTGAGTGCAGTTTGGCTACAGTCAAATTAGCGTTTCAGCCTGCACTGTCAGTTTGCTCTCATCTCTTTCCTCTTGTTGTATTATTAATAATAATAATAATAAAAAAAAGCTAAAGACAGTGGTAAAGACCTACCTGCATGGGGCAGGGCTGGATCAGCAACTGCCTGCAAGTAATTGTCCACAGTGACCAGTGCCCGAGTATCCCACACAGGGACGTGGCCGTCCCTGGGGATGGCAGGAGCTGCCTGAAGGCATGTGAAAGGCAGGGCTGCTGGATTTGAGCGAGCTCATCTGCTTCATGCTCCCTGCCTGCCCTCCCTCCCTCCCCTTACGCAGCTGCATTTAGTAATGAAGCTGGCAGCATTAGAAAGTCACCAGAAGTAGCCCAGCTGCCTCCGTCGGTTCACAGGGAGAATGACTTTGTAGCTGCTCTCAGTCAGTCCATTAATTGCACATAATAAGGCATTTAGTGACAGAAGGATGGTTGATGAGCCTTAGCTGAAATAACAAGGGCCTGCCAAGAGCTGTGCTGTCTTTGTCGGGGAGGAGCGTGGAGGGTCCTAGCACTGAAGTGCAGATCTGCGTGTCGACAAGAGCAGTGGAAACCTGCTGGTCCCTGTCTTGCACAGTGTGCGATGCTCCAGCATGGAGCAAAGAAACAACACCTCGGTCTCTCGAGGCCCGCGGCTGGGGCATCTGCAGGTTGTTAAAGCCTGGGTTGTTGCCTTGCAGCTGCCCGAGCAGCTGGCACGTCCCTCACCTGCGAGAAGGTGTGCGCTAGCAGTTGGCAGGTAGCGTTTCTTTGTCTGCATGAGCACTTGGGAGTGTCAACATTTCTGCAGGCTAGTTTACTGTTCTCCTTAGCTATGGTGGCGGTTATTTCTTTTCTTTAACGTTTCAGTCCTGAGCGGCACTACTTCTTCTAGAGGGTCTGGATGTCTCACAAAGGGATATAAATGTTATCCCTGCGTGGAGAAATGCAGGCATGGCACAAATGGTTGGCCCAAGGCCCCAGGAAAGCTGCTCCCTGAGCCCAGGTCTTCCAGCCCCAGGCTCGCTCCATCAGGCACAGCACCACCCCTGCCAAAACCCACCTGGCCCCAGGAGGGGGGGCAGCGTGCAGCCAGGGCAGGCAATGGCTCTTGGAGTCTTGCTGTGGAGGGGATTTTGGCTCCTTCAGAAAGTCCTGGGAAAAGCAGGGGATCGGCAGCTCTGCTGGCCACAAGACCCATGTGGCTATGCCTCCACAGGGCATCCCCACCCCAGAGGCAGGCACAGCTCTTCCATGTCACAATATCCAACAGCAGCTCCTGCCTGCTTGGCTCTTCTCCCCTCCCGAGTCCCTTGCAGGGTGCTGGTTCAGCAGGGAGGAGCAGGGCAGCCTTGATTTGCTGGCGTGTCTTGCTTGTGTAAGTAAGGCTGGAGCTAAGGAAGAGGGCAGGGGCTGTGTACGTGCAGCGGGGCTGAGGTCCTGAGCAGCACCCTACCCGCTGCTTGCCTGTGCCTGGCAGCAGGAGCTGGAAAGTTCTCCCTCTCTTTCTCCCTAAAGGCTCCAGCCTCCCACTTCCACTCACCTAGTCTGGACAGCATTGCTCTTTTAGGATTTTTGAGGTTTTGCATTAAGCTTAGCAAAACCTGGAGACTTGTGGCAAACACCACTTAAAGACTGAGAAGCTCTGTAGCTGGAGCCTGTGAGTTTTCCATTCCTGCAGGGAGATGTCTACAAACCACCTAGCAGCTGAGGTCCTGGGTAGATCTTAGCAGATCTTTGCTGGGATGCAGGGAACGTATTTATGCACAGAGAAGTGCAATCTCAGCTGGCAAATAATTTTGGTTTCTTCCAAAATAAAGGGGGGGGGGGGGGGGGGGGGGTGGTGTTTTTTTG
>VXAA01007169.1:180127-214875 GCA_013399115.1 Anseranas semipalmata | reverse complement strand
TTGGTAGTTGTTTGTTTTGTTTCTTTGTTTGTTTGTTTGTTTTGAGATGCAAAGTCAGATGAAGTTGCCTTTGCTGCCAAGTGGAATTGCAGTGAACTGGCTCCAGGCAGGTAGTTTTTGGAGTGTGACCCAGGGCAGGAATGCTGGAGGCAGCGTAGGTGACCAGGGTAAAAAGCCTGGCCCGAGTCTGACAGATGTGGACCAGGCTCCCCTGGCTGTGTGAGCACTCAGCTGTGGGCAATTCTGGGTGGAGAACTCTGCTAGGAGGGTCAGAAACTTCAGCTTGGGCAGTGGCAATCCAGCTTGGTGCCTGGGCATGTACACAGGTAGCTGAGCCTTGTTCTCATGCTATGTTCTTCAAAGCTGGCTCAGAGAGCTTGTGTTTTCTTTTAAACAATGCATTCCCAAGGCTTTTCCAGAGCTGCTTGTGAAGAAAGCTTGCTGGATCTGGTGGTACCAAGCCATCCTGGCTTTCCCACCTCTGATGGATAAAGCAGGCCTTCCCCAAAGGCAGCAGTGGCTGAGTGAAGTTCTCCATCTCAGATCTTTGATGTGCTCCTCCCACAGGGGAGACCAGGCACAACCACGGATCACAGCCACATGGGTATAATTTATTTTAAAAAAACAAAAAAAAAACAAAAAACAGCACCCTGTCTTGGAAACCATTCCGGAAAGGGTCTGTTATTCCTCTCCGCCAGCAGCACAGGCTGCTGAGCAAATAGCTGTCCTAGGGCATGATGGTAACCTCCTGGCTCTCCTCCACTGCTCCACCTCCTGTGTGCTGTGCCCTGGAGGTGCGGGATGCGAGCACTGCACCCCAGGCTGCCGCAGCTGTGCCCAGCATCCTTGTCCCCGTTGTGCAAGGACAGCATGCTCTCACCTGCTGCTCTGTGCTGCTGTAGAGCCTGGGTTGAAAAGGTAAAGCCTGGCCAGAACAATGCTAAATGAGCTGGAAATTTGGGTCCTAATGTCTGTGTCTGGAGCACAGAGCTTCCTGGCATGAGGCTGCTTGCTGTCAGACAGGACTGTTGCAGAGAGCCAGCTCTCGGATGGGGACCACACGAGTGAACCCCTCCAGGGAACAGCGATCATCCAGCAAGTGGTCCTTACCTCCTGATCAGTGCTGGACCTCTGTCCCTCACCACGCTGGATCCAGCTGAGCTGCTGGAAATGAGGCAGAAGGCAACATGGGGGGCTGACAGCTCTGCTCTCAGCCAAGGGGCACAAAGGGGCGCGCAGGCATCTGGGTCCTGGTGGCCACCTAGCCCCGGTGGCATCAAGCCACTCTTCTGGGCAGGTCTGGTGGTGCCCCCTGTTAAGGTAGAAGCCAGACACTGCTGACTGGGGCCTTCCTCTCGGCTGCTTGTAGCACTGCCAGACTCAGAGCGTTGCAGCTGAGTATTGCCATGCCAAATGTCTGCCCCAGGCTAGCTTTTTTTGTTGTTCCTTTAAACAGAAGCTTCAGATAAAATGGTTCAGTTGTTCCTCAGAGTGAGACTAAGGAAAAAATATGTTAATAAAAAGTCTTGCTGTGCTTGAGAAACACAAGTGTCTCCAGCCCCAGTGGGGAACTGCTGCCAGCTCTGCACCTACCTCCAACACGGAGTCATGAGGCAATGCCCAGCCAGCCACCTCTGCTGCATGCGCTGTATGATCCTCGTGTTTTGGATGCTGTGAGATGCTGGGGTTTCCTTTGGGGGAGTATGGAGCTGTCTGAGCATATCAAGTGCTAGATAACAAAACCCATTACCTAGGCATTTTGTGTTACCAGAACTAGGAGATCTCTGTGTCTTGGTCTCACCCCTCTCTTCCCCTGCTCTATTTTACAGGTCTGCAGTGAAAATCAGATCATTAATATCTGATGTGAACCCAGACACTGTAAACATGAACTCGAGAGAACAGCCCGTGAAGAGATTATTGACCCTTTCTTAAGGGAGACTACTGGCCAGCACACAGAAGGTGAGGGATACGGCCTTGCTTTCTGAATAGCAAGGTTAAAATGCTAGACATGTGCTTATCAGTGAGTCCCATCCAGCCCAGGCACTAAATTGGGTAGGAAACCAGTGGGGAAAAAGCATGCTAATGAACCCAAGTCTTTCCTCCATTTTCAGTGTCAGTCACTATTCTTCTAGTTAGTAAGAGGAATCCTAGCTATTTGTTCCTGGCTGCCGGACCTTAGTTTCTGGGCTGTTGTCTTTTATTTGTTTTTGGTTGCCAGGCTCCTCGAAGTGACCTATTCCTTCCTGCGTGTTTCAGTACTCTACTGTATAGGCTATACTCTCCTCTCTGCCACCAAAAAATTACATCAGCACACCCCTGAATGTCTGTGCTAAGGCTGTCTACCAGCTCCTGTCTAGTCAGGTTGCCCCTCATCTTCACCTGTGTGCACTAATCCTCAGCTTTGCTGGCTTAACTGTTAATTTTCCACAGATAGAAAGCCTATCTGAAGCCCAAGATCTACTGTCCTGCCTTTGCCCAGAAGGTATTTCACCAAGGCAGTGTCATGGGTGCAGAGCATGACTTACCTGCTGTAAAGCCCAGCTTGCATCTGAATTTTATTTACCTTTGTCTTCAACGTAGGCCTTCCCTTAACATGAGGTATGCAAGGCCTTAGTGCTTACATGCTGCCCGTGTGCATGTGTACGTGTGCCTACCACATGCTGTTCTCCTGTCATCCAGTGCTGTACCTCCTCCTCCCCTGCTTGCTAGGTTCCTGATGGAGCCGTGCTGCCAGACTCTTGTTTCTTTGACAGCTCTCTGAACGCTGATGTGGAGCCTGCCTGCCCGGCCCCTTCGCCCAGCTGAGCATGCCAGCCCTTCAATCCCTCCTGGGAGCTGGAAAGGTCCTCTTCCAAGTCCTTGCTCCTATCACCCTTACCTCTCATGCGCCCCATCTTGCTCCTCACTGAGAACTCAACCTGGTATTTCCTTCCGTTGAGGAGAGAAGGAATCTCTGAATTTTCTTTTTGATAAACAAACAACAACAACAGAGTGCTTTGTGGTCTGCCAGAAAGGTGTGGGGCTTTTTCCCCATTTAGCACTGAGATCATTTGGCTCCTTTCTACACCCTGTTCTTCCAGCAATTTTTTGTGTTGTCACAGCTGCAGAGGCAGTGAGCTGGGATGGATTTGTCTTGCTCACTGGCATCGAAGGTGTATATGACTCGCTTACTCATTATTCCCAGAGCGTATGTCCCAGAATTGCATTATCGCTCCCTTGCCACAGCTTTATGCTGTTAGTTCCTATTGAACAGCCAGTTTGTCACGATCTCCAAAAATCCTTCTCAGAGGCTCTGCTTTCCAGACACAGCACCCTAGGAGGTCTGCCTGGCATTCCTTATTCCAGGAACAACTTTTTGCAGTAAAATGACGTGTTTAAACAGGCTTTGCTCACTGAGCAGTAGAGGGCTTTGCGTGGTTGCCCTGTGCTCCTCATTTTTCATCGCTTTGAATCTTTTTGTCATTTATGCACTGCACCAGCCCTGAGATTTGCATTTGCTTCTCTGTGATGAAAATGCTGAAAAGTGTCAGGCCTCAAGCAGCTCCCTGAAGAACCATGCTAGAAATACTACCATTTGAAGATGATTCACTACTGGCAATTACTTGCTGAGAACTGTCAGCCAGTGCTTAATCTGGTTAACGTGTGGTTTATTGATATTATATAGTGCTAATTTTTTAATCGGTGTTGTACCATCTGATGTCAAATGCCTTACAACAGTCCTCCCTGAAGCTGACTTAGAGTCAGCCTCAGAGTCAAGTGGTAGGTGTGACATCTGCCAAGTAGATGCGTCATCTCATCAGAGAGGGCCCACAAAACTAACAGAGCCAGTTGTTAAATATATTCCTGTCCTCTGATTTGCCATCGTTCAAAACCCAATATGAAACTCTCGGGATCTTCATTCCCATCTTGTTGGGCCTGTTGCTACCTCACTGTGTGCTGCCATATCCCCTAGCAGAGAAGGAACTTCCTTGCACTTGGACTAATGTTTTCCTTTCTCTATCTCTCCTCCATGCAATATTAGGATGTGATGTCTTCAACCAGGGAGTGTATCTGATACTCAAGCCTGGGCAGCCCGTGGGGAGAATTGGATGCATGGCAAGTGGTCCTCAATATCCTCCATCTCCAGAGGCAGTTGGATGTGTAACCAGTTGTCTAATCCCCCTACTCCTGCTGGTACATGCAAGGCAGAAACCTGGGCTCTGGGGGAGTACAGAGGACACGGGAGAGCCCTAAGTCCTATCCGGAGGTGTTTGCTCATCCCCAGACTAAACTTCAGGCTGCAGCCTGAGGCACCCAACCAAACATCTCGCCTCTGAGAAGATCAGCGACACCACGCACTTCCCTGGCCCACAGTGGGGCCTGGTGAGAGCCTGCTCTGGGGTACAGACATGGCTGTGGGACAGGTGATGCTCTGGGGGCTGTGCCCTCCTCTCTGCATCGCCATCGGCCTCACCACAACAATTTGCTCAGCGTAAGTCAGCTGGTAATCACACCCAGTGATAAATAGTAAGAGACAGGAGTTCATCACAAACAAATGAGCCTCAACTAACCTCATTTCCTTTTTTTTGACAGGATAACAAGCTTAGAGGATAAATTCTCCCCTGCCAGAATTTTTCTCTGCTGCCAGCCACCTCAGCAATTAGCAAAGCCCCATCCTTCCTCTTTGCTAACTTCCAGGCTGCTTAAAGCAGAGGTGGGTTCAGACCACCCTCCTCGAGTTCTGGATTCAGTCCCACAAGCTTTTTTCCCTGTGGGCTGGAGTAGTCATTCCCCATCCTCCCACCGTGTTCTCTGGAGATGCTCAAGCATCCCCACCATCCGGATGCCTATCCTGGCTGGTCAGCACCCCTGCCCAACCACTTCTGCAAGGATGCCCCATCCCACAGCTGTGGCCCCAGCTTTTGGCCACATGTCCTTCCAAGGAAGCAGCCCAAAGTCCCTCCAGCCCTCTTGAGGGGCAGTGTCACTTGAGGGCCAACCCAGCAGTCAGGGCTGCCTGGGCAGGCTTAAGGCCAAAAGAGCAGGTGAGAACTGAGCCTAGCCCACCGATGGCAGAAGGAGCTCTGCACCCTCAGCTGGGGCTTTCTGCTTGATGTCCTCAGACGCAGCCATCCTGGTGCTCAGAGCTGCAGCCAAGGTGGGTTTTGGCAGGGCAATGGTAGGCAGTTGTGTGCTACAGGTTCACGTTTCCACTCCTGGGACAGATTGCAGCAAGAGCAAGCACAAGAGAGTCCCTCACAGCCCGCTAAAACTGCAAAATGCTGTCTCAGCAGGGGAAGCTGCTTGTGTTTCGGTGAGAAGCCCAGGAGGGCTCAGAGGCAATGCAGGGACAGGACAGCATGGAGCTTGTGTCTGTCTGAAACCCTACAACAGACCTGGCACCTGCCAAGCCACCAAGTCCAGGTGATAAATCAGCAGGAAGGAGGCTTTTTTCTTCTGAAACCTTGCAGGGTATCTGAAGCGACTGCTTCTTGGGAGCCCAGCAGCCTTTGTAAATAAATTAGCAAAAAACGATGGTGCTCAGGATCTTCATCCCCTGCCCCAAGGTCCCTTTCACAGTACTTTTGTTCAAATTGGAGCCTGAACCTGAAGTTCCTCTTAGGTGAAAGCACCATGTAAGAGGACATATTTCAATAATTTAAAAGTGCTCTTTTTCACTCATTGTTGCTGCATGGTGTTCTCCCCGAGCACAGTTGCACGCAACATTAAATTGATCCCTTTTCCCAATTTCTTCCAATTGGTCAAGGGCTCAAAGAGTGAAATCAATAGCACTCAAGACAAAGCAAAACTCTGCCAGCGTTAGGTTTTTTTACAAAGCCGGATTTGCCCAGGGTCTGTTTGGAGGCTTTGTTAGGGTGTGCAGCCTGGGCCTAGGTCCGAGCTGTGCTGGCAGGTCTGAAATCCTCCCTGCCTACAAAGGCATGCATTTCTGAGGAGCCATTTGCCATGCAGCAGTCCCTGCGTGCAAAGAAAATAGCTTGCCATTTCGATATAGGCTGACTGCCTGCCTGCTCTGGGACTTGCATGGTCTGTCTTTCTTTTTCCAGAAGTGCTGAACACGTACAATTCCCACTGACTCCTTTGTGGGCAAGCTGCAGTTTTGACAGGTTTGTTCTACAGTTTGGGGGATTTTTATCACATTTAATGACAACTGAAAAATGGCAGAATAAAATACAGCTCAGCCTTGCCCCTGTCTGCAGATTAGCATTTTCACCACGATCCCAACGTGCTGGATGAGCAGTGTCACAGTGTCTTTCCTGGTAAGAAACAACCGATTGAGTGCAACTCTGATGCAAGACCATATCAACCTGCCCCTTTAGTTTGTGGTTGCTCTGAAGTTTCGGATTTGTTCTGAATACGGAATTCAAAACAAAGCCCGAGAGATGGAAAACCTGTACAGACTGAGAATAAGGTTTGTGTGAGCCCTGCCAAGCGATAAGGCAGCTCCCCCTGGCTCTGAGAACTGAACTTTCCTCCCCAGCACTGGTCAGGTGTGATAGGAAGATGCTGCTTTTGTGAAAATGCTCTGTCCTGCAGCTCTGGGTTCAGTGGAGGCTCTCGCAAAGCACTGTGCTGGCTTTTTCCTGCAGTTTACAAGTGGGAGGGGTGGCAAATTAGCAACTTGCTCAAGAAAGTATTGTTACAATTCAGCATGTCAGTTATCAAATGTGTAAGTAAGAGATGTCAGGTCCACTGCTTGGTAGTAGGTTTTGCATATCTCAGCATGGATTCTGGCTCCACAGGCACAATCTGGTTTTCCCAAAGCTTCTTCCTGCTGCGTGTTTGCCTCGGGCTTAGATGGCTCACCAGGGCTTTGGATTGCAAAAATCAGATCGGATGCTCCTATCTTTGTTTTCAACAACAGGGACAAACTTTGCCCTTTGCAGTGCCTGCAGGGCAGCAAGTAATGAATGTTTATGGGAATACGGGTTAGCTCTGATACCAACCTGCCTGACCTTGCTGGGGAGAATCCCTTCTGCCCTTGCACGACAGAAGTGAGCCTCCATCTCCATAGCTGCGAGTCACCTGCCTTCAGGGCCTTCCCCAGCAGAGGGCATGGGGAGGCGGTGCAGGTGGGGGGCTCATCCAGGGTACGGAGGTGCTCCAGCCGGTGCAGCTCCGGCGGGCTTGCTATGGCAGTCCACAGCCCATCAGCCATGCTAAACTTTACTTTAAACCAGGTAAATTTCCCTGTATGGCTGGGAGGAAGTTGGGCTCTATCCTGCGGCAACTGTACTGCTAGCCGAGCTACCTGCCTTCGAACGTGTTCCTTGTGTTGCTCAAATGAATGCTGCCCCTCTCCTGGCTCCTGCCATGCTGTCCCTTCTCCAGCAAAGACCCTCTCTGCACCCCTGCAAGCAGGGAACTCGAGGCTTCTGGGCACAGGCTCTCCTCCTTGGCTCTGAGGGGCTGGGGATGGCCCAGCTTCTGCTTCTATACTTACTGGGCATGACAAGGGCTTTTTCTGCAGGAGGAGCAGGAAAAGCCATAGGTGACTGGCATGGGAAGGATCAAAGCGCTTGCTGGGAAAAGAGGAATCCAGCGCGCGGTTCCTATTCATCTCTCAAGGTAGGGCTGCTAACCCAACACCTCTGCTACCTCTTAGCCTCTTCCATCTTCCGTCCTGAGCGATACCTTTGTGTTCACAGGATGGGTCCTTCGAAGTATCTCCACATCTTCATAGTCTCTCGGGAGATTCCCATGGACGGAGAGGGGATTGCACCTGAAGCCTGGTTTCTTGTTCTGAGCTGCTTGAGTTCGCCCTGCTGGCAGAGGAGGTAAGGACTGGTTTCACAGACTGCATGTGTTCATTTCCCACTAGATCCTGGGATTTAATTGTAGGATTCCCTTCAGGTGCATTGCTTTCCCTGCCCATCTCTACAGGATAATGTCATGCTGCACCAGTAGCTATGGCAAGATCCATGACAATGGGCAACAGAGCTGGTGACCTCTCCCGTGAAGTCTCAACCACTGGGCTATCACAAAGAAGTTAATCAGATAATTGGAGGCGACGCATGAACAAAATATTACCCTCCAAAAATCCTTCCCTTGTCATGTTTCTGCATATCTCAGTGCTGCACTGCCTGTGCACAGCAGCCTATGTGGCTGAGTACACTTCTGGTATGGTTTGTCCTCCTCTATTCTTCTTGTTTGGCCTTCCCTTATTGAATCTGATTGACTCTGAGGCCATTGATTATAAATAAGATCTTGGGGGTAGGTCTGATGGGTTTTGCTCTGTTTTTACACAGCAGGCTTTGAGTTCTGGTTGGGAGCCATTGAGCATTGCTGTTATATTAAATGATGGTCAGTGATAGGAACAGAGTGACCACTTAATACCCTGAATTACTGCTTGTAGGTGGGCAGGGTTTGGTTTTTTGCCACATCTCTGTGCTCCTGGCAGAATGATTCATTACCTTGCTCTGGCAAATATATTTTCATCTGTTAGTTTAAATCTGACTTCTAGTACTCTGTGTGTTTCTCACAGCTGAGGAATTTCCTGCCCTTTATCCGTCTGTTTTCTTCCAATCTAGGCTAAAATCAATACACTTAAATAAATAAAACTACTGGGCTTGTGAGTACCTCCTGCTGTGACAGTGGCAGAAGTTAAGCTGAGTGACCAAAGATTAGTTAAGCCATTTTCTTCTCCTTTAAGTAAATTTACTGCTGTCGAGGCACACCAGACTTGCCTGGGAGGTGGCATTTCTCTGCTTGACCACAGCAGGGACAGTTTGCTAACCAGCGGATCTGAGGGATGGCCTCGGCTTCCAGTCAGTGGCAGCTGCCTCTGTGGAGCAGGGTCTGTTCTGGGCATGGTTTTCTGGTGTGGATGCTTTCTCCTGTGGACAGGATTGGAACCGCTGCTCCAGAGTGACTTTGGCAGTGGCACAGACAGGGTTGGAAGTGGTGGCCGAGAGACAGTCTGCATCTTGTTAGATTTCTCCCATTCCTCTGGCCTCTGCCTCCCCCAGCTTGAGGCATTTAGTACCTTACATGAAATCATTCTCAGGGAAAGGAGTTGCTATAATTTTTCTGGGAGTAGAAGAAACTGAGGTTTATGAATGCCGGTTACTTGGAAAAAAGGAAGACTTTTTGTGCCAACTTTTCCTTCCCTTAACAAGATGCTGCAGCTCAGCTGAAGTTAAGCTGGTCGGCAAAACATCCTCGTTGTGGAGTTCAAGAGGACGGAGGCCGTGAGGGGCAGCCCCTTCCTTAAAGCACTTCCCAGCTGCTGCTTTCGCTTCTGCTCTTCCCTGGTAGGCATGCTTCTCGGGTCTGCTCCTTCTGACAGGGTTACACAATGCACTGCAGAGGCTCCTTCCCACAGCTGCTGTCTGTGCTGCGGAGTGGGAAGAGGGCAGGAGCATCCTCCGGCAGGATTGGCGCATAGCCCTTTCTTCTGTGGCCAGGGAAACGGTGAGGCTGGTGTGACCTTGAGGTCTTCTCCTGCCTCTCACATGCCAGGAGCTACCTTCCCCCACATTGCACCTAGTTCGAGAAGGCAAGAAGTGAGGGAGTTTGATACTTAGTTTTGTGAGGGAAAAGCTGTTTCGTGGCAACACATCCCCCCTTTCCTTCCCTTGTTGTCCAGCTAGCTCTGGTTACAATTCCTTCAGCGGGATAAAATGGGATGTGTTACAAGCCAGTGGTTCAGCACTGGCAGGGGAATGCAAATGCAACGCCTTGCCTCCCTCCTTGCCAATAACTGCAGGGTCCCAGAGATGTAAGCGGTGTGCTGTGCAGTGCGAGGCCCTTGGTGCAGCAGCAAGAGGGAGGCCACACAGCAGCTGTGCTCTTACAGCTCCGTGCCCGGAGGTGAGTGTGATCTCCAGAGCCTCTGTGCCTCTGGGCTGGGCCGGGATGCCCTGAGATGCCCGGGGTGGTGACAGCACGGCGTAGGCAGTCCTGTTGTCTTTGGCAGGCCTGCCCCGGGAGCTCCTCTGAAGGTGAGCGAGGATATCGCAAGCTGCGCCCCGAGCTGGGGACGCAACCGAGTGGAAGGGAAATGGGCTCTGTTTACACACAGATACCTGTGCAGCCAGCAGCGTTAGCGAGAGAAAACAGAAAAGGACATGACAGTTACACTGGGTTTTCATTAAATATTAAATGGAGTGAAGTTTTCCTGGCGTGTGCCTGGGCTGCTCTCAGTTGTCTGTCTGGCAGCAACAAGGAGAGGCCAAGTGGGTGAACCTGGGTCTGGAGGTGCAGCGCTGCCTGCTCGGGACCATCTTGTGGTCTCCTGGTTGCTCTACGCGGAGCAGCAAGCATCTCCACGAGCTGTCCACCACTGCTTTGGCCGGAAGAGAAGAGTTAACTCTCGTAGGCATCTCAGGGGGAGAGGGAGTAATCCAGCCAGAGCCTCGCTGGCCCAGACTGCAGGAAGCAGGCACCTCCCTGGCTGCTGCTGGGCAGCTAACCGCTCACGCACCCCTTTCTGCCAGGTCTAACCCAGAGGACGCCCTCCATCCAGCTCTGGCCACTCAGATGCTGGTGGGGTGGCAGGAGCTGCTTCCTCCATTGTCTTAGCAGGGAGCTGAGAGGAATCTTCGAACGTGGCTTGGGTTAATAAGTTAAAATACAGAGCCTTAATCCCTGCCGCTAAATCAGAATGTAATTCAGCTTATAACCACGGCCCAATCCATGTGAATTACAATCACTTTAAATACAGCTGGGGCCAGCCTGGGTTTAACGTCCTCCCGAGACGTCCTGGTGGCGGAAAGTGGGGCGAGCGCTGGGGCGGGTGCCCCTGTCACCCCAGGGAGCTGCAGCACGGCGGGCAGGGGTCGCGCTGCCTCCCTGGGACCCCCGGGGATGGGCACCCCCGGGTAAGGGCAGGCAGCAGGAGGATGCGTGTGGGGCTTGAGCGTGAGCTTATCCCCCGGGCGGGGGGGGGGAGGCTGCCAGCAAACCCACAGTGCTCTTATCTTTAATTCAGGATGTTTATCTCGAGAGATTCTTCGAGCTTTAAAACAAACGTAAGGAGATCTGTGTTTGTCTGGTGGCATCTGGCCTCTGAAAGCAGGCGCGTACGGTCCCAGCGGCAGGGCTGGTGATGAGGCCTCCGGCTCTGCCTCCTTCCTCCCTGTTTAACCCATGTTGGAGTGAACCTTGCTCTCCTCCTGCCTGCCCCAGGGAACCAGTAGAGCAAACGGCTTTGCTCCCAGCTTCAACCAACAGCAGGTACCTGCAAGTGGTCCCATAGGTGCCCAGGAAGATCTCTTACTGCGGCTAGCTTTCAGTGTTACATTATTTAGTCCTGGCTTTCACAGCTGCGTTGCTCAGCCCCGGTGGGGAAGCCACAACTGCTCATTGTCTCCTCACACCACCCCAGCCTGGGAAAGCGGAGGTTTGGGAGCCTGCATGGGAGTAGCTGAGGTCTTCTGCCACCACTGACCACAAACCTTCCCGGGAAGCCTTGGGCAGCATCTGGGAGCGAGCAGATTCAAAGGTTCTGCAGAAATTGAGGGTCTTGCTGGATGCTCTTCCAGGCATTGAACTGGAAAGTCCCTGTGGGAATGAAGCTCCCACTTTTGTGGGCTGCCAGGCACAGATATAGAGTTCAAGGAGTCCAAGTTACTAGATTGGTGGGGAGAGGTTAGAAAATAAGATCTTCCCAGACTTGTGCCTATACTTGGACATTTTTAGGAAGATTCTGACAGTTTTTTATGTCACTCTTTTTTTTGTGGTTTCCTTATATTCCATCTTCCTATGGTGAATGGCTAGTGCTGTTGTGTTAATACCAAGCTAAAAAGAGAAATTGTGGTAGTTTCTCAAAGCCTGGCATGTAAAGTGCCTGGTGTACTGGGCTGGACAGCTCATGAGTCTTCTGTGGGTGTGATGGGGGGAATGGAAACGAGCTGGGTTCTTGGGTGCTTTCCCAAACCCCTGCTAGCCGGTTTTCTATGTTTAGATACAGTTTACTTAGCAGCACTGGTAGAGCTGAGAGGAGGGCAGAGGGCTTTCAGGCAGTGGCAGAGCACAAGCAGAGTATCGTGTGCTGGATACTGCAGGAGAAGCTGCAGAAGCATGGAGATAGAAGAAGGTCATCTTCCCAACTCCTCAGACATGCATGTGGTCTGCAGCCACCCTGCTCTTGGCTCCTGGCAGAAACATGATCAGCTGATGGATCTCTTCCAGGCAGCTGGGGCGGTGTGGCCCCACAGCTGTTCCTCTGACACCCTCCCTGCATCCACTGGGATTTCCATGTGCATCGCAGCCTCGTCCCCTCTCAGCAGCAGGACGGGCGTTAACCAGACCCAGACCTTCTCAGCTAAAGTCACCACAATATTTTGAATTTTTGTGTGGTTTGCAAACACATTGTTAGTTTCCCCAGTGCTTGCAGAGTGCCATGAGCACTCTCCCTTCTTTTGCTGGCCTAGCTGCTCTCGTGTGCCATGCAAGCAAGGGTCTCAAAGGGAGAGAGATGCTGCCCCGAGCAAGGACACCGAGCTGCCCCTCAAACTGGATGTGTTTCTCGGCTTTGGCTCACGATGTCCCTGTTCTTACACCAGTCCCGCGAGCAGGGCAGGAGGCAGGACGCAGCCCCTGACGGCAGGCTGATCCCGCAGCCATCTGCCCCCATGGCGCCGTGCGGGGCTGCCCAGCCCCACCAGCGGCAGGGCTCGCAGGCGGACACCGGGCAGGCTTGTGTTGGAGAGCGGCTGGTGCGGCATCCCTGCTAGGAAGCGGGAAATTACCCCTCATCCCACGTGCTGCAACGCGCAGGTGGGTAATGGCAAAATAAGGCTTTCAAGTGATTCTAATGGAATTACAACATCTGCTCCATCCTTCATGCGGGCTGCAATACGGAGAGGAGTGAGAGATTTCATGCAAGGTGCTGGCCCCAGCTGCAGTTTCTTGTGTGCTGGTGGCACAAAAGCCACCATGAAGGCTCCGGGGAGGCCCCCTGAGGAGAGGATTAGGTCAGAGACAGCAGGACCACTGCTCATCCCCTCTCCCTCCAGTGGAGTGACTGGAGCAGAGGGTAATGCCAGGACGGGCTGAACTCCTGCTCTTGCCTTCCCCACAGATGACCTCAGGACCAGAGCATCAGCAGTCACGCTGGGCCCTGTTGATGCCAAGACATGGGTAGGTCCAGGGCTGGCTTAGCTCTCCTCTGCTCTGGATGCACCTCTCCTAGCTCGGTCACCGCTCAGCACGGAGATACCGTTTGAGAATAACAAATAACCAAAATGCTTTGTCAGCATGAAAGCCCATCACGCCGGCATAGGCTGCGTTTGAAATACAGAAGCAGTGCTGTTTTTGCTGAGGAACTCCCCCAGAGACAAGCAGCTCCTGCATTATTAACAACGGTGCTGATGAATCCCCGGTAATGAGACGCGCTCGCTCAGCCAGCAAGCAAAGTGGCTGTGGCCCTGCTGCTCGCAGCCCACGTTGCAGCACGGTGTTTGAGAGCAAGAGATGACTGCTCTGGGGAGCAGTTGGCAACGCTCTGCCTCAAGGTTTGGCTACTTTCCCTAAAATTTGCTAATGTCCTGCCAGGCTCGAGCTAGGTAGGCATGGGAATCCCGCTTTTGTTCTCTGATGGCTGTGAAAAGGGAAATACAAAGCTGCTTTCCCAATGACACAGGCTTGTGACTAAAGAAAAAGACCTGTTCCTTGCCGCGTACTCACTGCTCTGCTCCAGAGAGCAATGTGGGCTGTGCCCTCTAGTCTGCTTCGTAATGGCTCAACAGTTTTTGCTGTTAGGAAAATCTTTGTCCGATTTCTTTAACTCAATTTCATCTCGCTCCATTTATCAATTCTCCTTTTGGTTTCTGGATGCAATTACTTTCCCACTGTGGCCATTATACCTCCTAGGATACTTGTAGAATAGGATCTTATGTACCCTCAGCTGACATTGGGCCAGGAAAGACATCTCAAACTCTTTCAGTTTTTGCCAAGTCAAACCTCATCTGAGCTTTCCTAGCAGGATAATACTTTTCTGACTATATAGTGCATAGGATGGGACTTAGCAGTCTATGTGGATGCAGAAAGACTGGTCTTCCTACGGTGCATAATAGCATGCCTCTGTAGTCCGACACATCATTACCTGTTGTGCTAATGCATTTTCAAGCAGCATAATTCCCCCAGCAGTTCTGCAAAGCTACTTTGCTCTGTGCTGCAGACACTCTGGTGCTTTGCAGATGTCATAGATGATGTCAGACTTCTGATGTCATTGCTGTATGCAGAATGACTCTGTTAACCTCAGCTGTGTTCATGCTACAGATTTCCATCTGTTGTGGAGTTTCCCTGGTATGAACAGTGTTGACCTCCAGTGTTCCTCTGTGCAAGCAGAGGACAAAGCAAACCCTGCAGGAGCTAAGAGGGCTGGTTAACATGGTATAGGAATAATTGGAGTAATTTTTTTTTCCTTTTAAAGCAGAACTTCTTGCAGATCTTGTGAATAATCTGTATAAAATAATATACAGTAAATACATAGGGCAAAGAAGTGAGAGGGCACAAAAGCTCCTGATGAGGAACTTGCTCCCTGAAAATGTTTGACAAAATGAAAAGGCTGAAGTTACCTCTCCTATACTTTCGATTTTTAGGTATGTGACAAGAGAAATTTAGGAACAAGGGATGCTAAGATAGCCTTTGGGCCTTGATTTTGGCAGTAGAGTTCTGCAGATGTCCCTCTGAGCTCACATAAAAGACCAAGAAAACCCGACAAGACATTGGAGCAGATCTTGGAGATGCTTGCAGCTCTGGGAATCAAACCCAGTGGCATTTAGGACTGAAACAGTGGGAGGCGAGAGGGTTTGCTTTGGCACCAAGGAGGGCAGAGCTGAATCTTCAGAAGGGATCGCAGAAGAGACGCACCGAGCGGGCCATCTTCCACCTCAGAAGCGAAAGTGTTATCTGCGCGTGAAGCGGTGCAGCCTCGGGTAAAGTGTTACTAGCATAGGACTTGAATAGATCAGAAGGGTAATAACAATGTGGAGACTGAGTTACTGATGCTCAGACGGCGAGAGCAGCGCTAAGCTGTGCCGTGCCCAGCACCTCCTGCCCGTGCGCATCCCCAGAGCACCCCGGGTCGGGCAGGGACAGTGTCCCTGGGGCACGGGGGCTGGCGTGCGGTGTGCTGAGGAGCCGGGAGGCTCCTGCGTGAGGGGTGGGAGAGCGCTCCCCTTGCAGGGGCGAAGGCCCGCTCTCCTCGCTGCTTGCAGGCATCGTGCCTGCGATGCCGGTCCACGCTGCAAGTTGAAAATCTTCTGCAGAACAGAAATATCCTTGCTAATTGGCGGCAGCAGGTTACGCTATCCGATTTTGCATAACCTACCGATGACACGTGAATCATCCTGAAAAAGGAACAGGCTAAGGCAGGATGCGACCTACCGCTGATCCCTGTAGCACCCCCCCAGACGCCTCCTCCAGTACCCGGGCTGAGGACGGCCAGCCCGCCGAAGCAAACCTCCAAGTGACGGGGCTGGGCCCCTGTTTTCAATTAACGTTACTATTTCTGAAGGGAATATCTGCGGCGCACGGAGGTAACCCATGGCAACCATCTGCTAAACTGCAATTCACGCCGCCTGGGCTCATCGGGGAGGCGGAGGGCGGGCGAGATGGGGGCTGGGGGTGATGCAGGGGGGAAACCCCCCGAATCTTGGGCAAGCAGCCTCCCCTCCATCCTCGTCCCCCTCCAGCGCGGTGCCCACTCGCCCCTCCGCAGCTGGATAATTTATGGGCGCAGCTCGCTGCCGTCGCTTTGTTTGCAGTTTGCCTCTAAATATAGCCCCGCTTTGGAGGATGCAGGTGAGCGCCCGCCCGACTGTCTGCCCGCGGCTCCGGCTCGCGGGTCTGTCCTGCACGGAGCGGGACCGACAGACGGAAGGTGCTAAGAAAAAGTGCCCTCACCCTCTCCCCCCGCTGCGGGTGCTCTCGGGTCGGGTGTCGGCGGCTGTAGTTTTGACCGGGGCTAACACGTCACGGGTGGGACCAAACCTGGGGGCTGACGGGAAAGAAAAGGCACTGAAGTGCTGACGAGGCATTATAATAAGGAGCGAGCAGAAATAAGAAGCTGCTTATGTTTTAAACATAGCATTAATTAATAAAGAAAAGGGTACACTGTAGATACTAAAAGCCCTCAGATAGTGAGGAGAAAAATCTCTTTCTCTTATAAATTAGAAGCTGGCAAAGCGTGGTTCTCCAGCCCTGAATGCCAGCATCCCTATGGCAAATCTGGGGAGAAGACCCCTCTGCGGCCGCACAGAGACCAGCCCTGCCCCACGGCAGGAGGAGAGCTCTCAGGAGATAGATAGCGTGAGGATAAAAGGAAAAGGTCATTTTCAGACCACACCACTCCATCACATCAACATTAATTCATGTTAGTCCGTTACTTTGGATGTAACCGAATGCCATGAAAAATGACTCCACGATTCCCCGGCCCAACCTGGCGGTACACTTCAGCAAAGCTATCTAATAGGTTTATTATAGTTTATTGAGCAGCCGTTAGCAAGGAGTAGATCAGAACAACCGCCCCGATGCTAAATGACCTTAGGAGTGATGGCATTTTTGGAAGAGTTATTGTGGCAGGATGGATAACTTGGTGTCTAGGGCCCCCTGCTACCTCCATCCCTGTCAGAAGAAATAATGGCCAAATTTCCTTCCAAACCTCATGGCCCATTGGACTAATATGTAGGGGCCAGTCTGTATGGCACGTACAGTACCTTCAGCTCCCCCTGTGTGGACGATCCCTTGCAGTCACTTTTTACGAGCAAGTCATTCTCAGCATCAGAAGCCGTGCTCCCGCCTCTCCTGCTGCACCCCAAAGGAAATTCCCTTCTCCCAGTGTAGCGAGGAATGTTCCTGGGCACCAGCCCTTGCAGGCATATGCAAATGTTGTGTCCTGGCTCTTGGGAACGCCACAATTAGCTCTAGCGGGGAGAGACTTGGAAAACACTTTGCTTTCTCTGAAGAAAGATCTCTATTCCCTGTAACAGAAAAAGTGACCTGCAAATCTGCTTTACAAAGCGACCACACTTTATTACCAGGCAGAGTTAAGAGCAAGGTTATTTTACTATTAAAAAAAAAAGTTAAACATCAGATTGCAATGTTTGGAAACAAGGTTAAGGAGAGAGGAGACAGCAGAAGGCTCCATCAACATCTGCCTGCAAGCTTAACTCCATCCTGCCCGCCAGATCCAGCTTTCTTCTATTCAACCCACCGGCTGAGGGTTGATTCTAGCAAACACTCTCTCTGACAGGGTGAGGTTTCAAGTACCTACCCCTCCTCTCCTTACAGTCCATTATTTATGTTCCTATCTCTTCAGGAGAGCTGTGGAGTGAAGGGTATCGCTGGGGATTTTACAGGTACGCATTTATTTTATGCTAATTTAGGGCTCTCTTTATAGAGTGGCGTTGCTTTCAGCCACCCAGCATTTGTGAGACTACTCACGGAGTACTTTCAAGCTTACTTGAAAATAGACAGCTCTGCTGAGAAGAGGGGCTGTGCGCTGCTGATCCTCCAGCCTTTGCTTCCATCCCTCTTCAAAGTCAGCCAGGTGAATGCACTCAGAAGCTTCCATTGCACCATTTTCCACATTACTCAGTGTGTGAGTTCTTCAGCATCCTACGGCTGTTTTTCTGTTGGATCCTCTATTCCTCAGCAGAATTACTTGCAACGTGCTCTCTTACCTGACTTCATGCATAATGATCCCATACTTTTTTCTCGTTACAACACACACACACCCCTGTAATTTATGCACTACTTCTGACACCCACACCTCGAGTTACCCTACGGAGCTCCCGTGTACATACTGCACAGGACATACTAATGATGCCTCTGGCTGACCCAGGCCCTGGCATAGGACCATCTCCCCCTTTTGTCAGGTTATAAGAAACAGAGATTTCCCTCACCTTGCAGTGATGGACCAGCCTTCAGCATCAGCCTGGAGTGAGCCTTAAACTCATGGTCTCCTTCTGCAGCTGCCTCCACAGAAGATCTCTCTAGCGTTGTCCCACTTTTCCCTTCCCTTTCAGGTCCCATCTATCTCCCAGCCGTTTCACAATTCACAGTCCATGCACCGCAGCTCCCAGACACCCCGTACTGCATCCTATATATATATATTAGATATAAAGGTGGCCCCTAACAGTGTGCAATGCCACCATGATGTCAGGTAGGACTGCATAATGTTCACCTTCAATGGGAGACCAACGCATGTTGATTCAGAGGAAGGAAACAACATTGGCACAACACCGACCTGGGTCATTCACCAGCTGAACACCCGGGTGATTGGGAAATTGCTCCCTGCCTCTCCCATTAGCAGGGATGCGGTGTGCATGTGCTACCCAGGAGGCTCCCCCTCTGCCTCAAGAAATTTCCACTTGAAATACACCAAGATGCACACTGGGACAAATGCAGAGGATGGTAACAGCATAGACAGAGCTCTATAAAAATCCCAGGTAATGATCCGGCAGCACAAACTCAAATGAGATTTGTGCTCAGCAACATTCCTAGGGAGCGCTGCTTCTGCTCTTTGCAGAACTAGGGGTGCCAGCGAGGGGTGTAACTGAGGTAGAAATCGCTGCTTGGCGTGCTCCGTCTTTGTGAGTTATTTCAGGGAAGCGAGGGAGAGGGAAGAAAGCCAGAAGAAATCAAATATGACCATACTCTTTCCTTATATGAATATAATTAATGTCACTGGAGTGATCTGTTGATAGCACAGGGCCCGATCGCTTCTGGTGCAACTCTGATAACAATTAAATTCAAGACCTTCCAGCCTTGTACCTTATCCCTCATGTTTGCAGTGAATGGTCTCCTTCCCCTCATTCCAATCTTTTGTTTTTCCTCCTGGTTAGCAGAGGAATCCCCTTTTCACCCTGTTTTAATTACAGGAGCCACGTGACCCTTCCCGGAGCAGCTGCCATACAACCGAAATACGTACACCAGGCCAGCGGGCTCACAGAAAATATGTAAGTAGGTTACATGGGGGCGGGGGAGACCATTGAACACAGCAGGACCCACTTAACTAAGTACCTGTTAGAGGAGCAGAAAGTGGTGGAGGATGGATAGGGCGGAGCGGGGAATGACGAGGCTGCTCCCCTCCCTCTGCAAGCCCCTGCCAGACTCAAGCCAGGCGTTGAGGGAGGCTGGGAGAGGAGCAGAGGGGTTTGATGCGAGCTGAGGCCAGTGCTGCTAACGATTGCTTCCCAAATAAATCGGAGAGCTCGAGTATGGTCTTGCAGCCTATTGCTCCGGGCTGGCAGCTGGAGGGCTTGCACAGCTAATGCGCTCTCCAGTGTTGGTGGAAAGCCTTTGGTCCGCTCCAGGAGAGCGCGGGGCACCTCGACCCCAGCCCCATCCCTTCTGCCTGCAGAGAGGTGCCAAGCCTGGCCGGCTCCCCCAGCCCTCAAAATGGTGGGGGAGGACCCCTGCCCACACCCCCCGCTCCTGCAGGAGTGTCCCCAGAGCAGGGGACAGCAGCAGCAAGGGAGGAACAATGCATGGGGTTTGGATCTACTCTCCTTCTTGAGGGCTTTCAGAGAGTGCAGGCAGGTTGAGTCTTTCCACCCCAGATAATTTAAATTCTAAGTTATTAAGGGTGGTGTTTTGACATGGTCCTAGATAAAATAAGGACTGCCTTATCTTTTGGAGAGAAGTCCCTCTAGCCACCTGGAGAGCATTTCTGGCATTTGACTAGCTAGGTAATGATTTGTTTCCTTGATTGGGGTAAAACTGCACTTGGTTGCATTGCAGTATGAGGGTTTTTCACCAGCCCTTGTATTTATATAATCTTTCTGCTGACAAATACACCCAAATCAAACATCTAAATAGGATTAAAGTAGGCAGCTTATTACCGGCTCTTGAGGAGGACCAGGAATTATGGTAATCAACCATAACAGTGAAGTTGGGGTGTCTGACCCCTACAACTTATCCTTGAAAAATGCTATACAAATAGCTTCTGAATCAGTAAAGAGTAATTTCTTATTCACTGAATAATAGAGAAAAGCACAAACGAAAATAGCCAGATCTGAATATCAATGTATTTTGGGTTCTTTCTTGGTGAGAGGAAGACGAACATAATCACAAGTGAAATAAGTGCCAGGCCATGTTTAACCCTCTCAACGCTCCAGCAAGAACAAACATAACTGGTTCTAGTTTTCCAAAAATAAAAAATTGTCTTGCCACAGTAAACAATACATGCTGTTCAGTTTTGGGTCCACCTCCCCTATTGCAAGAGAAATATTCAGTGATATTTCCTGCCCTTTGATGGGATTTAGCTGCAAATCCCAGTGAACCCTGTGCAAAAGCTGCCTATACAGCTCCTGATTTCCACAGAGGAAAGTGGGGTGATGCACACCCCACACCTGGGTCATAGCCAAATATGATGGTCCCCTGCAATTTTGTTCTGGGGAATGCAGTGCACAAGGGCATAGTAACAGGTATATTTTTTCCTCTCCAGGTGGCTAATTTAAATTAATCCTGTGGAGATAGTGACTAAAAACATAGTCCTTACCTCCTGGTGGCTACTGAAAAGTCTGAAAAGTGTTGATGAGTCCCAGTGGTGTTCTTGATGGGCAGTGTCTCTATCTTTTAAAATCATCCTTACAGACAGGTGATTATTTCTCTTACTGGCACTTTCACCTATGGAAATGAGAACTGAATGGGCTGGATGATCATTTTGCACAGTAATTTATGCAAGTAGTCCAATATAGCTCATATTGAGGATCTATTCCTCCTTTATAATTGGGGCAAATTCCATCTCTAGAAGCTCTTCTTCCAAGAGAGGATGAATTATCTAAGCCGTCACCTGTCTAGCACCATTCAGCTGCTATTTATTTCTGACATGTTCATGTCAGTAGAAGGCTTTCCAACCTCACAGAGATACTGGGAGATTTCATTTATACAATACCGTGAGATTGTCTGATCAAAGGCATACAAGTGGAAATCATTACTGTTATTTTCAGGCATGTCTTTAATCATAGATTCTCCCTATTCATCGCAATCATTGCAATTGTAACTCAGAAGTAGGTTCCCTCACCACCTGGCCACTTGGTGCTCTTCTAATCTCTGACTCTTGCCTATACAGTGAGATTCCTCCTGCATCCCCCCTCCACCTCTCGGTAACGCAAACTTGTTCACTAAAATTTGCTATGATAGCTTCACTTTATGTGGATTTGTTTCTCCAAACAGACATAACATTGAACTTTCTGTGTCCTGAATCTCTCCCACTAGGAAACGAGGATAATACTTGGTGCTGTCAATGCAGGGACCATTCATGGTGCTTGACAACCTTGCTGAAATGATTGAATTACATTCACATCAGCAGAAAGTCTGAAATGAGTTACAGTTATTTATAAAAGGAAAGGGAGGAATTTACACATCTTACTACAGAAAGGAATAAGCTCGTTAATGCCCTGTCTTCTTGACAATTTACATCTTTTTTGTCTAATCATGCACTGAGTCCCAGTGCCGTGGTAACCTCAGGCCAGAAAAATTGAGGTGTCTACTTTCTGTTGTTTCTATGGTATTTGGGCACCTGACATTGTGATAGAACAGGTCTATAGCATCTCCCAAAACCAACGCGTATGCACGTCTTTTTCCTCCTGTCTCTCTTTTACCTGTAAAGATTTGGGAAATGTGGTGTGTGAGGGTGGAGTGCCTCCAGAAAGGCCTACATGATGGAGGACCACTAGTCTGCTCTGTGAGATCTCTTCTGGGGGTCCCAGGTCCACTAGGGCCAAGGAAGTTCATCTTCTGCACTCCTGGGTTTTGAAAGATCCAGAGGCTGGATCTTTCATTGCCAAAAGGTTACAAGCAGGATGGGGTGGTTTTGCTCAGTAACTCAGGTCAATCCAGCTTGAAAATGGCAATGGAAATCTGGTTTGGTTTTGACCATAGTGATCTTGGGTGCTGGAAACCATGAGAGTGCCAAAAAGTTGTTGGTGTTGCTGACTGCCTTGAGTGACAGGAAACCTTATACACTCTGACCAAGGAAGTGTCTTCATTCCAGGAGCTGCAGGTATTCAATCTGTTTCTATGTGTTTGTCCCTCTTGTCTTAAGCATCCTGTGTAGCTGGCTCCATAGCTGTTGCTGCTTTTACAAAGGCTGAGGTGTTTCCCAAGTCCCATGCCTGGGAATCAACAGCTCGGGAGGACAGGAGTGGGATGTGGAGCCTTCCCCTTCCTAAATCACAAATTCTATTCTGGACCCAGGTCATCTGAAAGTTGTCATCACCTAGAATTTCAATCTGCTTATATTTGCCCTGCATGATTAAATATTCATGCCAGGATATTCTGCCATGCATGATGAGAATATGCAATGTAACCTCGCTGGAAGGACTACGTTGCAGATGTATCAGTGTGCTGCTGCTTACTGAAATGAATTCTGCTTTTGTCAGTTCTCCAGCTTCCCCTTAGACTTCAGTCTAGTCTCAGATCATCCCATATGATCATCCCATTCTGGAGACTGATTTTTTTACACATACAAACACAGAAAACCCTCCTCATCTTGCCCAGTAAGGCCAGGGGCACAACAGACCATGGTAAATAGCCTCCTCACTCCTAGAGATGGGCAATCCATCTGAGCACCAGGAGATTGCTGGGCAGCAAACCCTTTGCTACAGATCATAGTAGAGCAGCTTCTAGTGCAACTGGCGGATGGCTAATTTCCTTGGGGCTGGCAGCCTGGTGCTTTGAACAGCCTGAACTTCACTTAAAAAAAAATTATAGTGATTAAGTAAACACAGCTATAATGGAAATCTTTACTCTGCATATTACAAACCAAAATGGCCATGAAGGGAGCAATTATGAAATCTCAGGACTGTGGTGAGGGGAGGAATCATTTGAGCTGTGCTGTTGTTTGTTTTTGTTCATCATTTATTTCCCCTGGGAAACTCAACTCTGAAGCAGTCTCTGCTGTGTTGAAAGGTTCTTTACATTTTTGTTAACCCAGTTTTCCATCCAGTCTTGAGCAAGAAGGGAGGAAATATAAGGGTTTTACACAAAGTCACAAGACATGATGGACTACCTTGGGGAAGGATTCCTAGATCCAGTTTCCAATTCCCATTATAAGCACACAACACGAGTTGCGCATCGATTGCTCTCTCTCTGTTAGTCTTCAGTGACATGACTGATTTTACAAAGACTTGAGAGAGTGGTGAAGATAATGCAGGAGTGGCGATGTTAAAGCTGCGCTACTGGGAACTGTAATGACAGTTCAGAGACAGTGGACTTCTTCCCTTTCTGGAGATACATGATTGTTCCTAGTGGACTTTGGGACTTGCCTGATTCAGGAAAATGGTAGTGTAAAGCAACACTGGGCTTTCAGCTTTGGCTGATTTTTGCTGATGTTTGTTCAGGACCAGAGGGAAATTATCTGGTAGACTGGCTCTTAGTAGAAAATTGACTGAGAAATGGAGAAGACAGCAGAGAAACAGTTGGTGAATGATGGGATGAATGGTAATTCCCAGGTAGTCATAGCAAAAAGATTGATGCAGTCCAAAAACCTAATATAATTCCCAAATATATATAATAATGCAAGTTCAAGAGCTGCTTCGAGGGCAGGAGCCAACTTGGAGGCCTTTTCCTTGACTGAACAGGTTTAACCAAAGAAAGAGGGTCTAGCATTTTCTTCTGAGCCCTGCTAAAGCCACAGATCTGTCTGCACAGGAGCTCAATGCTAGAACCAAGTGGTGCACAGACATGATAGCAAAGCAAAGCAACTGGCCAGCAAATAATGATTGTTCAAGATCTTCAGATGAGGTCAAACAATTATGTTTGGCTTAGTGTGTTTCAGGAATGGAGAGCAACCCAGAGAGACTGGAAAGAAGGGAGCAGAAATGTTAGCAGTTCCTATTACATGGCTGTGAATTAGGTAAGGAAGAAAACTGCCCTGGTAACCATCAAAATGTTCCCCCAGTACCATGGTGAGCAGGTTCCAGAGAGATGCTGTGTGAAAGAGAGGGCAAACTTTCTCCTTCCCAGGTGAAACACACTCCGTTCAGATACAAGATCTCAGAGCTGAGCTACTGGCTGCCAAGGTGGTCTGAAACAGCAGCAGAGCGGGTGGTGTATAGGGAAGAAGGGACCTAATTTAGAGGAACAGGGACTGAGGGCTGAAGGAAGGGGCCGAGTTTGGAGGTATAGGAATAACTATGGCAGGGATTTGACGGTGTGCTGCTGTTATTGCTGGGGCAAACCAAACCGAAGCAGGAGACCCTCAGCACATCCACACAAAAGGAATCGTTATTTTTCCCATTCCAGGGTGATAATCAAACACATACCTGCAGGTTGGTCTGAAACCACCTCCCTTGTTCATCCTCACTTCTTTCAGAAGCCAATTAAGTCCTTCCCAAAGAGATGTTCCATGAAACAGAGGCTTTTCTGAGACTGGTAATGGTTGTCACCCCAGCACTAATAGTAATGAATTGCACTCGGGCTCCTGTTGAGCTCATATTTTCAAAGAGATGTTGGTTCTTGATCCGTTCATTAATATTAATTAGCAAGGAGTCACGTTTCATTTCCCACTTATGTGTCCAAGCTGCATCATCTTTGTGTACCCTGTGCTAAAGGACCAGATGCCATTTATGGCTGGCACAAAATAATTAGCTAATAGTTAAGGAATACGTATCTCAAGTTTGTTAAATATTTATGCCAGACTTTTTCCATTTTGGCTCCCAGCCCTCATCTGGGGGTTGCAATGCAATTTAGGGAGGATATGAGAAAGTTTTCACAGTTGTATGCAGAAAGCTTTAATTATACATTCTCCATATGGATGCAAATGTTTGATGTTGTACAGATGTTGGCAACGAATTGACCACCAGGTACCGGAGTAGAAATAGCAGACTTCAGCAAGCATATCAAAATCTAATTCCCTTGTTGTCACTGGATGCTGCATAATGCATCAGTCACTCTTTCGCTTCTGATCCAGCCTCTTTTGCTCAAAGATCTCTGCTGCAAAATTCTTCCAGGCAAACGAATAAAAAAAGGGCCAGGGCTGGAGAGAGGGCACTCTTGGCTTGGACGTAACTGGAAGTCACATCCTGCATCTTCCCTAGAGCTGATTTCTGGCAGTGGGAGAGGTGTCTGCCTTTATGAGTCCTCAGATTTTGCCTGCCACAGCCACGCATGAGTCCCAAGATCGTTTGCTTCACCTCCTGGGAGCACTCTCACACAGCCCTGGGCTGCAAGCCTCCAGCACCTGGTGCGGCCAAGATGCTACCAGGAGGAGCAAGGACACCCAGTGCTCCTCTGAGCTGTACGGGTGCCGGGGCTCCCCGTGCTGTGCCAGGCGGAGGAGTGTGTTCCCATTCAGGAGATGCGCCCGTGAGCGCGGCTCCCGGCGTGCCTCCTGTCCAAGGAACATGGGAGGAAGCTGGGGCAGGGGCTGTCAGCTGGATTTCTGCTCCAGGGTACACACCGAAAGTCTGCTCCAGTTACTACCTTATGCATGAATGACACTTTTATAAGAGGTCCCGCTGAAGGCTGATTTTTGCTGACCTTCTGCTCTTACCTGCGCTGAGAGGGTTTGCTTTTGCCTGCTCAGAAGCCCAAAACACCCAAATTGTCCGCAATGTCTTGGGCACATAATTACACTGAGCTAATCAGCGTGATAACCTGGGTGCTTTCACCTTACAGTGCTCCCCGTCAGGCACAGTCCCTGATCCAGCCTCAGTGGGGACACTTCTGCTGAAGCCTTCATTTTCTGGAGCAGGTTTGGGCAGAGAAATGGTGGTGGGGGAGAAGGGGTGGTGTTGGCTAATGCCTATCTGTTAGAAATAATACCAGGTGAAAAGGTGCCTGTGATCAGCTCTCACAAGGGTATCACGCCCTCTGATCAGGTAAGATGAGATAGCTGTCTTGTGAGCTGCGTCTGGGGCGTGAGAAGGAGCAGCGACCCACACCTTTTGTAGTTCACCTGCAAGCCTCATGCTCCTGCCTTTGAGCTTGCCCAGTTTCACAAGTAAGCAGAAATGGGCTTACTCACTTGGGAGATGAAAAGACTTCCAAGAAATATGTGGGTGCTATAGTAGATAGTGTTATGCTTCACTAAACAGAGCCCTTCCCTTTGAGTCAGCCTGTGCTTTGGTGATCCAGCCTTTACGGGCAGATCTTTTTTCTTTGGACTAAATTATGAAAACCGTGAAGGATTTCTCAAGGTTCCAGTTAAATTGCAGTTTTTGCCATTCCAATCTGCTGTTCCATCTCTGCAGGCAAAAACAACTGCATTTTCCCTGCCACCCCTTCTGTGCTGTGAAATAGCTGTCATGTTCTACCCCAGAGTTAGCTGCATTGTTGCGGGGGAAGAAATGTTTTTTCTGTCCATGCACGAAAGTGAATAGATAAATCTCTTGAGATGAAGAGGCAGTTATTTTGTCCTAAAGAGTGGGAAGTGGATGGAGGAAACAGAGAAGAGTCTACAGTGAGCTACAGCTCAAGAATCGGTGCAAGATATTTATTCCTTGCAGAGACAAAGGAGAGCAGTCCCACCATTTTTCTTCTCCTAGGTCAGGAGCACAGGGGTGACACTAGAGTAACACAGTTCGTCCCTCCTGAGAGATGGTTGTAATGACAGCAGTTTTAACTTATTGTATTTAATAAGGAGGAGAAAGACAATAAAGCAACAAAATGAAACTTCTGCCCACAACATAGCAGAAGGGAAAAAGAGGTTAGACAAAAGTCCAAATGCCAAGTCTGAAAAGTGGAAATCAGGAGTGCACCGGTTACAAAGCACTTCTTCACAGAGCTGGCTCTAGACACGAAGGATGCACTCTCCCTGTGGCTACCTATACTTATTCCTGTTAAAGTTTTTTCCTTTACAAAAAAGCTCTGCCTTCCACATTGCAATGCAGAACTGCTGGCACTAGGACGGACGACACTGAAGTAATCGTGGGCTCTGGAGCGGGACACCCTGCGTGGAGCAGGTTGTGCACGTGAATACGTCCACCAGGAGTTTGGAGGGCCTTGCTCAGAAGTGTCCTTGTGCACCCAGCAGCGTTAGCCACGCTGCCCACAGTGCAGGGGGACAGGTTCTCACCTGGCTGGAGGCCTGTGCAGGTTTCTGCCTTCCGTGCTCGAGGGCAGAAGAGTTGGTTTGCAGCCCCAGGATAGTAATGAAGGCTTAGCAGGAGGGTTTCATTAGGGTACATGCTTTCCATTCTCTTCTGGGGAATGCCATCTCCTTTCTGTGTTAAGCTGAAAGAAGAAAGCATGGAAGGCCAATAAAAAGGAGGTGATCAAGCAGCTCTGTAGGAAAAGTTCCTAAGTAAAGGAAAAATCCTCTCTCTCAGTCTGGTGAGAATAACACGCGGTGCTCTAGTTACTGGGGGCACGGGTGAAGGCAGCTAGTGAGGATGCCAGAAAAAGAGTGCAGCAGGCGTCATTGCATGGTGGTGATCTACTTTTAAGTGATACCAGAAAAAACTATTAAATATATAACCTCAGCGCCCAGAAAAAATGTGTTAAGAGGTTTATTCGTGTAGGAAAAGCTTCATCTTATAAATATAGATAAGGGCTTCTTTTTTTCCTTCTTCTTCTTTTGGATTTCCTATACAGAAAATGCATTTGGACTGTAATTTCCCTTCTGGGAAGCTCTACCTAGTTATGCTGCTTGCTGTCTGGCAGGACTGCTAGGTCTGTGCTGCAAATGGGATAGCTCAGCGTGATGAGTCCTTCTTAACGCTGATCCCACTGCGTCCTGTTCCAAGCCCCATCGTGCAAAACCTTATGCTTGTGCTGCCCTGGGAGAGGGCTGGTGGTTTCCTTAAGCAGTTTAGGACTGCTGTATGCTGAAGGTGAGGTATCACTGCTGTTCCTTTCAGGCCTTACCTCCTGTGGGGATGCTGCTGACTGACCTGTGAGGGATGGGAAGATGCAGAAAATAGAGAGGTAGATCCTGCTCTTTTTATTTTTCCTTCTGTCTCTCAGCATAATGCTTTCTTTTCAAGCCCTGCAGAGCACCTTAGGTGGAAATGCTGCCATGGAGATTAAATCTGCAGTCCTTCAGGTTGCCACCCTCCTTGCACAACAACTGTCTTGCCTCTGAGAGGGTAGAACAGGACCTGTCTCCACTCCCCAGCCTCACCTACCAACTAAAGTCCAACCACTGTCTTTATGCTGATCACGAATCAGACTGTCTCTCATCTTCATATCCAGCTTTAGTCCATGGCTGTCAAACGCTCAAGCTCAGTAGTGCTAACACCAGCCTGTTCTTGCTCCCAGTCCTCCCCACCAGTGCCTTTCGTGGTATCCCTGCACCACATCACATGGCCTGCACTCAGGGCCAATATGCACCATGTCCTTCCACCCAGGCTGCCTGGCTGTCTTCCCATCCACACCATCTTGTCTTGTGTCACATTGCTGATGTGCAGTTCTCCCTAGTCATCCACACGCTCATCCAGATGCTTGACATCTCCTAACAGGCAGCACCCTTTCCCCTGGCCTTGACAGGGGATTAATGCTCTGAAGACACTCTTCAAAATGATGCTGGGCTAGGTCATCCCCCTGTGCTTCTCCCTTGCTTGCCTTGACTTTCCACACCCTCACAGCTCTTCAGCTGTTCTTGCGCTGCCCTTTCCCAAACAACTGAGCAGGCATGGAGGCCTGTGCTGACCTTCCCTTCCTGGTTCATCACACAAACATCGCTGGGTTGTACCTGCACAACCCTTCCTGCCGGTGAGGAGACTTCTGTGGACACCCACAGAACTCTGTTGTCATCCCTTTTCACATCTCTCCTAAGTTCTTGTCAAGTGTGGCCACAAATAAGTAAACTAAATAACTGCAAACGTAGACACTCCAGTGGCTTAATCATGACGACTAACATTGCCTCACGGCTTCTTTATCGCAGAATCACAGAATTACACATGCATCTGCTGGTGCTTTCCTTACCAATCAATAACTGTGAATCAGGGCATTTCCTTTTCTCTTCTCCACCCCACCTGCATGGGGGCCCTGGTCCATGCCTGTTGCTTCTAGGGACGGTGACAGCTTCCAAAATCACCCCATTGCCCAGCGACAGGGTGACTCATGTCCTGCTGGTACGGGGAAGCTTGCTGTGATGAATGTGAGGGACCATCCCATCCGTGTGAGTTGCGAAATAGCATGATGATGCCATGTTTGCATTATAACACCGTTGTGTTTGACTGCTGAGGTGGAAGTGGAGCTAGCTTCTGATCACATTGCAAAACTCCTGCCTTGCTCCTTGTCGGGCTCTGTTGCTGGTCTGTGGACACACTTGCAAACATCCCATTTTGGTGTATTTCTACCAGTGTGCTTCGGGTATTTCTTCCTGCTTGCTTTCTGCCTCAGGAGTACGATGATACCAGCTGAGGTCTGTCTGCGCTCACGTGGCCCGGTCCGAGTGCTAGCGCAGTGACTGGCAGCTCTTCCTCTGCTGGCAGGGGCACTTGCGGGAAAATTCATGAGATGCTGCAGGGAGCACTACATTTTCCTGTTGGGGTTGAAACCAAAGCAGAGAGGGATGCACTAGTTAGCGTATTATCCTAAAACAAGTCTGCAGGAAAGACATTTGCTGAGGACACCAAATCTGCCAGGCAGTAAGCGTCCTGCAACCTGTTGCCTCTTCTCCCAGCTTTGCTCGGACGGGTGGTGACAGTATAGAGGAGGAGGGAGAAGTATTGAACCACACCCAGGTGGCTTTCGAGGATCTCCAAGGAGGGAGACTCCACAACCTCTCCGGGCAACCTGTGCCAGTGCTCAGTCACCCACACAGCACAGAAGCGCTGCCTGGTGTTCAGATGGCACCTGTGTGTTCCAGTCTGTGCCCATTGCCTCTTGTCCTGGCACTGGATGCTGCTGAAAAGAGCCTGGCTTTGTCTTCATTGCACCCTCCCTTCAGGTGTTTATAGACATTGACAGGATCCCTCCTGAGCCTCCTCTTCTCCTGGCTGAACAGTCCCAGCTCCCTCAGCCTCTCCTCACAGGAGAGGTGCTCCAGTCCCTTCAGCATCTTTGCGGCCCTTTGCTGGACTCTCTCCAGTATGTCCGTGTCCCTGTTGTACTGGGGGGCCCAGAACTGGACCGAGCCCTCCAGACATGGCCCCACCAGTGCTGAGTGGAGGGGAAGGATCACCTCCCTCCTCCTGCTGGCAGCACTCCTCCTCATGCTTGCCAGGATCCCATCAGAGGCTCCTTTGCAGCAAGGGCACATTGCTGGTTCGTGTTCAGCTTGGTGTCCACCAGGACCTCCAGCACCTTTTCTTTTTAGAGAGATCAGTCTGGTGGAGGGGATGAACAGAGGGAGCAAGTCTTGAAATTTAACACTCAGGGTCCAGGTAGAGGTGAGACTGCTGGGCTTTCATTCCTGCTCTCCTAAATATTTTAGGTTTTATATAGTGAATCTTAAATGTGAAGTGCAAAACAGTCCTGGCAGTAAGGGAACAGTGTCCTGGACTTCTTCCTCCTAGATGATTCCCAAATCATTTGGTTATTACATAAAGGTGACCAACGCCCACAGCAAAATGCAAACAGAGTTGCTGCTATCTTCCAAAATCTGCTGTCAGGCAAATATTGAGAGAGGTATGAATTATGTATTGGCCTCAGTCACAGAAATGAAGGTGTGGACTCTGAAGTCTAATGATTACATACTTCTTCCAGAGTAACAATCAAAGTGCTTATCATAGCTAACTGGATGAAAGAAACGTTTCAAGATAAATGACAGTAGCGGAGAGACTGCTTTTTTTTTTTTTTTTTTTTTTTGTACAGTTGCCCAGGACCGTTTAGAAAGAATTCAGACACACCCAAAGAGTCCCACGGTGTTAGATCCAGCCAGGAAATCGATTTTCTTTCTTCAAAATGATTCTGTGGAAAAATGTGAAGTGTGACCAGGAGTTCAAAGTCTTGTGGGATGGGAGGCTAAAAGTCTGTTTGGCAAAGGTGATTTTTTTTCTTTTTACTAATGAAAAATCCATTTTTTTTCTGGTTGCTGCTGAAGAAAGTTGATGATGGAAATGTCTATTTGCCCATTTCTCTATGTCGCTTTTCTTCCCAGCGAAAACAAGAAAACAAAGATGAACTGCTGCTCTGTCAGTTATCACGAGGCTTGAATCCAACCTTTTACTCACCTGTCTCATTCTGGCACACACACAAATCACAGGGAAATCTGAATTAGCCGGCAAAACATCACAAACCTGAGACTTGAGCTTGGTTTTAGCAGGTAGGATTAGAAAGCAGTCAGGCAGCCACCTTGCCTCTGGACTTCTTCATCTTCAGCAAACATCTTTTGCTCTGCACGTGCTCCAAAGCTTGAAGCTACTGCACGTTGCTCAGCGAGATGTTTCCCTAGTGGCATTCCCAAGCCAGCAGCGTCATGTTTTTCCTCGTAGACAGATCATAACCTCAGGCAGAGCACGACTTCAGACATGGGGACATTTATGAAAAAATTGGCATACTCTTCTGTCAAGCAACAGTTAAAAGAAAATCTGCAAAGGGATTAGCTGCCATACACTCTGGTGCTTGCTGACAGATGTCCTGGAAATCTGGAAACAAGTCGATCTATCTTTACATAGGGTTTTTTTTTGCTTCTCCCTCCTTCTCTCTCTCCTCATCCCTCTGCCCAGGCTACAAATGGGAATTCCTTTCACCAGCAGCCTGGGAGCTGCCTCGGTGCCATCCACAGACCACGTGTGGGTCCCAGGGGGCAATCGAAACTGTGCTAGACCCAAATACTCAGACTGGGTGCAGATGCCAGCTTTCCTGCGATGGCAGCACTGCTGCTTTGTGCCAGGGCAGTTAGGGTTTTATCTCTGTTCCAACTGCGACCTCTCAGATCATTTTAAAGGAGCTTAAATGTTGGCCATTAAATATAAATATCTTCTTTTTTCTCTGGGTGAAACCAATGTTCAAAACTTTGCAGTGTAAATAAGGGCTGGAGAAAATGTTTTCGGCAATGTTTTGGTCCAGCTAAACGTCTCTGGCCATTCCTCCCCTCCGTGTCCCTGAGCTGTAGGTGTGTCCCCTCTCTCCCCTTCAGCAATGTGGCAGAAGAGGTTTGACCAGATCATGACCTCCCTCACGCACGTCTTCAGGACAGAAGACCCTGACTGCTGTGGGTTTTCTTGCATGGTCTCGGACAAATCACGTAGGACATTTTAAAAAATTGTTTTTTGTTTCTGGATGGTTTGGTTTCTGATTGCTCGATCTGCAACACTGAGGTGGCCTCTCAGAGGAGAGAGATGTGGGTGCCGGCACAACCCCCTACGAGCAATGCTCTTTTTAAACTGTCCGGGGTTGCTCCTGCAGCTGTAGTTAAACCTCCCCCTCCTCTCTCTCCCGTATCTGCTTTCCTTCCGTGCAGGCAGGAAATCACTCCTCCTGACTTGAGGAGGAGTGGGGAGTCTCCTGCCTCACCGAAAACAAGGCAGGCGCCTGGCCTGAGCCCTGTCCCCCCATTGCTGTGCTCTGTTGCCATCACCCACGCCGGCTGCCGACAGCGGGCAAGCAGAGCACGCGGAGCCAGGGTGTTGATGTCACTTTGCTTCCCCGGGGCAAAGGCTGCAACTCCCCGCTACAGCTGCTGCATTACAACAGCTCCTGGCACTTCGGGAGAAATCCACCCTGTTTTCCCCCGGCCGCGCAGCAGCCGCCCATCTCGCTAGGGCCGCGGACACCCGGTGCTGGTGCTGGACAAGGCAGGGAGGGTGAGAGCGCTGCCTGTGCTCGCCCTGCTGAGGCGAGCAAAGGGGAAGCAAGCCCACGCAGCCGGCCAGCAGCGAGCGGGTAACACAAGAAAGCCGTCGGTGCGGGTAGCGACCTAATGCGTGCATCATCGGCATCGCCCGAGTCACGCCTGCCTGCCTCCAGCTATTGCAGCATCCCGCCGCCAAAGAGCAAGCACGTGGCCCGACCTAAATGGCCGGGCTGCTTCCGAGGAAGGCGCTCCTCAATGGCTCGATTGTGCTGGGAGCACAAGGCAGCCCCGGTCCGCCTTCCTGGAAAGCTTCCTCGCGGTCACTGCGTGCTTGAAACCCACGTCTGTGGGGCAACCGTCTCGTTCCTCCTCCTTCAGGCATGGGAACAAAGCCCAGGAAAGGATGGATGTCCCCAGGGAGTGGGAGCCCCACTGGGACATAGAAATGCCTGGCTGAACCCAAATGCTGGCTTGGTTTCCCCACTGATACAGGCTTGGGGTGATGCTTTCCTCCAAAGTTAGGGAGTGTTTGCAAAGTCCTCAGAAGAAGAGCGCTCTGGCGAATGCTAAGCTATTTTTATTATTGGGGTCAGGTGGGAGAACAAGCGCAAAGGTGATGAGGCTTTTGAAACACAGGTTCCCATTAATAGTCTTTAGCACATGCAGTTCTTGTTATAATCTAATTTGACTGGAATTGGATTAATCTTATAATGCTATAATGTCATTTCCATGGTCTTTTTATATTTTTATTGTTACTGTGCATTAATGCAATACCCTGCAAGAGCTCTTTGAAGAGGATGTGAATGTTTAGTGAATCTCCGATAACATTTTTGCAGGGCATTTTTGTGCTCCTGTAAGGCTCACACGTTGTGCAGTCACACATACTGTAAATAGTAAGAATGCACCCAGATGCATCTTGAATTATCTTGCAACAGGCTCTGCCGGTGAAAGCACTGTATTCAGAGCCAGGAAAGCAGGGCCCTGCTCCCAGCTTGTCCCTGACCTGCTCTGGGAGCTGGCCTGAATCGTGCCAGTGTTTCCATCCTGAGATGGAAATAGTTTGTCCAGACAGGAATGTAGTGGGTCCCTGCTCTATATCCCTCGCCATCTAGAAAAGCCTTCTTGTATCACCAAGCTTTAATGCTTCCCTTTTATTCAGTGTAACCTGAACAAATGCTTTTTTCCCATCCTGCGCCCTGTATTTCTTAGTTCACTTGTTTTTCTTTTGGTATTATTTATTTCTCTAGTTATACATCGTTTGAAGCATTAAAGATCTTTATCCTGCATCCATTTAGAGATGCTGAAGGTTTACTTCAAATTAGCCCCCCAGTGCTTGCTCTAAATACTCGTGGGCTTGTTCATGAGGACTTATATTAGGAGACTGCATGCGAAAAATATTAAGCAAGCTCAGTGATATCACACTGTGTGACGTTTCAGCCCTAAAATCACCTAAGAGAGAAGGCAAATAGACTGGTGTTTTCCATCAACTCTTATCATCACCTCTGTTCTTTTTCCAAGTCTCACTTGAAGGCAGTCTAGATGTAATTAAAGCTTAAGGGCCGAAGCGTGAGCTTCATTTTCAGCGCAAAGACATTGCTAACCCTTTCTCTTCCACTCTTCCCCGATCATTCTGCTCGTCGGCTCCTCCGTTCTGAGAGCATGACAAAGCTGCAAATTAAACCTCCCACTCTGAAAATGTCACAGCTTAACATTATTAGCCTGCAGAAACAGAATTTGCTGGGTCACTAGGTGCTAGCTACCACTGTATCTGCCACAACCACCGCGCCGGGAAACGCGTCCATATGGCAACACAGACAGCTCCTGACTCCTGCGTGTGCAGCTTCTGAGGACTTGGCAGGTTTTACAAGGCGCTGGTTTCTGCCTTTGCGTGGCACAGGCGGGTTGGGTTCCTGCATTTGCAGCACCCGGGCCTGACCCAGGACCCTGCGCCACGGCAGAAGGGTCTCAGGCACAGGGTCCGTGCAGGACCAGAGCGTCAGGAGGGTACCCGCACCCCTGCTGCCGTCACTCCTGATCTCTGGTCTTACTTTTATTAACAAACGAGCAACCGGGGGCTTCGCTTGCAAGGCTGTTTGAACATCTGTGCCCTTGAGAAGGGCGTTCTTACTCATCTTTAATTCACAAACAACGAGAAACCCCA
>VXAA01007169.1:167289-178902 GCA_013399115.1 Anseranas semipalmata | reverse complement strand
AAAGCGGCTAGGGTAAGGCAGGCTGCGCTCCGGGACCCAGACACCGGGTCCTCCTCTTGGCTCTGGCAGAGTGGGGTTGAAACGCGGAGAGCAGGCAGCCCCTGCGCTCGTGAAATGCAGTTTGGCTGCTCTGTGCTGTCTCTCCAAACTCCTCCGGTAGTTCCTTTTTCTCTTCCCGCCCGCGCTTTGCACCCCGTGCACCGTTAGACATCTGTGTTTGTCCCGTCCCGCCAGCGCCTGCTCAGCGGACGGCTGTACGCTGGTCCGCGAAGTCCTTTGGGATCCCGCTGCTGGAGGAGAGACGCTGTAGCAACGCGAGATCCCTTCCTACAAATTTGGGAACAGCCGAATACGAGACAATTAAAATGCTGCTTTTTGCAGCAGCCTGTGAGCCTAGCTTAGTACTGATGAGTCAATAGGAGCATTTGTGGAAAAGACAGTACAGCACCCTCACGCTGTTGTTGCCTGTGTATATACAGAGCCACCTTGGAGTTGTTTTGATTTGCCTTTTCATTGGTAAGATTTTCTGCTAGCATTAATGCTGTTGAAGAAGCAGCAGCAAGGCTGGTATTCTTCCTGCCTTAAGACTTGTCACATACCTGCTCTGCCAATTTGGAAACTACATCTTTGCTTGAATTGCAGCCATGCTCCCATGTCTCTAATTTGTGTTTGTGCACGCTTGCATGTGGTTTTTCATGCTGCCTGCCTTTCTTTAGGAAAGAGAAAGAGAGACAACTCTTTGAAATGGTTTTGGAGAGGGTTCAAACTTCCCTTAACCAGTAGCTTTCTTCTTTGGGTTCCCTGACAAAAACCATCTCAAAGCTAAGTTTATCGAGGGCGCCTTTGCTCCGCCAGCACAGGCAGCCTGCCGTAGTCCACGAGATGGGTGTAGACGAGCAGCAGACGCTTGCTGCCTTGCCTTTGCACGCCGAATCTCCCTGGCTGAAGAGCAGCAACACCCTTCTGGATTAAGCGCTCCTGATGTGGAGCGAGCGGCAGCGTAGCAGCAGAGGGCATCGCCTTGCTGAAGGCTTCCCGCGGAGGTGCAGAAGGGGGACCGAGGGGCCTGCGCTGGGCACCCCGCGGTGGTGTCAGGCTGCCTTTGGGCGCTTCTTGGCGGTTTTAGCAAGACCAGGTATGTGCGACTCAAAGCCTCGAGTTGCACACAAGTGGTTTAGGTTGCTGTGTGCAAAACTGAGACATCGCTGGTTTACTGGGGAATAGGCTGGAGTAAAGAGCCTTGCTTCATAACATGAATCTCCAACTGGATAGAGAAGGACTAGTTTTCCAAATGAGTACTGTTAATGCCACAATATATGGATAAGGCACTGAGTATGCAGAAAAGGAAATACAATTCGTTTTTTCCTTACCCTTTTGCAAACTCATCAGAATCACTGAAGGAGGAGTCACGATTATGGGAAGAGCCGGCAGACGCTGTAATGTAACGTATCAAGCATTAACTAGCTAACGGAATCCAGTAACTGGAAACCCGGGGTTTGAAAACCCACATCTGGCACGTGGGTGTAACATTTGTAGATCTCTGCTGTTTTTTCCCCTCTCGCTGCAGTGTTTGTTACAGGGTTCTTTAAACAAGTGGCACTTCATCACAGCAAGTACAAAATGGGAAAATAGAGCAAGTGCTGTAAATAATCCTCATGCAGCGAGGAGACCATTAATACTTGTGCCAGCCAGTGCTAATCCTATGTGTAGTTGCAAGATTTACCTTCTCTTTTTTTTGCAGGGATGCAAAGTCTGATACTACTCATATTTATGGTGTAATATATAGGAAACACAATAGGCTTCTGGGGAACGCTGAATTCATTCATGTTGGTGACTGGTTTATGAATAGTTCTGTCTTTGAGTCTCCTGCAGCATCCAGAATGCCACCTGTGAATGCAATTTACAGCTCTTTGTGTTCAAACATTGCATATGTATATATGTACATAGACTCATTACCCTCTTCCTCTCTCTATTCATGCATAGTAATTGGTGATTTATTTGCGATTCCTGGAGGGGAGTACAGCCTGCGGAAGGTCTTGAAATTGCAGATCACTTGTAAATGGCATGTTGGAGTGAAATAATGATGCAGAGGCGACTCCTGGAGAGACGGGGGATGATCTTAAAGGCCCGGCTGCTGGTGGAGCTCGCCCGGTGGGGAAGGGGCGCTGGCTGGGGAGCGGCCGCGCACGGATGGGTGCTGCCAAAGCACTCTGTGGTTGCTCCCTCCTGCTTCACTGCTGCTGACGGAGAAAACAGCAGTGGGTGTTTGCACACACAGGCTTTGGGGTTGTTTGTGTTTACCGAAGCTAGCGGCCCAGGAACGTCGCTGGCGCCTCATCTGCTCCGAGATGGCATTGTTAGCGTCAGCGGCCAAGATCGCGCTTGCTCCATCTGCGTCTGCCCGACTGTGAGATTCCTTTTGCGAGCCGATTGCGCTGCCTCACCCCGTGTTCGCTGCCCCTGGGTCACCCCGGTGCGTGCTGCAGGACCCGGGCCGTGCTACGTTTGGGGATGGAGCCTCGGGATGTCACGCAGCCTGGCCAAGGCCGTGCGGCGGAGGCTGCCTCGCCGTGCCCGCCCCGGCTGTCAGTGCAGGGCTGACAGGCTCTGCTCATGCACGTCCCCACGTGTAACTCTTCCCGTCCCCGAACGGGATTCCTTTCCTCGCGGGGAGGCTCCCTCCCTTCGGCTTCAGCCAGGCTGCGTGACATCCCGAGCCTCCGGCAAATCCTGTTTATTTACACAGGAGGTTTTGGTTTATGCGAATTGTTGCCTTCTAGTTGACCTTCCATCAAGCTAGATTTCTTTATTAAAGCAGTTTTTATTGTAAATCGAATGTGTACTTGGAACACTTGTACCAGACCCATTACATAAAGCGAAGGGCAGAATAAACAGCCATGCAGACTGTGCAGGGGGGGAGAGGGTCACATGGAGTTTGGGAAAGAGAGTGCTTCAGTGCTGGGAGACTTACTGAATTTTTAGGACAGCAAAGTAGTTTTTCTTGTGTGTGGTTTTTTTTTTTTTTCCTTTCTTCCTTCCTTCCTCCTGTCTTGGCCTTCTTTCGTACCCCTGCAAAACCAATCATGGTCCAGCCACTGTCCTAAAGGTTATACAGGCTAGTATGAAGCCAGAGGTGTCTTAGTTGGTTTAACTCGGATGAATCGGAGAGTGCTGTAACCTCGTAGCATGCTCCTCACTGTGTGACAGATAACAATCTGCAGACCCTGCCCAGAAACTTACTGCAGTGGGAAAACTGCCTGAAAGAAAGGGGAAAGCTTTTAAAGGACAATTGGGTTTTCTTCTTGTTGCTAGGGCTCTTCTGCTCGTGATGCAACTTGTCTGCTCATAGCAGGGATGTTCAGGCCCTCCAGCCAGTGTCTGGAAAACTGCGGTATTATGAGTTGCCTCTGGCTTTTGAGTTACTAAATAGTCCTTAATGATAACCTGCTAAATTTGTTTTGACGCCGTTTTTGGATTGCCATCTCTTTTCTATTCGTATAAAATACTCTTAAGGAATAGTTCTCTGGTTAAATGTCTGGTGACATTCAGCATCTGTTTCCTATCAGCTATGCAGAGCCTCAAGCTGATGCCTCCCTAGACAATGTGGGGTTTGAGCAAATTGCAAGGCAAAGAAGCTGAGTCTGCAGCTGCCTGCTGTGGGTCTAGGGCAGCTGCATGCATTTATGTCACTGCCAGCTCTAACCTGTTGCTCACCCTGTCCCCATCAGTGTACTGAGAGCATGTTTCCAGTGATGCATGTTAGCAAGCTTTTTGTCATTAGGAAGTTTAAGTAGAAAATCTCGAGGAGACAAGGAAATCTTGCCTTTCTAGCTACTGCTAAAGTAGCATTTCAGTAATCTGAGAGTAATTGAACACAAGCACAAAACCAAACCATCTCAGTGAAACGATGGAAAGCTTTTCTCGAAAAGGGAGAGGCTTTGCCACTCAGGACTTCTGTTCCTGCTGCACAATGCTTGCACAAGTGCTTAAAAGCAGCACTGCTCCTATGGCTCCCTCTTTCCAGTTTCTCTCTGTTGCCAGTAAATCCTTAGTCTTTGCAGGTCTATCTCCTGCTTTTGCTGGGTGGGAGGTCTGCAGGGAAGGAAGAGGCAGCTCACAGTTACCTGGAGGAGTGGGGAGAAGATGGTAGATGGGCAGTGGGAAAGCACTAGGAGGAGAGGTGAGGTGATGAACCCAGCTGCTTAGGTAGATGAGAACAGGCTCTGGAGGCAGGATCTTGCCAAGGGCTGGGCCTTTAACCACCACACCCATAGCTTTCAGAGCATGAAAGACTGCTGAGTGCAAGAGAATTGTAGATAGTGAGGTCTGTATTCACCCTCTTGTCCCAGAGCAGTACTTACCACCGCTCTTGGCTGACATCTCCCCTACCAAGCTATTGCTTCCATTTGGGACTTGAAAAACCTTATAGCACTTCTCTTTTGGTCCTGGCGACAGCAGGACTTTACCGCTCAGGAAGTGCTGAGGCTGCTGAGGATATTCCTGTGCAGCTTCTGGCCACAAAGCTGGCCCTATCAGGGTGGCAGAAACCAGCCAGGTCCAGAGCATGTGCTGCAAAGCACCACGCGGGGCAGCTGGGCAACCGTGAGCACCATCAGCGTTACTCCAACACCGCCTGTTTGGTCGCTTTGGCATTCTGGGTTCTGTTTTTCTGGCCCTTGCAAAACAGCTTGTCAGGGGCTGACGTGGCTGGAGGTGATCTTGATGTATGGCTGTTGCGGCGCTGCCAAGGGGTGTATTTTGTGGTTTGTTTGCTTGTTGTTTTTCACTGGTTCAAAAGTGGCGATACGCAGATAGCTTCGCTTCCCAGCAAACACGTTCCCTTCTGGAGGCTTCGTGATTACAGGGAAGAGCGGGGACTGGGTGATAGTCTGGCTTTTCTGGGGATTTTGTTTGTTTGTTTGTTTCCTGGGTGGTTGCTTCACCCCCACCTGCATCCCTGATCTCTCTGCCTGCGGCACACTGTCACTTTTATGGATTTTGGCCTTTGTATGGAGGCTGATAAGCTCGCTGGAGGCAGCAGGAGCAGAGGTGAGGTAGATGAGTCTCTCTGTGGACTCTGCAGGGCTGAATGTCTGTTATGCATGTGTGAGGAACTCGGCATTGAGCCAGGCTGCTGAGTGAAAGGGGTGGTTTCTGAGGCCTGTAGAGAAACGGAGACTGGAAGGTGAGATGCTGAGCCCCCCAAAAGCAAAAGGTTTTCTGTTTGCCTCCCAGGGAAAGAAGGGCTCTGATCTCTCATGAGAGCGTGGGTATGGAGATTTGGCTGCTTGGATAAATTGAGGCCTTACTTCTTGGATAGCACCTGTTGCCTCCATTCGGCACCGTCACCGGGGATGTAAGAACATGCCCAGGCCCCTCCAGATCTCTCCAAAGGTGGAGCTGGACTGTGAGTAAGAGCCACGGGAGAAGGCAGAAGGCTGTTGCCGGAAGTCACCCAGGAGCTCTTTACTCCAGAAAGCCGTGCTGCTGGAGCCTGGCACTTATTAACTCAAGTTACCCAGTACCTAGGATCTTGCCAACGGGCTGTGGCTGGCTGCCAGCCCGAAATTACCAACCTGGTGTCAGGCCTTGTTGGTTCTTTCTTGCGAGCTTGAAATAGGAGCTCCCAATAAGCCCGTGTGTCAGCCCTTCTCCTAGTCATGTTTCTTCGTACGGCTTTGTAAAGTGTTCGTGGTAATTATAGTACTTACTAATATTTATTCCCTTCCAAGCAATTATCTGAACGCGTTTATCTCCGGTGTGCTTTCAGAGTGCTCTGCCTTCTCTTGCCATATCATTTCATCTCCCCAGCTCAGCGCGTGCTGCTCCCTCCCTTCTCCCCCCTCCAGGTCCCCTCTGCCTCCTGAATGCGCTTTGCCTTCGCTCCTGCCTCCCACCCTGACCCCACTGCAGAGGAGGGACAGGGATCACCGCCCGGCCGGGGGCCACAGCGCTTTGTCGCGAAGGGCATGGGCACCGCAAGGCACCGGCTGGCTGCTTGTGGCCTGCAGCCGGTGCCTGGAGAGCTCCTGCGGGAGGGTGTCAGCCTCACGCTGCCGGGATGTCCAGCGGCCGCGGCAGGAGGCGCAGCCTACAAATCCCAGCATGTGCTTCTCATCTGCTGTACGACCCTGGGCAAGTCGCTCTGCCTCTGCGCACGGCTCCTTGAAACTGAGAGGGTGACCTGAAAGGTGTCCTGGGAGTTCTCGCACCCCCTGCACTCCTCTTGCATTTTCCACTTGTGCCTGTGGGGCCCCTCCGTAGCCCCAGGGTAGCCCCTGTTCCCTCGATAGTGAGAGCTGACCCGTGATGTGCTTCAGAGTACACGTCCCTGCACCGCTGGGGCTGGGGGAGGCTGAAACATTGCTCCCGAGCAGCTTCTTCTGGCATTGTGAGGCAAGCTACAAGAGGAGATCATCCCGTTTATCTTATAAACAGAGCAACCTGACAAAAGTAAAGGGTGGAGATGGCCACACGTGGGTCTGCCGTGGGTTTGCTTTGGCTTGGGTGCTCTCAGGGAGCTTAGTAGGGGACGTTGCTGTGCGGTACCCACGCAGGAAGGGCAGCGCTTACAGGAGCAATTATTCAGATTTGTGCCTGTCTGAAAGCAGAGGTGTGGCGGGAGGGAGGGCGCTTTCCTCCTGAGGGAAGTTAACGTGTGGCCATGCCACCTGAGGCCACCCTGAGCTACAGCGGGCAAGGGCTGGGGGAGCCGTGCCTTGGAGAGGCCTGTAGCCTCTCAGGGGCCTGCCTGTACCGCCCCGCATCTCCTGGCTCTCATCCGGATGGGAAGACTGGAGGTTCAGGCTGTCCCTGGCATGTGGCTCCCGGAGGAGGAGAGCTGGATTCCCAGCAGACCCTTCAGAGCACCAGGAGGTATCCGTCCACCAGAAGGGGCCAGAGGAGAGCAATGTGCGGGGCTTTGGCCTGACGCAGGGATGACTTGGGTGACACGGCCAAGCACCAGCTACTGCTGGTACCTTGGAGGTGCAGACTGCCAGTGGCTGCAGCAGTGTGGAGGCCAGCAAAGTCCCTGAAGAGATTGAATCTGAGGAGAGGGTAATGGTCTTCAGGGAGATGTCTGGGTGTTGGTGGAAGAGAGGTGCGGAGGAGCACTGGCCATGAGCCGGGCCACCGGCAGGGCATGCGGAGTGAGGGGCGCCGGGAGCTGCGGCTCCCAGCCCACCAGCAGGAGTGGTGCCTGGCTCTGCTGCTCATGCTTCCTCCAATACCGCTGTTCCTCAGGTGGCAAAATCTCATCTCCTCCTCCGGGCGCTGGCCTGGAAAAGAGGTGGACTGTTTCTTAACTGCAAAAATGCTGGAATTGAGACTTCTCTGAAGAAAGAGAGTCCATTGGTCCTGGAAGCCACCAGCAGAGCCATGAAGGCCCACCAGATCCGCAAGGATGATGAGGAAGGGGTAGAAGCGAAGTTGGGAGACAGCCGTACTCAAGTTTTCCAATGGATGGCCTCATGTAAAAGAAATGCATGTATGTGATCCTGAAAGTGCTGCGTTACAGGCGCTGTGTAGTTACGGGAGTGATGAGCACCAGTTGCTGCATCGTTCTCGGTACGTGGATGTGAGTCTTGAATGTGGGTAGGGTGCGGAGAGGCTTCTGGGGAAATATGCTAGCGTGTTAAACAGTGAGAGGCCAAAAATAATTTATCAAAAGAAAGAATTGAGAAATTAACAAAGCTAAACGGATGTCTGCAGCTCCAAGAAAAGGGTGTCTTATTTGAAAGCATATTTTTGAAAATCCATTTGCTTAGTCATCTTACAGATAACTTCGCTATTTTTACCTTCTTTGCTTTGATGACACTTCACTGTCTATATAATGTATTTAGCATCTGCATTCTTTTCTCATATACAGGCAAAATGTATTTGCTAATTTTGAATTGGCTTTGTGCAATGGCTGTACCTCTTGGCTGTGCAATAAGTAAAATAATATTCTTAAAACTATTTTAAAGGAGCATAGTAGGTATTTCCCTTCTAACCCTTTTTTTAAACCTGTCTCCTATGTCTGCAATCACATTTGAATAGAGAATATATTCCTGTGCGATATTAAGTACAATAAAGGCTGTGCCCTCAACTCTTCCGAACAGAAAAGTAGGGATGTTTGGGTTAAGCACAGTAATCTACTGGGGAAAGAATGCAAGATCAAGGGCATTTGCAGATTTTTATTTCTGTGTGTTTGCAGGGGCTGTGGCATTGCTAGCAGGTTGCTCACAAATGGTGGCTTAGATTACTGCTCTTGCAGGCGGCAGCGTTTGCGTCTTGCCATTCCTATTTGATCTGCAAGCAGTGATGAGAGCTGTATACTTGAATTCCGATTTTCAGAGTAGCAGTCTGCAGTCATTAGGGCAGTGCTTAGACCCCAGAGGCTTTTTCTGTGTTTTCATCCTGTTTCAGTAACTGTGTCTCTTGTTATCTTGTTCCTGAATATTTTCTCTTGTAAGAGAAGACTGTTTGTTGCAGCTGTTAAGCCTCAAATGTCTTGAATTTCCCTTAGGGAAGAGGAGGAAGAGTTCCTGAGGTTTCTGCATAAGAAGACTGCAGAAACACCTACGTGTGTTTCCTAAGTATACAGCTGGGAGGTGTTATTGGTGCTGTCCTAACCAACTGATGAATTCTGGCTAGTTCAGTCTGTGATTCCTCTCTCTTGCTGTGTTGAAGAGGCTTAGCGAGGTAGTTGAAGTTTCTTTTTCTCTTTGGCATGTAGTAGCACTGGATGCCTCTGGTTGCTTTTGTCAGAGCAGTGTAGCTAGGAGGTGTCAAAGGAAATTATGGATGTTTGTTTGGTCTCCTGGCTGGATATAATAATGCACGTTTTAGTGAAATGTGCATTGAATAAACATTGGGTAAATCTCCTAGGACAAGCGCTGCTGGTGTCTGGAACCATGCTTGTCTCCATGGCAGGATTTTAAGAAAAATCTTCACATAAGAAGAGCTTTGCACTGTGTGTTTGGTTTCCATTGGTTCAGTGATTTGTAATGGTCCTTCTTATGTTTCCTCTTAAACCAACCAACCTTAGGAGAGGGTTATCTGAGTACAAATCTTGTATGCCTATATCGCTGTCAGTGTTGTTTCTTTCTCCCCCTCCATGGTGCCGGCAGTTGATCTGGGCTCAGGCGTGACCCATTGCTGTACTAATGTGCTAGGGTCATCCTGCTGGCGTGATGGAGCCCACCGGTCCTGCCTTTGTGCCTGGAGATGGTTTGGGTCCCGTTTATACTGCTTCGCCAGGCAGAAGCTTGGGAGCAGGTCCTCCCCCAGCAGAGTGGGTCAGCAGAGCTAGAGCAGGTGGAAATCTCCATGTATGTGGTTGCTGCTTTGTGCAGTCGCTGTTAAATTTTTTTGACCTTCTTGCAGTCCTGCTTGCCTTTTCCATGCTTCCCTTCATGCTCGGATGCGCTCAGTAGCGCTGCATAACTGGTAGCATTGTCTTTGCTTCACTGCATGGCTGTCTCCTGCTTCCCTCCTGCCTCCTCTGGTGGCTTCTAGTCTTCCTCCAGGTGGGAAGGAAGGTAATGGTATGGTAAAAGTTAGTGTTTAAAAACAAACAAAAAAGACCACCATAAACCAAGCTTCCAGCCCCAATCTCCATGGCGGTGGAGGTCTCTGTGGCACTCTCTCCTTCCCTGTCTTCTCCCCAGCTTTGCGCTGGTCTCCACCAGGTTCATCAGTCCCTGACTGGTCTGATGTGTGTGGCGTTTTGGTGTGGTTGCTGTGTCTGTTCAGCTGGCATCACTCAGTTGCTGTTAGAGTCCGTGATCACGGTAAAATCTCTGGGGTGTAGCTATTTACAGGGTGGAAAAAAACCAGCCTTCCTGACTTGCATCAAACAAGAGTTTTATTTTCATTAATTGAATTCCTCTAGAGTCTGATAACTTGGGCATGTTGGAATCAGATAAATAAAAAGCCTCTCTCCCTGGTAGCTATGTAAGCCTTTCCTTAACTCCCTGATCAGAAGGGACAAGGCTCTGCTAAATACGTAGCTGAAGATCAAAACTTCTGCCTGCATCTTCTCATCGGGGAGTGCAGGCGGGAGGATGATCAGCGCTGCATATCAGCAGAGGAAGGGTTTGCCTATCGTCTCGTCACCCCTTATCGCGGATGATTGGGAAAGATTTTGCGTTTAAAGTGACACACGCTGTTCAGTCACCCTGAGACGTGTAGTCTGTGCCCAGAAAGTGGAGCTGTGCTTCCTTCCAGGCCTTCAGGTAAGCCTGCGGCCATAGGAAGGGGCAAGCCTGCTCTTGCTGCGTTGGGGTATGTTGCCTTTGGAGCACCTCTTGGCCGCGGTGGCCCCTCTTGCTGCAGGGATGCCGAGAAGCGTCGCGTGAGGCAGGAGAACCTCTGGACTTGTGCCCGAGCTGTGGTGTGGCTGAGCCGATGCTGTCACCCTGAAAAAATCCGACTCACAGCTTTTTCCAGACTCCATCCATCAAGTCAGGCTGCGGTGCCCGTGGTCACGAAGGGCAGGCCCTTTCTTCGTCGTGTCTCCCATGCTAGCTCTGGGCGTGGTGCTGGAGGCTGGGGCCCCTCTTGTGCAGCAGGGGCTGTTGCTTAGTCTGGGGACCTTCAGGTCCCATGTGCAGCAGCGAGGTACGTGGCTTGTCAGTGCTTCCCGTTTGCTAGCAGGGCTTCTGCTTGTCTTGCTTTTCAGCCAACACCGCTCCACTCTTTGGGGGGGGGTCTTTCTGTTTTTGCTTTCCCGTGCAATTCCCTGCTGCCACCATTGTTCTTGCACCCTGGACTTTGACGTTTGTCCCCCCTTTCTTTCGTTGGTATTTGTGCCATAGCTGTTCACAGCACCGAGGCGGTGGCATGTGCCCCCAGCCTCAGGACACTTCCCCCTTCTCTCCTCTCCACACCATCTGCTGCCTCTGCTCCTGCTGTCGCACGGTGGCACGCAGCCGGCACGAGCCTCCTGAGCGCGCCGACCTCCTCGTCACAGAGCGCGCTCGGCTCCTTCCCGCTGCTGTGTTCCTCATAAACGCTTTTACATCTGCTTTACTGGGTGACGCTAGTGATGCTTCCCCTGGATAGCCCCTTTTCCACCTTCAGCTTGTTCCTTAAACCTTACCAACTTGTACAAAGAGGACTAGCATACAGACAAAAGCCTGCCTTGACCTGGTGTTTCGCCCTGTGCTCCTCTCCTCCATAGCTTTCACAAATGTAGATTTTCTAACCCTTTTGGTTTCCTTGACGGTCCCAGCTCATTTTCCCTTGTCTGTGTAGTTTGCTTCACTACCCGTAGCCTCTCTCTGTCTCTCTCTGTCTCTCTGTGCAAAGCTGCTTTATCCCTTCCTCCTTCAGCAGCTGCTCCGTCTCTGCAGGCCTCATGCGGTGCTCTGTCTGGAGCTGTACCCCCCAGCCCAGACCTCTACCAGTTTACTCTGTCTCCATGACCTACATTGTGAGGGTTTTCTTGATGGCCCCCGCAGCTGTACATCTTGGTGGTGCTCCAGCACTACCTGCCTTGACTCAGCAATTGTACTTGTGATAAGCACTTCTTTCTGGAGTGGTTTTCCTCCTTGACCTGTTGTCTTTTCCTTCTCCTGCCTCTCTAGCAGAACCTTTCTTAGGTCCTCATGAGTATCCTCTACCCAA
>VXAA01007169.1:84920-167275 GCA_013399115.1 Anseranas semipalmata | reverse complement strand
CATTTCTTTTTTTTTTTTTTTTTTTTTTGAAGGCTTTAAGGGGCTCTCTCTGTGAGCCCTGTCCACCTCTTCCTGTGGTCCCTATCTCAAGATAATGTTACCCACTGATAAAAATTGGACTGGCCTGTCTCTGATTGTACAAGTTCACGGTTCCATTTGAGTCAAAATCTTGGCCTCTGTCTCTAGCACTTACTTGCATGCATGCACGTGCCCGCCCAAGTCTTTCTGCTCAAGCTGCAGCACTTCCTATCTGTCTCCACCTCTGAAATTTGTTCAGCTTTTTGTGCTTCCTGCTCATTCCCATGAACTCTGAAATTAGTTCCCCCTACTCTGCCCTGCCAAATGTAAGATGCTTGTCTTCCCTTTAAAAGCCCTTCCTCGCCTCGTTCCACCTTGTCTTTCCCAGTGCCGAAGCCTTGGCTCTCCCCGCTGCGTGGTTTGCGGTTCCCAGTCTCTGTCTCTGGTTCGGTTTCCTCAGGCTGGTTTCTCAGAGAAACGTGGCTTATCTGATCGTGCTGCCTCCGTCTGCCTCCCCTTCCCGGGTAACCTGGGAGCCCTTTGGCCAATTTCACGCAAATTTGACGGGAGTAGAGAGCTTGGAGATAAGCGAGTTCCTACAAGTTTTGTGAAGAGGAGGTAGCTGAGTGCGAGGGGGTGGTGGGGACTGAAGAGACCTTTTTCTTCAAGGGCTCTAGCTGTGTCTCCAAATGACTGTGCCAGCCACAGGAAAAGCCTCAGCTGAAGCTTCCAGTCAAATCATTAGTCTTGGAGACAGCCTCCCTCCTGATGGCAGAGGAAGCTCGGCTTCATTAAGTCCCTTGCTCTTAGGGCTCTTTGCTGAAAGTGGTGACTCGGAGCCCTTCTATTTTCTCCCGTGTGCTTGGGAGCAGCCCGCGGCAAGCAGCTGCCGCGCTGCTTCACCTGGTGCTTTGCCACGAGGCCTGCCAGAAACACGCTGTGGGGGCCTCCGGCAGGCTGCCGGCACGGCCTTGTGCGGCCTCCTGCTCCCCTGCCTCTCGACCCGCCTGGCGGTGCTGCTTGGCGGCACGGCTGAGCTGATGAAGTCCCCCAGCTGGCGATGAAACGCGTTGTTGGCCCCCATCCCCTAACCCTAAAGGAGAAAAGAGTTCTTGCTTTCTTTCTCAGTGTTTTTTTTTTTTTTTTTTTTCTTTCGGCTCACTGTGGGGATCAAGCACAGGGAGAGGAGTGCGTGTGCTGTTAAGAACAAAGTGAGTGGGAAAGCAAGGCGGCTTTCTTCTGTGGCACCTGGTTCCTAGATCAGGTTAACCGCATAGTGAAACCACATTTCTAAGATGAAGTTCCTAGGGTGAGGGTGTTTCTGCTGCCGTTTGCCCTGTGGAGGAGCTGGCACAGCAAGGCTGCTCTGAGTAGGTGCTTGGTGCTGAGGTAAGGTAAATAAGAGCCCATAGCTGCAGTGAATGCAACCCCATCTGAGTGTCTGTCACACTGACTGAGGTTGGAGGGGACCTCTGGAGCACATCTGGTCTAACCCCCTGCTCAAGCAGAGCCACCCAGAGCAGGCCCACGTCCAGGTGGCTTGTGAAGATCTCCAAGGAGGGAGCCTCCACAACCTCTCTGGGCAACCTGTGCCAGTGCTCGATCACCCACACAGTAAGGAAGTGCTTCTGATCTTCATATGACACCTTGTGTGTTGCAAGTCTGTGCCCNTGGCCCTTTGCTGGACTCTCTCCAGTATGTCCATGTCCCTGTTGTACTGGGGGGAACTGGACCCAGCACTCCAGGCACGGCCCCACCAGCGCTGAGTGGAGGGAAAAGATCACCTCCCTCCTCCTGCTGGCAGCATTCCTCCTCATGCAGCCCAGGATACCGTCAGAGGCTCCTTTGCAGCAAGGTCTCATTGCTGGTTCGTGTTCAACCCGGTGTCTGCCAGCCCCCCAGGGCCTTTTCTGCAGAGCTGCTTTCCAGCTGGGTGGCCCACAGGGTGTGCTGGTGCATGGGGTGGTTCCTCGCAGGGAGGAGAATCTCATCTGACTCTCCTTCTTATTCCTTGGTGATAGTATCATGTTATGAATGGGTGTAGGGGGAAGGAACGTGCCTTTCTCCCAGACTGGAAACAATAGTAATGTAAATACTTCTACATCTCCCTTTTTTTTTTCTGATTTCCCAAATACCAGAAAGCACCTGTCCTCCCTTTTGAAATGGGAGCCTTGGTAATTTGGTGACAACTGCTGAAAGTCTCTGTAGCATGTCAAACTAATAAATTACAGTGTAAGGAGCTGAAGAGTTCTGACATCTTAATTAGCAATAAAGAGGCAGCAGGTAGCTGAAGAATCTCCCTGGATCTGTATCTGTCTTTCAGGGATGGTCTCTACCCGAATCAGAGATTTTGAGAGGCAGCATCTTGCTGACAGTTAGTGTACTGGGAGAATTTGGGGGGAAAATGGAAACTGGCTGCTGTTGTGCAGCCACATTTTGCATTCTTGTGATCCTTTATGGTGGGGTGGGAAAACCATTTTAAAGAAATGGATGCTTTTAGGCAGTACACTTGACTCTGGAGATGACTTAACTTAATTTGCTGTTTACCTGAAAGCTGTTTCTGCTGAAGAAGAGGTACAAGGTGGCAGCTTTGCCTTGCAAATTGGATCTTCTCTCATGCTAATAGCCATGGCTGAGGGGCACAAATGTTTCTTCAGCATGCCAGGAGGAAGGAGGAGAGATTGCTCTTGGCTGCATTCATTTCTAGATATTACACTTCATAACTTTTTGCTGTGCTACTTCTAAAGAACTATGTGCTCAGAAGGAGGCGGGGACCAGATACAGAGTCCATGCTGAAGGACACAGCCAAAGTGCTGGAGGAGTGTGCTTAGGAAGGCGGTGGGAGGGATGTAGGGGTGCGCAGCAGTGCAGCTTGCCATTAGCGCTTCCAAGCTTTCTGTATCTAAGAGATTATTAAGTCTCTCTTCTTAGAAAGCAAATGATTTGAGGATGAGCAATTGATTGATGGCTATTTGAAGGGGCTGGTTTGCAGTGTGAAGAGGAGATGCTCCAGCCCTAGTCCAGAAGCATGCAAGTGAAGGTCCTAGAGAGAGACACACTGACCTCCTAAATATCATCCTTACCAAAATGAGAGGAAACATGGAGCAAGGCGTAAGGAGGAGGGGAAAGAAGCCAAATGAGCAAATTCCATGAGCACAGAAAGATGGGCCAGAACACTGGAGTTTCTCTTTGGAGGCAGAGAGAGAGCACTGCACTTGCGTGTGCTCCCTCCCTCCACTTGCTTCAAATGAAAAGAGCAAGAAGATTTTTTTCTTAAGGAGAAGGAAGTTCAAAGGAAGATAAGGAACCAAGCTCTTCATGGATCAGAAGTATTTTGGAAGACTTCCTCATGAAAGAGAGGGAATTCCTTTAATGAAAGGATGGGTAGTACACAGTGTTTCCTTTTGGCAAGGATATTGTGAAGGTGAGATCTGGGACTCCACACTTTTCTCTCCTGGGAGAGTATTTTAAGCATCTGGGATGTTATGAGGTGAATTACAGCAATAATAGGGGCATTCTGTTGTTTAATATTGGGAGGGATTGCAGAGCGTGCAGGAAAATGAAAAAAGAAGTGGTACTAAAACATTATTGACTGTGAAACAAAATGAGGTTTCTTACTGTCTGAGAGTGAGTGATCACGCAGGGAATAGTGTTTGACAATCCCAGGACTGACCCCGGCTGTTGAACATGTAGGACCTGAAGACTAAAGAAGGATAATAAAAAGAAATTCGAAGGCTGCAGGGCATAATGAACTATGTCAGAAATTTCCTGCCTAGCTTTGTCGCTCTAACAATGTCATTTCCCCCCCCTGCGGATAGGTTGGGAACACAGACCGTCTAAGAGTTCAGCAGCCTGAGATGTGTGTTGATACTGCACAGCTTTGGTGCTGGCACGACAATGCAGAATCTATTAGAGGTCTGGGAGCACTGCAAGAGATGCCAGAGTAAATGGTGTGTCCTTACATGTGTTTTAAGAGCTAAAGGAACAGAAGAAAAAACACACGTATCAGTCTTGGGAGATTTCGCTTTTTGTGTGGGTCTACACTAAACCTTACAGTGAGTACCTACGGTTATGGCTTCAAAGCTTAGGCTGGGAAGGCAGTAATGAAACCATCACTGCTTTTCAGTGGAAAATATAAAAGTAGGCAATACCTTGGATGTTCCAGCCAGGCCTCTGTAAATGCTGCTATGTCAGTACAGTAGTGCTTAACCAGACCTGGAACAAGTGGTAGTGATAAAAGTCAGCAGGGTGTGTATTCAGTGTGCTGTTGGAAAGAAGCAGCTCCTAAGGATAAGACACGAGGAGCTGTGCAAGTTTTAAGTAGTGCGTGGGCAAATCAACACTTCCTGCCTGCGTATTCCCAATATAAATATAATCTGCCAGGGAGCTTCTGCTTGCGTATTTTTCCCATAATGATAAGGGTAATGATGGAATGGTATAGGAAGAACATGCTGATCCAAGAGCTGGGAAAGTTCTGTTCTGACCTTGGAGGAAGAGAAATACTTGATTAAAAAGGTTCTGTGCTTAGGGTAGAGCACATCCTGCGAAACGAGCCTGTAGTGTTGCTTGAGTGCTCTGGCGTCCTCTGGGGTTAGTCAGAACTGCCATCTCCTTTGGGGAGAACAAGGATTTCAGATTACAAGGGACTCTTCTCAGCAACTTTGCAGGAAAACAGTGAAACCATAATATGCAGTGGGTATGTTGCACAACAGTATTTGAGTCCCCAACAGTTCTTTACCTTTACGAATCCGAACCAACAGGACAGTCAGCTCAGTCTTTCCCTCATACCTCAGCATGTAATGTTATTATCCACCTTGTACATCAGGTACACCTTGATCCACCAAGTTCCTCAAAGCCCACGTGAAGTAAGGAGGCTGAGCACCACAGGCTGTTCAGCTCAGGGGACCTATGTGCAGAGCGGATGCCCTGCCATCCTCCTTCCTTTTGTTAAAATGGGGTGTCACCCTTTTCTCTGACCACTAGCGTGGTTGGCTGCCTTCTGGATGTTTGGCTCCCTGGCTTTTCAAGTTACACTAGATTAAAGAATAGTTTCAGAATTTAGCGCAGCCAAGTAAGTTTAAACCTATTTTCTGATGGGTTGATTGAGAATGACAGAACTGTAAGAGCAAGAGATCTTGTCCTGTGCATCCCCCAGGGCAGGCTCATTTCCACCTGTGGTATACCTGAAGAAGTTAAACGTCTGTTAGAAGAAGCTCTAATGTGAGAGACTTCACAGTCTCACAGGGCAATCTCTCTGGTGCCTCACTTTCCTTGCTGCTGGCAAGTTAGAAGTATACCTATCCCCCATGTCCAACCTGAGTCTCTCCTCTTCCAGTCCAAGTCTGTTGTTTCTTGTCTTCTCCATGTCCAGTACTGTGAATTATTCCTTCTTCCTTCCAGCATTTGTAGAAGTTGAAAAGTTGTAGCAATAGAGATGATCTGTGGCTCAAGAATATGACATTCTAAGGCAGTGTTTAAAACTAGCATATTTTAACGTGCCTAATTATAGACACGGAGAAAGAGCAGTTAGAGGAGTGTGACATTCATATAATGTGAGGTTTGCTTAAAAGAAAAAAAAAATCACAAGGGCAGATCACATTTAACACTGTGCAGCTGTAGAATACCAATGCTGTATTGTGGAAAGTAAGGAAGTCGTCTGTCAATATAAGGACCAGATCTGAGAAGAACCAAAGGATGAAAAATGTCTCTGATCTTGGCAAGGGGGTTGGATGTCTGACTGGCTGCATAATTATAACAGAGGTACAAGACCTCTTTTGCAGTCAGAACTTGGGAAGCTAGTCACAGGCCAGAGCAGTCTACGGTGATTAAAAGAAATGTCACCTCTTTCATATTTATTGAAAGCATTTTTCTTAAAAGACAGTAAACATCTGCAGTGGAAGTGAGTGGATGTGAAAAGGAGCAGCAAGCAGAGATGAGTGAAAGCAGTTGTGTTGGAAGAACAAAGAGCTTCGTTGGCTGCTCCTGTCTCGTTTGCCCGTGCTTTGATATTTCCCTACTGATTGTGATATTTCCATACCAATTATTGTATAAATTGTTCCTGGCTGACCTCTCCACTTAGCCATCCTTAGTTGGCTCAGCAGTGGGAGGAATTTGAATGAGGAATGAATAGCTTCTCGAGTCAGATCAGGAAGGACAGTCCACGTGCTGGGAGTGGTGGGATGGTGGCGGGAGTGGAGGAGGAGGATATGGGATCGGGCACCCTTGGTAGCGTGATTTAAACATCAAAGCAAAAGGGTGGAAGGTAGGGAAAGGGTTGTTCTGCAGGTGGCTCCAGCCAGCCTTTCAGTACAGTGAACTGTCTTGGCATGACAAGAAATACATCAAGCAAAATACTGTATTTTCCCAGAATGAGGCTTCACAGTAATAATGGTGTGCTGGGGGGGGTGGCAGAGGGGTTTACCACATGTTTTCTTCTGATAGCATTGTTTTTTCCATCTGGCAGCAGGTTGCAGCGTACAGAGATTGTCCCTGCTGTGACTCATTTATGCAAAAATTAAGCCTGAACCTAATTTTTATTTGTGCACGTTAACGGGAGACTTCACAGAATAGCAGGTGCATGTTGCTAGAAGATTGCCTCTGTTTTGGTGTCGCCTGTTGTAGCAGGGTCTCCTATAGAGATTACATTAGTCTTCAGCTGATGAAAAATAAGACGGCCGCTTGGGGACGTGTTGTCAGTGGCTGGACAACCGTGAGCTTGGAAGAGCCTTCTCGAAACAAAGCGGGTTTTGTGGATGTCAGTCCCTGCTTTTTCTTGTGACCCCACAGCAGGACTAGGAAAGGAGCTGCAGAGCACGGTGCTGCTGTTTTGGGGTGGGGGAATGGCAGCAGAGATGGGGAGCTGCGCGTAACCACGTGCCGCGTCGCTTCGTGAGAGCAGCCAACGCACGGGCTGCTGCAGCTCGGACCCTGAGCCGGCCCCTAACCCACGGAGGCAGCGGTCCCGCAGCCCGTGGCGTGCTTGGCGCTCGTGCCTGCTCGTGGGTGCGTGCCCGGAGCCTCTCTCAAGCTAGGAAGGAGGCGTTTTAGCATAAGTGCTCTTTAGCGCTTGGGTCTGAACCGTCTTCGTTGCTGGAGACTTCCTGCCAGCTCCTGTGGTCCAGCGCAGATGCTCGTTTGTCGTAGCCAAACAGGGTTGGTGCACGCTCCCCTTCCCTGCCCTGTGCACGGACAGAGGTTCCTGCTTCGGTTCGGAGGGTGTTTTGGGGGAGCCAGTTCAGCTGGCTGTGTTCAGAGCTTGATAGCTGTGCTTCTAGAGAAAAAGCTGAAACGGTGCCTTTCATAGCTCCTGTTGCCGTATAGCCAGTGCACGGTCTGCAGACCATGTGAGGCTGTATGGCTGAGGGGTATAGCCTGCAATTGCACAGGTTGTGAAGGGGCATGAGGACAGCTCTGACCGAGGGGCCACCTAGCCCAGTATCATCTCTCAAAAAGTGTCTGTAGGCCTTTTGCAGCTGTGCTGTTGTAGCTCATCTTTGGAGCCTCCTGAACCTGATGTGATCTACCTATTTAGTAGTTCTTCTTCAAGTACTTGTTCCACCCCTGCTTGAAGCTGTGCAAGCTTTCCATATCCACGGCATCCCTTGGCAAGGAGGTCCACAGGTCAGCTGTGTGCAGTTGCAGGAATGGTCTCCTTTGTTATGAAACTGGATCTGACCAATCTTGTTTGACAGCCCTTGGTTTTTAAACAGGAAGACATGGTCAGTGGTCTCTTCTTGACCATCTTCTCCATGGCATCTGCAGTTGTACAGATTTCTATCGGATCCTCTCAAAGGCATCTTTTTCCCAGGCCAGAGTCCTTGCCTGCCCCATCATTTCTTACGTAGAAGCCATTCCCTACCATTTGTCGTCCTTGTTACTCTTTTCTGAAACTTTTCCTGTAAAACCTATAAGTTGAATAAATGATGGCAACAACAAAAGAAACCACAAATGTGCTCCATGTATTAGTGCAGGGGACGGTGAGAGGAGGAAGAGGGATCTCTTTGGAAATATTTTCTGTCTAGTAACTGTAGTCTACAGCACATAGTAATTTTTAGGGAGAGTTTAGGATTAGCATGCAGTACAGTTATTAACAAATACTGCCTTAGAGCCTCCAAGTGAAGGAAAACTGCTGTAAAGCTGCGGGAGTGGAAAAAGCCCCTCAAGCTACATAATCCATTTGGTGTTCAGAGCTGTCAGCCCTATACTTCTGGAAGATATGGAAAACAGAAAGATTTAATTGCTCTCTAATGATTAGAGACCCAGGATAATACTCCTTCTAAGAGCACAAGTTTCTCTTTTAGATTAAAGGTGTGCTGGCAGTGACTATTGCTATCTAAGATAGCTTGATGCAACCTGCTGTGGTGCCTTCGGGTGTGGTGTAGGCATAACCCACGCTTTCAGCAATGGGGAGAGTGTTTGTGCAAGCGGTTCCTGGTCATTCAGTCCCTAATTTTTATTTATGTTGGTGTGTCAATGCTGTGGTAGAGTTTCTGTGTGCACAGCCGTCTGTTCTTTCGTTATACCTGCTTGTCCTTGTAATAAGTCTTGGATCAGTGTTCTCAGATACAGTTTTGCATGCCTGTTCTTTTAAAAGGGACCACCTCCTTCCCAAAGAATAAGCCCCACTCCCCAAAGTTTGGCCCTTTCTGAAATGGGGCATCTTCAGGGTGTTTCAAATTGGGCCTCCCCCATGCCGATGGGGCATGGCCCAGAGCCCCATCGCCGCTCCGTGTGTCCCCGCGTGCCTCTGCCTCCTCCTCTTCTCCCCGTGCACCTCCGTCCTCCAAATCAGGGCCCGGGAGGCCGGAATGCCAGCAGAGGTGCGAGGAGATGCCCGGCTCTTGTTTCTCTTGCTCTTAGCTCGAAAGGCTCACGACAACAGCCCTCATCTGGAGGGGATAAGCATCAGGGAACGCTTCCTCCGGAGCGCGCGGGATGTGCTGCCTTTTGGGGGAAAAAAAGCAGATGCACAAGCCTATCATTTCTTATTAATTTTAAAGTAGCTCTTGGCTTGCTACCTCCTCCATATCAGCCCTTGCATTGTCAGTAAATTATATTGGATTTGCAATTAAAAGCCAGCTGTGCCAGTGAAGTACCAGCCAAATGCCAAACTTAACTGTCTGCTAGGCTTCCTAAGGGAGGTGTGGAGCACAAAACTCTTCCTTCAGTGAGCTCTTCTCTCGCTTCAAGAGGACAAGATAAGAGTTTAAAATGGGATCTCAGGCATATTATTTTTGCTAATCAAAACGCTTGCTCGCTAAGAAGTGCTATTTGATATTGTATGTGCCTGGATACAGCGATTCCCAGAGCTTGAAAACTGCCAAACACGCTTTGCCGTGCAAGGAGTTAACCCTTCGGGGAGAGACCTTCTGGTGGTGGATGCCTGTCTCAGGCGGACGGCTTTTCTCCTTCTCTTTCTCGGTTGCATTATTCATCTGAGAAGCGTTTCTTCCTTCTGCGATGTGGGTTTTTTCTAAGTGTTGAAAAGCTCTCGTGCCCCTCTGCGCCAGAGCAGGGACTTGCAGCTCGGCAGGGGGAAGAGCACCGTAGCTGTGCCGCATCTCGCCCCTCTGGAGATCCACCTGGCTCAACCAAATGCTGAGCCTGTGCCTCTTGCTCTCAGAGGCTGAACAGAAACTTGCTGCAAGTTGTAGCAAAACCCCAGTCCTTTTGTCTCCCTTCCAGGATGGAGCTCTCCTTCCAGGCAGGGCTTTTCCTGCACCGGCTTCTCCTGTCCTTCAGGAGCACGGGCTCCTAGAGCCAGGATGGGAAGCAGGATGCTTACCGCCTCTTGCATCTCTCCCTGTCTTCTGATCGACCAAGCGGGAGGGAGGTGTGGTACTGCGTGCAGGTGTGAGAGGGAATGGAAGAGGAGGAATGCAGAAAGCGGGTCCCATCCGAACCTGGAGCGGGATGCTGGGTTGTAGGGTGAGCGGCAGGTTCCCAAAAGCCACTGGCAACGGAAGGAGGAGGCCCACCTTAGTGCTGGCCTTGAGGCTGGTTGGATCCTACCTGCGTGTGTCGGGGTGCAGAGATCCGCACTGTGGATCCCTGAGGTTGTGATCTTGCCAGTGAGCTTTGGAAGGGCTGGTACATGTTCCTGATAAAGCGTTGTTTTTCAATGGGATGGTTGGGGAACTTCTCAAAGCACTCCTATGTAAAAAAACAGTACTGCATTAAAAGCCTGCAAAACAAGGTCATGCGCTCAGAAGCTAAGAAATACCCAAATGAGTGTTGTTTTTGCAACTTTTAGTTCCTGCCGCCGCATGTTTGCATGGTGGTGCAATTTTAATTGTCATTGCAGTATACAGATACCTCGCTTGCAGCAAGGCTGCATGTGCATGCAGAAATCGTATTATGAGCTGTCCTTATGTGTGCAATAAAGATCTTGCCCTTCCTGCTTTAAAAACAGTTCTTCACTTCAAAGGCCGTAGCGTTTGCTTTGTCCTTTGGTCTTTATGGGGGGAGAGAGAAGAGGCTGTCTGCACCGTAGATGTTAGTTGTCTCTAGCGGTATCTATCCCCAGGGTGAAGAGATTGGATGAAGAGCAAACCGTGGGGGAGCGTTTGCCTCTGCCGTTCATCTCCCTGTTTGTTTCGAACGTGCTAGCTTTCCCCGTCCGTCTCTTAAATCACGTTATTTCGTACAGAGTAAAAAGAAGCATAATTCGGAGCAGCAGCAAGCTGAGCCCGAGTTAATAGTTTGAATTGCACTCCATCTGTTCAGCTGCACGGCCTGATGGACGTGCTGAACCCTTTTTTCACCATTTGCTTTAAGCTGGTAAGAACCATCTCTCCTGGCTCCCATCCAAGGTGTCTGTCGAGAAAAACTTTGTCTGGACACCCATGTCCAGAGGGCGGGATGGAGCCAGTAATCCTCCGGTGCCTTCGCTTGCAAGTTGCTAGTTTTTGAAGGATAAAATTCTTCTCTGGACTTGAACATTGTTGTGGAAAATTAGAGAGGAAAAAAAAAACCCCGATGTGTGCGCGCGCAAGCACGCGGAGAATGAAATTTGCAAACGTGATTATGCAGGACCTGCTTTAAATCGGCTTATTGCTGTTTTATGATGGCAAGCAAGCAGTCACAGAAGCCGGGGTGATTGGCCTCACCATGTGCACATGCTGCTGGTAACTCAATAACCGATGAACACCCACCGTGGTCTCCAGACCTCCAGCCTTTGATGTAGCAACAAACAAGATAGATTGCTGTAATTTATCCTGCCCCTGGAGGGCTGTGCTGGTAATGTGCCATGTGCCCAAGGGCCAGCCATCCATAATCTGTGTAAAAACACAGCAGATTGCAGCCTCCCCGTCTTTGTTCGGAGCTGCAAGAGTTTGCGTGTGTACAGCGCACGATACCGGGTCTCGATTTCCAGCAGCCAGGGGCGGTGAGCCTTAGAGTGTAATGTGCCCACTCCCTCCATTAACTTTAATTGTTTTTGTTGTGTACTAAATATACTCCTTTCGAATAGACTTGGAAAGCCAGTGCTGGAAACGTGGTATTTCCCAGTACGCCTTCGCAGGCGTGACTGAGAGGCTGGAGAAGGAAGGCGTGCAGGATTTGAGGGAAAAACGGTGGGATTTTGTACCAGCTGGAGCACCCGGAGGTCTTGCCGAGGGAGGAGGGGTGCTTGTGGCCTCGCTTTGGGTGGCCCGAAACCCAAGGAGGGCGAGTGCGCGGTAAAACAACCGGGTGGCTGTGCGGTGGAGGGGCTGCCCCCTTGCTCCTCAAGCAGGTTGCCCTGTGTGGCCTTAGCGGAGCCAACTCGGTGCCTCGCCGGCCAAACGCCGGCTCTGCGTCGGGTGCGGTGGCCCGCTGGTGGGGCCTGGCCCCGATGCGCCTGAGGGGAGGCACGTGGGCCGGGAAGTAACGCGGGTCTCCTCTGCTCTCCTCCCGCAGGCATGGCCTTGGCCCAGCGGCACGTGGCGGTGCAGGAGGGGCCCCTCTACCGCACGGAGGGCTCCCACGTGACGCTGTGGTGCAAGGTGAGCGGCTACCAGGGCCCGGCGGAGCAGACCTTCCAGTGGTCCATCTACCAGCCCTCGGCCCCCGAGCGGGAGGTGCAGATCGTCAGCACGGCCGACCCCTCCTTCCCCTACGCCATCTACACCCAGCGGGTGCGCGGCCGGGAGATCTACGTGGAGCGGGTGCAGGGGGACGCGGTCCTGCTGCACATCAAGGAGCTGCAGGACCAGGATGCTGGGGAGTACGAGTGCCACACGCCCAACACCGACGAGAGGTACTTTGGGAGTTACAGCGCCAAGATGAACCTCGTGGGTAAGCTCTCGTGGTAGCGGCGCGGCCGAGGGCAGCGGGGTGTTCTACCAAACAAAGCTGCAGCAGACACCCTTGGGTGATGCAGTGAGGGAGAATAAGAGGGAGAATAGGAGCAGAGAGCGGACTGCACGGTGGTGTAAATTACAGGAGGTCATTGTACGGAGACGCAGGAGAAATCAAGACTTCTCTATAGCAAGGCATCTCTAAAGAAGAGAAACCAGGCAGCACAGCCAGGGGAGAGGAAGGTGTAAAACCGCGGCTGAAAGCAGGAGGGGCGAGGGTTGATTGATGCAGGGAGAGGGGTGGGGAGGCTGCTCCAGATGGCACAAGAGAGAGCTTTGTGCCAAAGGTGGCAAAATAGCGGGGCAGGGAAGAGAGGAGCGGGAATGAGCGGCATGTAAAGGGCACAGGAGAGACCGTCGTGTTCGAGCTCTTTAACGGGGCACTGCTGAACGAGTCCTGAAGCCAGCACACCGCTCAAATTGAGCTGTCCGTAGATGAATGTGGAGGAGCTGGGTGGCTTTTTTTTTTTTTCATGCGTTAGAAAAATCGAAAACAGGTTCTTTAAGAGCTGGAGTATTTCCATAGCACCTCTCCAACTAGCTTCTTTGACCTTTTCAAGCTGCAGCTTGCTTTTTGTGTCTCAAGATGGAATTGGATTTGAAGTCTCTATTTCAACTAACAGCGGTCAAATAGCTTCCATCAAACTTCTTGGCTGAAGGACTCCTAAAGGAGTTGCGCTGTAGGAGATAACAAATTCAAACCCACAGACAGCAGGCTTGCTTTCTTTAGGAGACGTTCACACGTCTCCAGGTGTCCGCAGGCCTCTGGTTTGGAAACCAGGTTGGCATTATCCAGATTGATTGGGGTGTTGCACATGAAGGCGATGTTGACGCAGGAAACCCGTTGTGAAAGGAGCTGAGGCGTGGATTTAAATCACAAGAGCCCTCCTTTGGGTTGTGCTCTGCCTCCAGCTCGGCACCTTGCGTGCCTTGGCTGCTTCCTTTCTGAGGTGCCAGCAAGATCACTCTCCCACCTGGTGTCCCAAGGTGGAGAAGCCCCAAGGGCTGGGGTTCAGATGGTTATTTTGGTGCCTGCCCTCCCACTTACTGTCAGTGAACAGCTTCTTAAATTTAGGAGGCCAACGCCTAAATACTCTTCTATTGTAGTTAGGTGTCTGGATTTGTGGTTCCCCATTCAAACAAATCTGAGTCAGCGCTGGCGCAGCATGGCACTTCAGGGAGTGAAACCCCTGGGAAAAGGAAAAGTGCCTGGGGGCAGGGTGGGTTGGTGGCCCTGGGGCTTGCGATGGGTTCGTCTGCCAGGGAGCTGTGCCCGTGCAACCAGCCTGTGAGCCATGGTCCTTGGGGGAAAGCAGAGAGCACGGGAGAGGACCGGCGTCAGCCGCAGGCGTGGTGTGCAGCGGGGAAGGGGATGTGGGCCAGCGTAGCCAACGTGTCCAGTGCTGATGTTGCTCCCTGGGGTCTCAGGAGCCAGCGCCCTCCAGGTTTTAACCATAGCTCCGCAGGTTCCTTGGTGGCCAGCCCTGGGTGAGATGCTTTTGCTCTGTCCATCCCTTGCCTCTGGTATGAGGCCTGTGCAGTCTGGGAATCGGCACCGTCTGTGGATGGTGCTTTGAGGACATCTGCTCTGGGGCTTACGTGTTTCTGGGATGGTCAAGGAAATTGAGCTCCGCTCAGCTGTGGATGCTGCTGTGTGCCCACCTTGCTCCATGACCACGCATGCTACCCTGCCCTTCGTAAAAAGTTTGTTCGCTGCTGCAGCACCACTGAGAGCAATGCTGGGAGCCATTGCGAGGTGCCCCCCAAAAGCCCCATTTTCTGGTGGTGAATCTATGCGAGAGGGCCCGCGGGCTTTCAGGAAAAGTGTTGCTCAGAGCCCATGATAACCCACGAGAGTCGGGTGGTCTGGGAGCTCTTGGTCCACCCCAAACACGGCTGTCTCCCATCCTGCTTGGGCTTTTCAGCGCCCAGGTGAGCGGGCACCCTGTCCCTCCCAGTACCAGACGCCTGCCCGCCGGGCAGAGCGTGCCCCGGCTGCTTCTGGTGGTTTGGCTCTCAGCTACAGGTCGTGGGTTTCCAGGCCGGCTTCACCGCTGCTGCAGACAGCATTCAAGAAGAGCTACATGAGCGCTAAATGAGAGTTATTGTTCTCATTTTCTCAGAAACGGAACCAAACTTTTTTTTTCTTTCATCCACTTATGAATTTTTAATTGACTCATTAGATTGAGTGTCTCTTTTTTGGCAGCAGAAAAGCCTGGAGGGAGACAGGTTTGTTAGCATCTTTATTCTCTCCGTTTATGTGTGAAATGGATGGCTTTGGAGCAGTGTTGATTTTAGGCTTGCTGCTCTGGGAGCTTTGAGTTGTGGTGCCCTGTGGTCTGAGGGAAGAGCTGAAGGAGGAGTTTTTCTCCTTTTCACCCGGGCGATACAGCCCTGTGGTGGGGGAGGTTTGCGGGGGCTGTGTGGGACGCCGGTGTGGACTTAGACGCGGGGCTGCTCTCGGCACCGGGATGTCTCAGCTTGCAGCAGGGTGGCTGGGATGTGTCTCTTCTCTTCCCATCTGAGAAGCGTCAAGTTGCTAAAAATAGGCTTGGTAGGTGGTTGGGCTTGAAAATACACCTTCCGAAAGGTGAAATGCACCTTCTGAACACCAAGCATGGCTGGTTGTCCCTCTCCCATTTTTGGTGTGTGCTCGTGGGGTTCCTTGTCGTTCTCTGGGGATTTTGGATGGAATGTAGTGCTGTTCTGTGAGCCTGATGGCCTGGAGTAAGAAGTGCTCCCTGGGCACTTTGTGGGACTCTCGTCTCCACTGATGTGAATTTAGGCGTGCGGCACAAGCACTAATCTCACCGAAGCTAGGAATGAGGCCAGTAATGTGGTTCAAGGGCCTTCTGCCGCAGGGGAGCACATACCAAGGCTTAACGTTTTTTGCCAGTCTTCGATTCATTTCTGTTGCTTCAAAAACAAGTTTCTCTTTCTGTCTCTTGCTGCCCCTCTTCTCATCTCATCCTGAGTGGCATCACTGAGAAGAAGGGGTTATGCCCAGGCTGTGAGATGTGTTGGGAGGAGGAATTTAGGATGTCTCAGATGAATTGCAGGTGCTGAGGGAGGCAGCTAAAGAACAGGTGCAGCTCTGCAGGATGTTGTGGAACCATGGCCTAGTGATTGATTTATGAGAAAGGATTAGCCCACGTACAAAGTCTGCAGCTCCACTGTTTGCCTTCCGAGTAGAGCTGATAGACTTCAGTTCCCCAAGGCTGATATGAATTTGCTGAAGCTAGATCATGCTTTTTTACTTGGGGTGTGGGGGAGAGATTTTTAGAAGATCAGACGAGTGTTGTCCAACTCATCTAACACCAGGCACGTTGCCTAAGCTAGATGTTGAAGCAATATCTGCCATCAGAGGACAGAGGGACAAATCTGGAGAGCAACCCATCTGTGTTTAGGATAGGTGCATCTTCCTCTGGGTTGACTAAAGAGAGAGCCTAGGTGTTTAGCTTGGGGTAGGCAGCTAGTGTTGAGTGAAGCAAATACTTGTAGTAGTTGAAGACTTGGCTGTTTTTGGAAACTTCATCAGTTACTTAGGGGCTCCTAAGTAACTGATGGAAATTATGGCTTTGCAGTTGATTTGGGAAGACACTTTGGCATATCGAAGAGGGGCCTTACAAAACTGCATCTATTAAATGGGGGAATACAAGGACCTGACTGGCAATTACATCATGGTCCTGGCCTGCTTGTGCTGGCTGTGAGAAGTGCATGGGCTGCCCCGTTGCTCTTGGCAAAAGTTTAGTCTGATGAGGAATTTGCAGGTGAAGGAAAGCAGCATCCCGGTAACAGAGCATCACTACTGGCAGGACAGAAGTATTTTTCAGAATGTCATGGCCTTATCCTTGTCTTAATACCTCCTGAAATATGGGCAGGAGAGGAGGTTTCTGTGCAGTAACTTAGGTGGTGGAGCTGCAGGGGTGCTGTGCAATCTGAGATTCTGGTCCATGCTTCTCATCTTCTGTTGATGGGTAAATAAACTTGTGTTTTGCTGTGGGGTAGAAGTGAGCACATGGCAGTTACTTCAGAGTGCGTGAGTCACTGCAAATTTGTACTCCACTCTGTATCTGCAATGAGTTGTTTGTGTGCCTGTACGCTTACTTAGATAAGAGCAGAGAGGCCCAGGTCTAACCTCTTCAGAAGTTTCAGACTTTTATCTCGGTGTTTTTTTATCTGTGCTCCAAAAAACATTGAGCTCTTTTTCAGAAAGTAAGTGATTTGAGGGAGGAAATCAAGCTTTGAGGTTTTTCTTAAACAGGTAGTAACAGAGTGGGAGAAAGGCTTTCAAAGCACTTGAGGAGGTGGCAGCTCTTGTACTGCTTATTTCTGGGGAAGCAGCTGTGCGGCATCAATCCTAAACGAGTTAAAGCAAAAAAATGAAAGGCCTTGGGACAGGGGGAGACAGAGCAACCTCCAGGGTACTGCAGAGCGAGGAGGAGCAATCTCGGCGCAGACCTGAGAGCCAAGCAGCGCTCGGTCTCAGCGTGGGGCAGGAGCTGCTGTGCAGCCGGCTCGCGCCTGCAGGGACGGTCACCGGCATCCCTTTCCTGCCAGGCCTGGGGGACAGAGGGGCAGAGAGGGTGAGCGTTAGCCAGGCGCCATTTGGTGGCTCCCCCATCCACCCTGAGCCGGGTCATGCTTCTGCTCTGTGCCGTTTCTCTCTGGGCTCCCCCAGCCCGGGCAGGCTAGCGCACTGATCTCAGCACTGTTCCCCAGGGCCCTGCCTGGCCGTGGCAGCCCTCAGGGGCTGGGTGTGTTTTTGGCAGGCGGCCTCGGTCGGGTCTCATCTCCCAGCGTGGAGCTGCCTGCATTGCTCACAGCTCTCTGCAGACCAGAACTCGGTCTGTGGGTACTTGGTGCCTTTTGGGGTGTCTCGTAGGGTTCTTCTCTGCGCTTGAGCTGTGGCGTGTGACTGTGTGCCCGGCTGCAAGTCCATGACTGCGATGGGAAGGGTGTATCTGAGAGGCTTTCAGAGAATCACAGCATGGTTGGGGCTGGAAGGGGCCTGTGGAGCACATCTGGTCCAGCCCCCTGCTCAAGCGGGGCCACCCAGAGCAGGCTGCCCAGGCCCACGTCCGGGTGGCTTGTGAAGATCTCCAAGGAGGGAGCCTCCACAACCTCTCTGGGCAACCTGTGCCAGTGCTCGATCACCCACACAGTAAGGAAGTGCTTCTGATCTTCAGATGACACCTTGTGTGTTGCAGTCTGTGCCCGTTGCCCCTTGTCCTGGCACTGGGCACCGCAAGTTTTGGTGGTGCTGGAGGTAGAAGACAGATTTATACAGGCCAGACACTTAGTGTTGGAGGGGAGGGAGCTGAGTGTGTCTCAGACCAGCTTTTGAGAGAAGAAAGTTGTTCTCTTTTGTTGAACTTGCAACCAGAAATCTCCAGAACCTGTCTATGGAGAGCTAAAGGGGATATAACAGGCAAAAAGGAAAAAATGAACTTTTATTGCCCGTAACAGCTGCAGCTGCTTGTTGCCAGCAGCTTCCCCTCTTGGTTGTCAAGTGCTGCCATACGCGGTCTGTCTGCGCGCAGAGCAGAGGGAGGATGTCACCTCACGGCTTTGCTGCACGGGGGAGAGCAGCAGCTGCTCCTGGGGACCCAGGGGGACTCACCGTGAGAGCAGTCGCTTCTGCTCACGTGCGGCTCGTGGACCTCGGTGGCTGCTAGTTTGTTCCAGTTGTCAACTTGGCTGAAGGTGGCTTTCCGTGAGGGAGGTATCAAAGAGAAAGAAGGCAATCATGCAGACAAGGATCTACTGGTTTTGGTAGAAATGTTTGCAGGCTCTTCCTNTTTATCACACTGATGTGTAGAGGGTGTATTTTCTCTCTTTTTTTTTTTTTTTTAACTTTTTCTCCTGAGAGACAGGGCAAAGTGTTTTTCACACGTGCTAGCGGCTTGTGCCCTGGGGAAGGCAGAGACCAGGCTCTTTGCAGCTGTGCATGGTGGAAGGACAAGCAACAAGAGACAAAAATTGAAACAAGAGGGATTCGGGCTGCCCTGAGAAGTTGCACGGCCTCCACCTTTAGGAGTTTTTGAGACCTGACAGGTTCAAGCCCAGAGCAACCTGGTCTGACCTTATAGCTGACGCTGCTTGAGTAGGAGGCTGGACTGCAGACCTCAAAGGTCCCTTCCACCCTGCATTGTCCTGTGGTGCTGTGGTGCTTCACTTGGCTGTGGGGCACTAGAAACCAGTATTAGGCACCAGTTTGGATGGAAGGGTGTTTAAGGAAAGGTGTAAAATGGAATATAGTGGTGATGTCAGTGCTAAAAAATGGCATAACGTGGGCGATCGTAGAACAGCAAAGACATACTGTGCATTCCCCAATTTTTATATTTTTTTTTTCCTGGCATAGTTCTTGTATTTCATATGTTTCTTATTTCTTTTGAGAGGTTGCAGGAGTGTATCGCTCCACTTTGGTGTATGAAGGTAGAATTTGGAGATTCTAAGCTCAGGTTTCCCAGCCTCTCTGAGGCCATCTTGATGGCTTTGCTACCTCCGTGAAGCACGTGTATGTTTTATTTGGCCAAGCAGTCAGTTAACCAAAGTAAGTTCTGGGATTGGTTATTGTTGAAATTCCTGCTTTGAGAGTTAAATTCATCTTAGCCTGTTCGGGCTGTGCTTGTTGCAGTAATTAGTTCCCCAGAGGAGTAAAATGTCCTTCGCTTTCAAATTCCCGTTTAGCTGACATAAAAAAAAAATTCAAATACCTTCTCCTAGGTGGTCCTTTGCAGCTAGACACTGCGTATTTTGTTCTTACCATCCTCCTTCACATGACTAAATCTCTCTGTACTAGCCTTGGAAAAAAAAAAAAAATTGACCTACGCTGCTCTGCTCTTTCTTTCTATTCCTACTGTGTATGGAGAGGGAGCATTTGTTAATGCGGGAGGGATGAGGATGGGTAACCATATTTACCTCTAGTGATTCCTGTGGGCACAGCCTGGGCAATGGCAGCAGCAAACCAGAGCACCCAGTTTCTGGTGCTGGGGGGCTCCAGGCATCGGGTCCTATCCTGCACCATGCTGCCAGCTCGCTGCGTCTCCCTGAGCACAGCCCCCTCCATCTCCATCACCACTTTCCAGCTGGTAAAATTAGGGATAATAGCGTACAAGCCTTTCACAAAGTCTAAGCTAAATAATTGTAAAGTGCTTTGAGCTCCTCAGATAACAGGAGTTAGAAACAAAGGCTTATATTTCTGCTCTGCCTGGCAGTGATCCTGAACAGGATTCATTTCCAGCCCTGCTTAGTCGTTTCTGATGTCCTGGACGTATAGCTGCTCCGGCTCACCCCGTTGTGCCCCCGGGAAGCTGCGGGGATAGCAGGAGCTGCCGTGCCGGGGGCAGCGTGCCCCCGCCAGCTGTAAAACTGCTGGTGGGAGGAAGGCACGAGGACCCTTTCACATTTCCAGTGTTTCGCTCTTTTTAATCTTGGCTTTAGCTGTAGACAATCTGGCAATGAATTGCATGGGCTAGTTCTTCCTTGTGCTTTTTAAAACACCTTTTCCCAGACACCATTCAGGTTATAAATGAGATCTTACAACAATTTCTTTAAGTGTCCTTGCGGTGCTAGAGAAGGTTCACTTATTATTGCGTGTATCTTTATCTTGTCCCCTGTTGTTGTTTTTTCCTGCTAAACACTTCCAATTACTCCTGTTTTGTTGCACTATGCAGCCTCCTATTCCTTCACATTGGAATTGCTTGCCTGATTTTTATTTTTTTATTATCATATTACGTGATAGTCCTTCTCCACTCTATATGTGTAGGCAAAATGGAACAAATTTTAGGTGGACCATACCTGAAAAAATGGATAATGCATTGTATCTACTCTTTCCCTTCTTTGCGTTGTTTTGTTTTCCCCTCTTCCTTGTCTTCCTGCCCTGTTCCTCAAAACCACAGGCAACTCAGTGGCACGGCATGTTTGAGCTTTCAGTTGTGGAACTAATTCTTTCTTTTTTTCCTCATCCACCTACCCGTTTCTGAGAAACCTGGCATTAGACACATTTGGGGCACATCACTGTATTCCATATGTTTTTCCTACATTCCTACGTTCCTCTTATGTTTGTCCATTTTGAGGTAGCGGTACTTCTTAAAATTTAGCTAGCATGTAGAAAAGGTTTACAGTAAGAATGTGTCCTTTTTTATGTGTGTCTGTATGCTTGTACATAGGCATTGTAAGAAAAAATGTGTTTTAAACTGCATTTCTAAAAATGGAAATGAACACAGACTCGGGCAATTGCACAGCCCTCTGCTCTCAAATCTAGCCTGGTCTTTAAAACGCTCCCTCTCACTTCTAGACTTATGATGCCTTTTACTTGTCATAAAGGGAAGCGCAGAAGCCCAAATGCTAACGTGCCTTCAGACTGTGAAGAATCGCAGCGTTTTGCTCGGGTAGGTTTCTGTGCGGTACTGAGCCTCAATAGTGAAGTCGAATCGTGCTGCACCCAGCCTCTTTTCCCCAAACGAGGGAGGGCATTGGAGGCTCTCACGCTTCCCCTGGCCGTAACAACAGCCCGGGTGGAGGGAGGCTGCCCGTAGGGTGGCGTGGGCTCCGCGAAGCCCGAGGGCAGGCTGGAGGAGGCCCTCGCACACCGCCGTTCCCCCTCCTCCGCCTCCTGCCCTGCCCTGCGGGTCCCACGGTCCTGCGCGGAGAATTTCTCGTGATGTGCTGCGAGGGAAGCCTGACCCGCACTGGTACGGAGAAGCCGGGAGGGGAAATTTTCCATCTTGACTCTGTGGCTGCCCTGCCAGTTTAGCCCTATAACAGTTTTACAATCTTTATCTGATATAGGTTTAAGAGGATTTCCCTGGGCGCAGTGGGATTATTATAAGTCAGAGAGCAGTCTCCAGCTGATATTCCTTCAGCAAGTATTTATTTTAAGTGGGTTTAACTGTATTTAATTTTTTTTGCATGGGTTATAAGTAAATTGTTTACATTATTAGAAAAGTAGAGCCTGGATAAAATGAAGGAATGTATTATTGCTTTCCAGTCTGGGGGTGGTGGAAGGAAAGCAGCAGCTGGAGGTGGGGAAGAAGATAACACAGTAGTGCTGGGGGAAATGTAACATTATTCCGCACGGCACTGATTAGTAATACTGCCAAACAGCTGTTTGCAAGTGGGAGATGTAATGGGGAGGACACGAGGGGTGGCATCTCCCCACCTCTGGCTCCAAGCTCAGCCACACATCCACGGCTTGGTGCGGCCGGCTGCCTGCCTCGGCCCCTCCACGGGCTGCACGGACGTGCTCCCCCCGCTGTAGGGTTTCCCTGCCACCTCCAGAGGAGAAGAGCAGTGGTGACCCGTGGGACGCGCAGGCAGCATCCTCAGCCCTTGGAGCACTTCAGAGGATGCTGATGGGGAGGGAGGGATTAGCTGCTCCGCTTTCTCAGACCACATCGTTTGTTATTTTTTACCTGCCTCTTTGAGAGGGCAAGGTGTTCCTAAAACCGTTCCTTACCAAATGGGTGTCACGACTGTAACTTGTAACACCAAACGTCGTCTTACTGAAGGTCAGAAGGTGTGGAGTCCAGGTTGCATACTGCTTTATGGTGCTGCGTGGAAACCCAGCGCAGGTCCCAAAGCAGCGGGTTACTGCGCTTTGGAGGTTTAATTAAGAGGGTTAATGTGAGGCTTTCATTAGAGGGTTAATGTGAGGCGCTTGAGCCTTGTTATCCACTGAAGAACTGCGTCAGCGTACCGCAAATGACCGCAGGCCCTCTGGCACTGCGCTGTCACCTTTCGAGCTCTCTCGGGTGTACAGGTGCCACCTGTCCGCCGGTACGACTCCTTGCAGCACGGCGGGCGACGGCTGCGCGTGACGGATGGCCCACCTGGCCGTGCTGCGCCTGCATGCAAGGAGAGAGCTGGAAAAGAGGTGCCGAGGGGTACGCGCTGCTCATTTGGACAGGCTGCGTGCTTCAGAGCAGCTCCCTGGCTGCGGGCGCTGGCCAGAAAGGCCACCCCGGGAGGGGACAGCGCTGGGGCCACCATGGGGGTGCTTCCAGGGATGGAGCTCTTCAGCTGCGGTGTGGTCGGGGCGAATCGGGGGGATCCTGCTGATCCTTGCTGGGCTGGGGGAGCTGGTGATCAGCCAGGTGCTGGGCTGGGAGCACGAAACGGAGCGCAAGGCAGAGTGTGAGCGGGCTGAGACTGGAGGTGTGGGAGTTAAAAACTAGCAAAATGAGGGGAAAAAAGACAAAGGGATGGGAAGGAAAAGAGGGGGAGGGAGCTTGGAAGTGGCAGGCGGGAAGAAGACCTTAGGCAGGGATTTTGGGGATCTAGCTGGCCTCTTTCTGCAGGGACCACATGGAAGCTCTTTCCCTGCCCTTTTCACGTGTCCTTCAGCAGTGCCCTAGATGCTGTTTCAGGCTTTTGACCCCAGAGTAGGCAGGCCGGGTTTCAGTGCTGTCTTCCATCAGGGCCGTCGGGATGCAGTAATTACCTTTGCGCTGCCTCCCGCCCTTTCTTTCTCTCCCCTCGCGACTGGGAAGTAGGAGGCAGCGCCGGCGTGCTTTGAGGAGCTCCTTTTGAAGCGACTTTATGAGTAACGCGGGCTGGCGAGCGGTGGGTAATGAGATGCCGGCACTCTTTGCTCAGATCATTTCCACTCCCTCATTTCTGTGGCCGGAGCAGCGTCTGCTGCCTGCCCGTCCTCAGAGACACGGGGCTCGTCAGATCTCATCTGCTTCAAGAGGCTTCTGCCAAGGGCCTGATGTGGACAGAGAGGAGGGGAGAGGAGGAACCGGGACACCACAGGCACGGTTGGGTTCGCGTCCGTGGGGTCCAGCTTAGCCAGGGCCTGTTGCTTTAGATCAGCGCGGTGCCGGTTCCGGGTGCCACATGTGTTTTCCATCGCTGCTCAAGCGTAATGGGCCTGAGCCATCCGCCACAGGGTCCCTGTGGGCCACCCATCCCATCCCTAATTATCTGCTGGTTGAAGATCCTCTTGGTGACGGCCAGGACGCAGCGCTGCTGTTCGGGGTGGCCGCCGGGAGCAGCGGGACAGCCAGCCCGCGGGCGAGCACCCACATGCCATCGGGATCCCGGCCTGGTTAAGTGTGCGAGACGTGGCAGGACCGCAGCCCGCGGCGGTGCTGCTGCGGGCAGCTTGGCCGGCAGCTTGGAGATGCTTGGCTGGAGATGGCAGCTCCTCACTCCCGTCTCCAGTCCGTTACCTGCTCTTCAGGATGCTCGGTTTCCTTCCTTTCTCATTACCCCCCTCCCGGGTGCTTTTGTCAGTGTGTAATTAGCTGGCGCCGCACCGAAGCGTTGCTCCCAGGAGTGCTCTCTCGCTGACATTAGCGGCAGACAGCGACTAAAACAAAGAGACAGCTCGGTGCGCGCGGCGTGTTCGCTTTGTGCTCCTCGCTGCTGTTGGGAGCTCAGAAGGGATCGCAGACGTGGAGTAAACGGGAGCGCTTTGAACAAGTGGCACCGTAATCCCTCCCTCCCCCCCGCCCCTCTATCCCCCTTGTTGCAGACATTAGTTTGATTAAAATTGCATGAGCCCACACACGGGTGTGTTTTATTTCATTTATTTATCTCCTCCTGGCAAGAGGCCGTTCTGAGGTCCCAGCAAGCGGCTCTGCCCTGTGGGAAAGCAGCTGGGGAGCACCGGGAGGGGGTGCAGAGGCCTGGGGGGGCTTTGCAAAACTCGCTCTCCGCAGCACTTGCAGCCTGCAGCTGTGGGGCTCGTTGCACTGGTGGGACCTGCTTTTCCTGCAGAATGCCAAAAACGAGCTTGTGCTCCCTTGTGGAGAGAGGATGGGAGCCGTCTCTCCTGGCCGGAGCCTGTCCGGTGCGTGCTCAGGGCTGGAGGGGCACGGTGGGTACGGGGCTAGCTCCGGGCCAGAACAGCAAGGCTTTGCCAAAGGCTTTTCTGTGGCAGGCGTAGGTAGCTAGGGGACCATGTGGAAATTAAGTCAAAACATTGAAAAAAACAAAACCCAAGTGTGTATTCTTCTGCTTCCTTTCCAAGCCAGGTTTGGGCACCTGGCTGGCAAGGAGTGCAATCTTCGCTACCGTTTGCAGCAGCCTTCTGTCTCCTCTCAAACGGGAGACCGTAAGAGAGGACTTCGTACTCCGGTCCTATTCCACCCTTTGCAAACACGGTACTTTTGAGGATGCCATGGCAGTGCTGCGTAGAACCTGCTGTATTCCTTGGTGGGTGTTCACAGGGCAGTGGCTTCACCTGATGTCCCTCGGCACTGATGCTGGCATTGCGTGATAGCCCCGTATTTACCCGCCCTGAGGAGGGGTGGCCGCAAGCCGCTGGCCATGGCATGGACGTGCCCCGAAAGAGGCCATGGTGGGCTGTCTCCAGCAAGCCTGGGCCTTGCGAGGTGAAGTTCCCCAGGTCTGGTGGGAGCGTGGCTGCTCCACTGCATGGCGGAGGGGAACCTTTAGGCCAGCCAGGAGAGGTTAGCATAACAAAGCGGCAGGTGAGAGGAAGGCATTGAATTTCAATCAAGTAGCAGCAGGGGGGAATGAAATCTCCTTGCTTATAATTCAGGCTCCCAGCTCGGGCATCCCTCTCTTTTACCTTGGAGGAAATCTCCTGTAATGCATAGAAAACAGCTCAGCAACTGCAGTCCTGGCTGCCATTGAGGCAGAAGCTGGGGTTTATTAAAGACCTGCAGAGCTCTGTAAAAAAATATTTATGATCTTCTTGGACTTAATCATTACAAGTCAAATATTTGAATAGGTAGGGGCAAGCATTTTGCTAGAATTTGATGATCCCTTTCATATTTATGCTTGGTTACGCTTGCTTCACGTGTATTTGGATGCTTGGCCAAGGGCAAGAGGGAGGTGAGGGATGAAAAGGACTTAGTACAGAAGAGGAAAATGGGAGCACAGAGAGATTAGAGGGGAGAAGAAAGCAAAGGAAACTCCTGAAGGTTAAAAATAATAACAATTAGGCTAGGAGGACCAAGAAGAGGCAGAAAAATAAAGCTGGGCCTTTGAAGAGAAAGGGGATAGACAGTGAAGCCTCTTATTAAAAATTAAATGGTTGAGTCTGAAGGTAAATGAGGAGCCTGCAAAGAAACAATAAAAAAAAATAAAGACAGGAAGGAGAGCAATACTTAAAAGGGAAATAAGAGGTTTTCACAGGTGTATGCTGTTAAGCATGTCAGCAGAGAAGCTCCATAATCACCTCTAATATGTGACGGGTACTGGGGGCTTTGTGAAAACAAGCAAAGCCCAACCCTTGCAGTTATTGCTCCGGAGGGCTGTTGGCCGTGCTGTGGTCTGTTTGGCTGTGTCCCAGTGGGATGGCTGGGGGCTCAGGGCAAGAGGGGACGTGGTGCCCAGCTTTTCAAGGAGGTAAGTGACCCTGCTGGGCTTCTGGGAGGATTTGTTAGGCCTCCTTTGTCTCTGGTTAGGTCCCTGTTTCTTATGAGTGTGCACTCATAAGGGGATGCATCTGCCAAGGGACTCCCCAGGACCGGACATCTTCTGGGGTTATGAAGCCCCAGCAGGGCACAGTTTTCTCCCCAGCAGTGTGGAGAACCTGCAGTTCCAGAAAGGAAGGTGGTGGGACATGTGCTTGCTCAGTCCTTCGACAGAGATGATGTTTTCAGGAGCGAGGCAGTGCTGCATAATTTGTTGGGAAGTCCTGTCCTAAAATCTGTATGAACAGTGCGTTAGTCAAAGCCCAGGGTCGGCAGTCATCATGAACTCTAGGGGTGGAAAGCACATGTACGACTCTTTTCCTTCAAGGAACGAGGTGGAGTCACAAGGACCTGATCGACCATAGCTTAAAATAACAGAAGGGAGTAGAAGACTGGTGGAGGAGACCAGGCTTCGGTTACGCCTGTTTGTTCTTGCTCCACATGAGCATGCGTCGCATCTAAGTGAGGCCAATAGAGGGCCATGCTTGGTGTGGTGTTGGGTACCTCAGCGGCTCTATAGGCGAAGGACAAGCGTTTGTAATGACAGGACGAAGGGTGATGGTTTTAAACTAAAAGAGAGTAGGTTTAGATTAGATATTGGGAAGAAATTCTTTATTATGAGGGTGGTGAGGCACTGCAACGGGTTGCCCAGAGAAGCCAGGGATGGGGCATCCACAGAAGTGTTCAAGGCCAGGCTGGATGGGGCTTTGGGCAACCTGGCCTAGTGGGAGGTGTCCCTGCCCATGGCAGGGGGTTGGAATTAGATGGTCTTTAAGGCCCCTTCCAGCCCAAACCATTGTGTGATTGTTAGCCTCCTAGGAATTTTATCTTCAAATTCCTTTCGTATTGTTTTGGGGCACTCTTGGGGGTTGGATTTGCATTGGTGACATGAAAGGAATTGGCCTTTCTCTTGCACCATGTGAGGCAGTGAGTTTTGGATTTGGCCTGTGTACCCTTTCCACAGTCTTAATATCCCCTTCCCTGTGTACACCCTTAAATTCCTCAAGTTCTCAAAGTAAACTCCATAGGCTGAAGCCTGCAGTAAAACTATTTTAACATGGAAGTATAAGAGGCTGCATTAGTTTAACTGAAATCACTTTGCATGGATTTTTCTGGCATAAACCAGTCCTTAATAGATCCAGGATGTCTGGGAATGATCGAGTACTCAAATAAACTTGCAATGAATTTTAAGGGGAAATGGCTTTCTGTCTCTTTTATGTTGTTTTTTTTTTTTTCAGTGATGGTTAGAAGAATGAACATTTTTCTTAAACGAGGGTGGTTTTTTTGTCTTTTTTGATCACTTCCCTGCTTGTTTATTTTAGGGGAAGCAGGGTGCAGCGGTGCTGTGTAATTCGTTTTGCTGTAGAGTGGTGGCATTTGGAAGCAACATCCTGGCCGAGCTGTCTGGAATCTCAGGTGTGAGCCCTTTTCCCATCTATACAAAGCGGCTGCAGATATAAAGTATTTCCCAAGGAAGTTTTCTCCCAGCTGTGTTGTAAATAGAAAAAAGCCAGGACTTAGGATCTCTGAGAGTCCAACAGAAACTCCCTTTCCTCATTGATTTCCCCGCTCTTCCTTCTGCGCTGTAATGATACCACGAGCTCTTCGGTCACCCTTGAGTCTGCCAGGGCACAGGAGACCTGAATACCTAATGTGCTCAAGCAAGGGTTTTGGAAAAAATACAGAATAATTAAAGAAAAAAAAATCTTTCTTGTCATTTTAATGTATCAGAAAAAGGAACAGGCAAAAGCTCTTTTCTTCGTCCTTTCTGAAGGTCATGTTTACAGGAATTTAGCCATGATTTGAAATATGATAGCCTTTAAAACTGTCCCACTTTATAAGTCTAGGTTCCAGGGAATAAAACTTCGATAAGCAAGGTGGGAGGACACATCTTAGCTGTGCCACAAAACAATGCTCCTGAGCCTATCTTCCGTGTTTTTTTTTAAGTGGATGAATGGGTCCCCAGATTTAGACGGGATAGTGTGCTGATACCAGGGCTGAGTTTTGGTAAGAGTTCTTTATGAAAGAAAGAAGAAAAAATGTGAGCAGAGGGACTAGTGAAGCTTGATTTCCTGTGGTCTTTGCTTCGTGGTTGAATTCCTAGGTATCTAATAAAGTGCAATCATTGCTTTTCCTTGATTGGGATATTCCCATGGTTGTCTTCCAGGTTACTTCTTTGGTATCTGAGGTTTGAACAAACATTGCACTTCTCTCCTCAGAGAAATAGTTATAGATGGTGGGGATCTCATCTGCTTCTCCAGCTGTTTCATGAAAGCTGGGAGAATTAATTCTGAGACTGCTGTCCATCTCTCGGTGTTTGTTTGAGGGCTTTAGCCACTCTCGGAGCAGTTACTGCTTTCTAAAGTTAGGTGGGAGACAGGCAGACATGCTCACGCTGTCATTGCATACCCTCATTTTGTTGGTGAGGACACACGCGGTGTCCTGCTCTTCTTCCAGCTGGGTGATGCTCTTGCAGAGCATGCACCGCAAACAGCAAGCCTCGCCTCCTGGGTGCTGAGCTCTGCTCAGGGACGGTGTTCATAGGAACCAGCGGGCTCCTATGCCCCAGGCTGGTACTGATTGCGGGATCAACCAAGCTCCCATTGTGTAGCGGGAGAAAACCTATTAAATGGGTTGTGGGTCCGTGCACCTGCCGTGAGTTAAATAATTAATCTGCTCCGACCATTTGCCATCGGCATCCCCTGCTTTCAGCAATGAGATGATCGCTCACATTGACTAATCGATCGTAATTCTTCAGATTGACCTGTTTTGGTTTTCAAACCAAACTGGATCAGGTAGCTGTGAGCAGCTTTTTCCACCCGCAGAAAATACAGAGCAAGGGTGACGCAAGACCGCGTATCTTATCAGGCTCCCGGTATGTTCTTTATTTGCATACCATAGCCCATCTGCATGAGAGATCTTGGGCTTTCGAGCTTTACAAGTGCTTGTGAGACAAGCCGTTATCTCGGAGCTGGAGAGGGTGAACGGGCACCGAGCAGGCTCAGCTTCAGGTGGAGATCAGGTAGTGTTGGTGGCATTTCTGGTTGGGAAGCATAGGTGGCTGAAGCTTTACAGGAAAATCTTTTCTGTTACCGTCTCCTTGAAGCTTGCATACCTGTAGGAAGGTGTTAACCTGAGGAGGTCTGCCAGCAAGAGGATGTTATAAAAGGCAGAGGTGCAAGAGGACACTGTCCAAGGGTACTGCTGTGGTGAGAAGCCCATCCTGAAGCCTCCTGTTTCTGTTCACGAGTCTCTTCGGGTTTGAGAGCTGGCGACATTTCCATTGCACGAGCACATGGCAGCCAGTGGAGCATCTGCTGCTCCTCCTGGGCCGGTGTCTCAGCCGGTTAAACTCCGGAGCCTGCCTCCGCTGAGGGCATGCACAGAAGCGGCAACGCAAGCTCAATGCTTCGTGCTGGTCATTTTGCCGTTTACCTACGGGGTAGTGAATAGCAGCTGGGAAGCTGACAGCTTTCAGCGCCTTTTGCACTCTGATGCAGTGGTGAAATGAGCACTGATGGGGAAAAACGGAGCTGTCTGGAGACCTGGGGACGGCAGTGTGTCAGCTGTGCTTGGCTCTCTCTCCGTGGCTTTACCAGTAGAAGGCTGGAAGCACTATAAATAAAATCCTGGATTCTGCAGGAGTCAGTGGTATTGATCCCACACTGGAGACATCGTGGAAACTTCCTATTTACTAGTTTATTCTTGACTTGTTTTCATTGCTGGCTTTCTTTTTTGTTTGCTTTAATGCATTACTTTGATACAGTGTGTGCCTTTGTGTTAATAATAGGTGCACCAAAAACATATTTTCTTTATTTTAATATGCAGTTTATTTCCTGAATGCTTATTTTAAAATGCCTCCTGGCTCTGTACTGCAAAGGATTTGGGATATCCTGGAAAATCTGGGGTACTGACCTCTAGAAGACCTACACGTATTTTGCAAGACCCAAACTTTTGCCTTCTGTCCATAACCATCAGCTGTGTGTGTCTATGCTGCTGGCTGTGAGCAAGCTATCTTCCTACGGGGCTCCTTGCCGCGTGGGGAGCACTTGGTGAGCAGGGCTCTGCGATTGGGATGGGGCTGAGAAGCAGCCGGTGACTGTAAAGCTGGAGAAAGTGTCCGTCTCTTTCTGAAATGGATGCTGCCATTCAGCGTTTAGCATGTGTTGTGGAAGACTTAACCCGGAGGCTAAGTCTGCTGTCAGTGTGAGTTCACGGAGGTTGCATGAAGCTTTTACTCTTCCCCAGCAGTGGAAGTTCCCCCAGACAGTCACCCGCACACGGATGGTCCGAGGGCCATGGCAGGATGCAGCTGCAAGGAGGATTTTGCTGGCTTGTGCCTCAAGCTGGGAGGAAGCTCACTAAGGGCAGAATTTGGGACCTTCAATCTTTGTGAAATGAGTTACTGACAAGCCACAAAACTAGTTAGAATATGTAATTTGTACAGCGGGAACTATTGAGTTTCTGTCCGCCTGATTTAGGAGCTGCTACCTCGCATAGAGGTGGCGAGCAAAAGGATTTCTTTGCGCACCTCGCCAGGGCAGTGCAGAGCTTCATGACAGGGAGCTGTCGCTGTTTCCATCAACCGATCCTTGTTCACAGCTTTCCCACTGCCCGTTATCTTCATCTCCTCCAAACATAGCACAGGCTGTAGGGAAGAGCGGTGTCCCCTTGTGTAGCTGGGGGGGTGCTGCTGAAATCTTGCAGACAGTGCTCTTCTACAGGGGCAGCAACTCGGTGGTGGCCAGCTGCCGTTGAGGCGATAGCCAGTGAGGCCAACGGAGATCTGGGAGAAGGGAAGGGCACTGGCTGCTTTGAAATGCCCGGATCAGTGAATATGGAAATGAATACATTTTTTTAAAATTTCAGTGTAAAGATGCCAAGCACACTCATGCAGAAAGTCTGCTGGTTGTGTGCCAGACTAGCTTTTCCAGAGTAGTTGATTGCTACACTGGAGCAGCACTGTGTACCTTTATCCACAGTCTAGAAAGCACTTCCAAGCACAGCACTTTGGCTCCTCGCTTCCCATTCTTATCCCCTGTCCCCCGAATCACCACCACCCGAACTGGAAGAAGCTTGGAGCATGAAGAGCTTAAAGAGGAGAGCTTGCTGTTGCCACGTCTGTAAGAGGCAAAACTGTACAAGTACAGTAGAAGGAATCTCTTTGGGAAAATGGATTTGCAGTAGTGGATGTTACCTGGATTTATCTGTGTAAGCTTTCTCTGATGGCAGAAGTCTGTCACTATTTGGCTGAATTTGCGTTGCTTGTCTTAATTCTGCTTTCCACGGTCTTTAGTGCAGGAAGAGAGCAGGTGTTCCTCGTGGCTGGAGAACTTGGACTCCATCCTGCAAGAGCCAGACCGTGCCTTTCATTCATCACGGGGGTGCTAGCTTCAAAGTAACAGTTCTGGGCTGCCAAAGCCTTGTCGGAAGAAGGTAGCTTGGAAAGATCCGGAACCAACGTCCTTCATTCCAGCTCCCAGAAATCCCCCCAGCTCACACAGACTTTGTGACTTGGTAGATCGCTTGCTGTCTGGTAAAGATGTATGTTTGTGTAATGTGTTATAAACAATTTCCATAGTTTGAACAGGACTGCTAGAGAAAGAAAAGATTTCTTCTGTGTTAGTTTGTATGGGGGACTTTCTGTTCTTAGATTTCAAAACTTTCTCTGTTCTACTTATGTGCTACCCCGTGTCTCTCAGCAAACTGCTTAGAGACTAACGTGAAGAAGAAGCGATTCTGATCTCTTCTTCCCTGTCCGTGTGGCAGAAAGCCAGCATTTTTACTTTACCTTCCCATGGGAACTTAAGACCCAGACCAGGGCTGAACAGAAATTAGGTCTTTAATATAGAATGAAACCTAATTCCGTCCTTCCTTCAGTGCTTTGCTTGCGGGAACTGAAATGCTCTGCTCTTGTGTGTTCAGTAAGAAGGTTGTTTTGGAGGGGATGGACAAGTGTTTTGGAAGCAGGCACTGCTTGCCCACCTGTATTGCTGACTTGTGCATGATGCAAAGTGCTCTCCTCCCCCGGTCAGTGCCTCTTCGTTGGTTAATGTATGTTGGATTGTAGGAATCACGCAGATCTGCATTAGGTATGTGGCACAGGGATCCAGATTCTCAGTTTGGAGCTTCAGGAGTCCTTAGTTTAAGGAATGCTTGCAGGAATCCTCTCCCAAGTGCGTCTTGGTCTGGGTCATCTTCCACTGGCGGCAAAAATAAATCACTGGTGACCTCAGAGCGACTGGCCAGAGGGGCAGGGGAAGTTCTGGTCCCGTGCTTTGCAGCACGTGGGGCAGGCCAGGTCCCAGAAGGCAGCTGGGAGAAAGGAACTTGGTAGGACTCAAAACCTCCGTGATTGCCTAAATGAAGGAACCACAGCTCTCAACAAGCGCACTTTGACCTTCTGTGTGATCTCTGCTGATCTCTTGAAAGGCAGGTGCTAATCTCTGCCAGCAGCTCTGCACTCTCATCTCCAGTGCTGCTCCTCCTCTTATGTGCGTAGTCGAAGGAGAGGAGAATCCTCCTCTGAAATTGATTGTTGAGAGGGACGACCCACCCGACTGAAACACCGCAAACGTGATTGCAGTCCGCGGGGAATATGGCCTGAGATGTGTTGTGATTGTTTTGAACCGATGCTACATGACTCTCTCCCCGCGCAGCTGTTTGTGTTGCCTGCCTGCCCCGAGTACCCTGGGCTGAACGAAATAAGGCTTTTGAAAAAAATTGCTGAAAAGAGGATTTTCTAAGCTTTCCATTTCTATCATTTCTTACCTGCAGCTTCCGAGGTGTAAAACATTAAGACAGCATTGCGTACGCAGCTCCAGAGGAGCCCAGGCTGCATCAGCTCCTCGGCTCCATGTGTGCTGGGTATTTTTTTGTTCTCCCCGGCTGCTCTGCGGGCAGGGAGGCTGGGGCTTAGCAGGTTACCCTGTGCCAGCTGAGCCAAATTCCCATGTCCCCGCTCCTAGCTCTCAAGTGCTGTTAAGTAAAACACATCAGCTTAACCCTGGGTGAAAGGGGTACGTGCTGATGTGCTCTGCCCTTGTATTTGCAGTGGCTTAGGCTTGCATTAAGCTGCGGTAGCTAGCTGGTGGCTCTCGGGATCAGAGGGAGTGCTAAACCCTCACAAAGGTGAGTTTCTGAAAGAGGGAGGGAGATCGAGAGAGAGGGATTTGGGAGCTGATTCACCTTGACTCACTGCCGGAGGTTACTGCCTCTGCTGACTGTCACCCAGCTGCCTGCAGGGCTGGGTCTCACAGGGGAGTGGGGGGCACGGGCAAAGATTGAAAAAATAAAATAAAATAAGTAAGTGTGCATGTGTGAGGGATTAGAGGTTTCCCTCCCTGCCGTGGCTGGGAGGCGAAGGCAAGCCTGGGAAGAGCCCTGTGCTCTCTGTGCCCGCCACGTGCCCCGCTCTTTGGGCACCTCTGTGTCCTGAGCATCCCTGCCCCTCGGGCAGCCTGTCCTCGGGGTTCGCTCCACCGATGCTCCGGCTAATTTTCGCTTAATGAACAAATGATGATTCTCCCTGCTGGGTGCCGCCTTCTCCTTTCACACACCACGCCTTTCTGGTTTCTCTGTTTTTTTTTTTTTCTTTTAATGAGGTCACTTGAACTTCTCCACCTAAATTAGCTGTCCTAATAACCAGGTGCTCCTGGGGTGCTTCGGGACTGGATGGGTGGAGAGAGGTGAAGGAGCTTGTTGACAGGAGCCTGCCCATCCCTGCTTCAGCTGAGGGCAGAGGGGCTGTGGGGCACAGCAGAACAGGGGCAGGGGGCTTGGACGTGCCGTGCCCCCGGCACCCACCACACTGCATCAGAAGCAGCCGAGGGAAGGGGACCAGCAATCCGAGGAGCATCCGCTGCCCGCCAGCGGGGCTGCACACGTCTGCGCCCGCTGCCGCCCCCCACCAGCTCACTCAGGGCATGGGATGCTGCGGCGGAGCATTTCCCCGGGAGGTGCGGGTGCCTCCCAAAGGGTGGCAAATGGGGTGTGCTGGCAGGGGAGGGCTCTGGCAGGGAGCCTCGTCCTGGAGCGGGACCAGGTTGTGCAACGGGATCCTGTCCCCGCCGCTGTGCAGGAGGAGCGCAAGTGATGGATAGCATCGACTAGGCGCGTGGGGCAGGTCGGGTGTGACTAACGGACCCAGCAGCAACAAAGGAGAAGTTCAGGCCCTGAGTCAGAAAGCTGACCTAATTTCAGATTTGCGCGTCCTCTATCTGATTGTCTCTTCCCCTTTCTTCTACTTCTTATTTTTTTTTCTGTGCCCTTTCCCACTGGCTGCCTGAACTCGTCCAGTTGCTTTGAGAGATGCATTTCTATCGGTGTAATCACTCCAGCCAGTCATTAATGTACAAACAAGGCTACTATTGTAAGCTGAGGATTTATTGCTGCTGCTGTGAAACAACTGCCATGCCATCTTACTTAACTCTTCAGTTCCCCGCTGCCTTCTGGCAGCAGCAGTCGGTAACGCGCTGCCCTTTTAAAAAGCTGCCTGTGTGCAAACTGAGGATGTGCTGGCTTATTTTGTTCTCCTGCTCTCCCTGCAGAACGCGGCGGCGGTGTAATTGCAAGTGGTTGCAGTGCTTCACCATGGATTTCTCGAGTGTGAAGCAACTAGAAGTGACTTCAGAGTTCAACTTCTCACTTGAAACAAGGCTTAAATGTTTACGCTGGGGTTAAAAATGTATTCTGGCTGCTTTTCTTTGGACCACAGCACAAGCTCTGTTCATCCAGTCAGGAGACTGAAGTGAATTCGCTGACTAATTTAGAAGGGTGTACAACTGCTTTATAAAAATGGTTAAAAAGTCAGTACTTTCTCAGCTGCCTTTCCTTTAAAACCGTCTTTAACAATCCCTGTTTCTCAGACAAGACAGTGCAGGCTGGGCTTTGCTGAAGGAAAGTAATCCCCTGCCTGGCCAGGTGATTAACGCTTGCTGTACGTTTTCCCCGTGGTACCAGAAGCCCATCGTTAGGTGCTGGTAGGTGCGGAAGAGGGGAAATTTGGCGAGCGTTCCTCTCCCTGGGTCGCAGCTGAGTCTGGCACGTGGGATGTGCCCGTGCAATCCTCTCCTGGCCTCTCCTCTTCAGCTGACTCTGCGCTTCACAGATTTAGGAGGTCCCTGCCGTCTCCCCCCTGCTCGCCCTGGTTCTGGTCCCAGGAGGACCTTGGGCGGTGCGTGAAACTTTCAAGCACCAGGAGCAAAGCTTTCCTCTGCCTTCTCTAGGCCACCTGCGAGGTTTTCCTTGGGATTTAAAACGAAGGCAAGATGGGGACATTATCAGCGGCAGGATCTGCTTGGTGGAGGTGACGTTTGGGGGTCTTTATTGCTTTTGCAGCGTAGCACAGCAGGGGTCTTCCTCTGTGCTGGAGGCACTGCAGGTGGGAGGTGCCTGGTGTGCTGCAGCAGGTATGGATCGGCATGTGGAGCTAATTGCCAGGAATGAGGGCTGGAGAGGATTACAGTGCTAATCTAGATATCTTTGCAGCCTTATCACCACCCCCGTCCTCCTGCCGCACGCGTGCACACGTGTTTGGATCCCGTAAGGATTGGGAATCGGTGGCGGCACGGGGGAGGGATGCGAATGGGGGCTCCCTGGGCACCTGCTGCGGCTGGGAGAGGGCAGGTCCCTTCCAGCTGCTGCTCCTGCCGCGGGGCCGTTCTGCAGGTGGACCTCCATCCTTCCTTCCACCGCTGGCAGCGGCAGCGTCGTGCTGATGCGGGGATGACAACACAACGCCGAGTCCCTGCGCCGTGCGCTGCTGCCCGCGTTCCCATTAGCGTTGCCATTTGGTGCCCGCCGGTGCTCTCCTCCAAACTGGTGGCGTTGGCACCGCGCTTCGTCTTGAGCAGCTTGTTTCTGTCTTGCAAGCACAACCGGAGGGATCGGGGCAGGAGGTTGGTGGCACTGAGCTGGGATCCCTGCGGGGCAGCAAGATGTCACGGGGCAGATGGAAACATAACTCTCGCACTAATTCCCTTTAAAATCCAGAGCAGTATTTCTCAGCCAAAAGCAGCTCCCTAGGAGTAGGGAGTGCGTGTATTTGTTCTTCCTAAATAGTTCACACTTGACACTTGGCAAGCGTAGCTCTATCCAGACGGTATGAAGTGGGCAGTTGGGGACACAAGATAGCACCGTACAGTGCCTCTAAAGTGTATCGGAGGGTAAAAGCAATAATGAAACCCAAGGGAAGAAGAGGCTGGTGGGTTTTTGCTTGGCCCTCGAGATGGCCCCGCTGTGCTGGCTACTCTGTGTAAGTTGTTTTACTCCTGAAGAGCCTGCAGGGTAAGGCTACTGCGGTGGTAAGTGATTTTTACCAGCTTGAGCCTCTGGCTCCCAGCCTGCTGCTCCTCGTGCATCACCTAACAAGGCAATGGTATCCCAGGCAGGTTTGCTGCCTTGCCTGGGAGTACACGAAATGTTGGTAGCTTCCTGATTTGTGTCCGGCATGTAACAGCTTTGCTATCCTACCTCTTGGGTGTGATTGGGGTTTGGGATACCCAAGAATGAACCAGAGCCAGCCTAGGGAAGGGGGAGACACCTGGCTCGTCTTTGTCCATGTGAGGCAGAGTTCAGCTGGAAATGGGGCTGGTCCTGGGGGCTGGAGGAAAGCGTGCTGGAGAGCTCGGGTTGTGTACCAAGGCCAGACCGCGGAACTCCAGTCTCTGCTCCTGGAGGGTGTGAGCCGGTTCCTTATCCTAAAGGTAGCACCCGAGTTCCCAATCTGTAAATACTCCTGTGTAGCTCACCGGGTGCTCCTCGCTTGTGCATTATTGAGGTGTCTCTATTTGAGGTGGGTTTGGCTGGAGCTGCATGTGCTGCAGAGGGATGCCCGTGGGCATCCCTGGGGGAGCACCTCTGGCTCCTTCCTCCTCCTCCCGGCAGCAGGGCACTGGGACTGTCCCTGGCTGGGTCCCTGACACCCTCTAGTGGCAATATTGACGTTTAATATTTCAGAAGCCCCTAAAACCTGGGGGTTGCGAGCACCCCCTCTGCAGCAACTGGCGGCTCGGGGGCTAATAGGAAATGCTGTATTTCTCGCTCTGCCAACTCCCGGCAGCTGCCAGGGGTGGGCTGGGGGGCAAGGGGGAGGCCAGGCTGGGCACTGCTTTCTAGGGTGCTGCTTTCACCCCGTGTGTCGTCACAGGGAGGCTGGTGTAGCAGGGAGCTCTGCCTTTGAAAGCAGCTCAGCAGGGAAGTAACTCCAGCAAGACGATGATCAGATTTAATTTATTTAAACAATATAAAGAAAGTTATAGGAGCCCATGACGGGAGGGCAAAGAGAAAGGAGCTGCACCGCTCTGGAAATCATTCGGAAAGGTTCGACATGAGAAATTTAAATTTCCTCGTGCAGGCGTGGTGAGCTGGCGAGTTTGGCTGCCGGCTCTCAGCACCGCTTTGCCTGGGAGGGAAGCGGGGAAGGGCGAAGCCAGGTGGCTCCGGGGCTGTGGGGACAGGGGCAATGGCCTGCCATGTAAGTGAGTCTTACCAGGTATTTTCCCTGCAGGGACAGTAAATTCCTTGGGTAGTGCGTGCTTGGTCAAAGCAAATGCTCCAGGCTGGGCTGGACAAGAATAGATTTCCCTTTCGTTTACTCCATCTTGTGTCTTTTTTCTTCCCTCTCTTCTGCTTTGACTTTTCTGCCATAAATAATGCCAGCGGTTGTCCTCACGGCAACTGATTGCTTTCTGTAGCATTGCCTGAATGAAACAGATGCAGCTTTTGGCAACGTAACCAATTTTGTCAGATCTTCCAGTGTTGTCAATGAAACTGAGCTGAGATGTGTTAATTATATTCCGCTGGTGCATGGCGAAACCGTGGGCATTAACAGGTTCACTGGCGCTGCCTTGTCTGCAGACTTGGAGAGAAGGCATGCCTTATTCTTTCCATATGATGTTTCTTGAGGCAGCAAAATTTATAAATAGTTCTTCTTAAGAAAGCCTGCCTACTAGTAGTGGGACCTCCTGCTACAGTTGAGGTGCTTGCTAAAATTAAGCAAATCTGCGGTGCTGCAGGGGTTTTTTTCATCCCGATTTTAGTGGCGGTTCGCTGTAAATCCAGCTGCGTGATCTTTGCCACTGTCGCTCACAGACTGCACGGAGGGAGCAGGGAAGAGTAATGGGGAGGACTTGGTCCGTCAGGTTTAGCTGCAGGGTGGAGAGAGTCACCTGCGTTCAGGCGTGTGTCCCCTTCTCTCCAGGACGTCACTGGCCAAATTCGGAGGGGCAACCCCACGGCCGTGAGGTCAGGAAGGGATGCTTCCTGTTCCCCGTGCGCCCCTCATCCATCTCAGGCCGCAGTCCCAGCATTTACTTCCTTTCCGCCTGTTAACCAGCTGGAAGTGTAGCCAGCGGTTTCATTAGTAAGCGCCTTCATGTGCCTGTGTCCCAGGAGCGGGCGCTGGGCGTTTTGCAATTGCAGCACTGCCCTCCAAGGAGCCAGATCGCTCTGAATGCAGAAACCCCTTTGCTTGGCCTGAGGGGGTCGTTAAGATGTGAAAGGATATAAACAAAGGAGAAGGGAATTGCGGCTCCTGACTTTTTTATGAGGGAAGATTAACGGAGCTAAATATGTTTAGCTCGGCCAAACGGTGGCTGTGGAGTGGGCAGGAGGGGGTTAGGCGGGATGGGGGGGCACAGCACAGACAGCGCTGGCATGTATGGAGGGCAGGGGGGCTTGAAGGGTGAGATGAAATGCCTCGATGGGAAGTGCATGCGTAGAACTGTGCAGCGGTAACCTCTGCAGGGTGATGGAAAACCCTGTGCTGTGGCTGGGGCTGTCGGGTGGGATTTAGGCAAAGGGCTGGAGTACGTACTGCAGGAGCAATCCTCAGCCAAGGTCTTTGGGGATGATTGTCTTTTTATTTGGGGCTAGGTGGTGTGCTGGCAGGCCTTTGCTAATCCTCATGATTAATTACAGCCATAAAAAGCAACCTCTCCCCCAGCTCTCCTTTGACGTGTCCGGGCTGTAGTCCCTCCCCTGGGTCAGCGTTCCTAACCCTAACGCCGTGCTTCTCCGTCCCCCTTCGCTGCAGTGATCCCCGACTCGCTGCGAGTGACCGCGGTCCCGCAGACGCTGCACAAAGTGGAGCGCGACTCGCTGGAGCTGAAGTGCGAGGTGTCCAAGAGCACGGCCCAGCACAGCCACGTCTCCATCGCCTGGTACCGGCAGCGAGGCGGCGAGGCGCCCGTGGAGGTCATCTCCCTCAGCCGCGACTTCGTCCTGCGGGCCGGGGGCACCTACGCCCAGCGGCAGGCCACGGGGGACATTCGCTTGGACAAGGTGGGGGAGACCACCTCGAAGCTGACGATCTACAACCTCCACCCCTCGGATCAAGGCGAGTTCTACTGCGAGGCAGCTGAGTGGATCCAGGACCCGGACAAGTCGTGGTATGCCATGACCCGCAAGCGCTCTCAGGGCACCATCGTCAACGTGCAAGCCACCGGTCAGTGTCTCCTCTCTCTTTCCTTGCTCGTCCGGGTGGTGGGAGAAAGCAGAGGAGGTGGAAAACGGGGCCGTGCGTTGTTAGGTGGCTTGGGTGCTGACCCAGGCAGCAAGTGATGCCCAATGCATTGCCTCGCAGCTCGTTACCATCAAAACAAATGAGTCTGTAAGGCCAGCTGCAGAGCTCCCCCAGGTCTGCATCACACTTAACCCTGGAGCAAAGCCTGCAGAGCCGTGCATGGTCTGGGACTCGGCTGTTTCACACTGTGGTTCTCTGTTGACTCTGTGGGATTTGTGGTCTCCTGAGATAAGCCCAGTGGCCTCTTGGGTGCACCCATGGAAAGCAGCTGCTCCTGGGAGGGTTGCTGGTTACCCACGCAGGGTCAGGCTAGGCCCCCATCACTTGGCAGTGCTGAGACCTGGACCAGTGGTATCTTCTACCACAGACTCTCCCCCTTTTTCCTGCCACTCCTGGTGCCAGGGCAGTACAAAGCCATGTTTTGGGGTGGGGAGAGGGGCCCTTCCCTTTGTGCCTGGCCATCCTGATGGGTCCTCTGCAGGGCCCTTGGAAGTGCCACCAAGGGGGCTTGGTGGCAGTCCCTATTGTCAGACGTGGCCAATGATCTGGGGCTGAAATGGGAGCTAAGGCACACACTGTATGCACTTGGTGCTAGCACAGGCAATGAGAATTTTGGGAAGTGAGGTGATAAGAGTGACACAGCAGAAAATAAAACTAAAACCTTCAGCAAACACTTCTGTATTGCCTGAGGCCCATTTGCAAGTCAAAATCCTTCTCCCAGCCAGCAGCGCAGGTTTCTGCTAAGGATCTAAAAACCCAGATGAGCTCTTTTGTGCTCTCTGATATCCCCAAAAGCCCTGCCTTTCGGCCCCGGCTGAGCCAGCAATCTGGGTGTGAGTAGGGCTGGGCTCCAGCTCACGACCCGCAGTGCCGCTGGATCCCGGTGTCACAGCAGAGCTGCTGCTGGGAGGAAGGACTGGGCAAAAGGCGCTTTGGCTGGGGAGGCCTTGCAGCTTTCGCCTGCTGAGCAGCAAGCTGCCTCTCACAGCCAAAGCAAGCCGCTCGGCCCTCTGCCTGGAGGTGCATGTGTCCACGAGGTGGTGACCACACAGGGACTAGCGGGTTGCAGGCACCTCTGGGTGGGCTTTGCCGTGCTGAGGTGAGCTGCTCTGTCTCTCCCCAGATAAGGAGTTCAGCGTCCGGCTGGAGACGGAGAAGCGGACGTACATCGTGGGCGAGCCGGTGGAGTTTCGGTGTATCCTGGAGGCACAGAACGTCCCTGACCGCTACTTCTCCATCTCCTGGGCCTTCAACAGCTCCCTCATCGCCAGCCTGGGGCCCAACGCCGTGCCGGTGCTCAACAATGAGTTTGCCCAGCGCGAGGCCCTGGGCCAGCTCAAGGTAGCCAAAGAAAGTGACAACGTTTTTGTGCTGAAGATCTACCGCCTCCGCCTTGAGGACAGTGGCAAGTACAACTGCCGGGTGACTGAGCGGGAGAAGACCGTGACGGGGGACTTCATCGACAAGGAGAGCAAGCGGCCGAAGAACATCCCCATCACCGTCCTGCCGCTCAGTAAGTAGAGACCTGCCCGTCCCATCCCTGGACACTGCCAAGGGCCCTGCTCTGCTGGGCAGCAAGCTGGTGAGGCCGTGGTGTGTCCAGCCCAAGTCAGGCTTTAGCAGGGGGAAGGAGGAGGATAAGAGTTTGTGTGCTGCGGGGGCTTGAAATCCCAACCGGCAAGGCTTTTTTCAGGGGAAGGGGACAGTAGAACAAAGGGGATTGTGCTGCTTAGGTTCGTAGGTGGGGAAACATGCCCCCACCTTGGTAATCGCCCTGACCTGGCAGTTTTGGCCTTGAGCTGAAGGTGCAGGTGACAGCCTCCAGCTTGCTCCTCGCACCTCTGCCCTCGCCTTACTTCAGGGAGCTGGGTGCTCTGAAGTGTTCAGCAGGCGTAACGGGGAGACTGGCTTGTCCCTGGTTTGTCCTAAGAGCTGCTGGGTTCCTGCAGGTTGCTCAGTGGCTGTTGTTCAGCTGTCGTGCAAGGCACTGGGGTTGTGCCCTGCGCTGCTGAAGAGCAAACTGGTGCTTGAGGAGCAGGTGAACCCTGGTTTCTCCCAGCGCAGGGCACAACCCCAGTGAGTGACCGTGTCGTGGTCGCTCTGTGTCTGCCAACCGTGGTGAAAGCAACCCTCACCTGAGTGCCTTTTGTGTTTATCAGACAAATGTGATAAATACCTAAATAGCATGGTGAGAGAAGAGGGTCAACTGACTCATTCCTCCTTTGTTTTGTTCTCTCAAACTCGGGTAGCCTTGGCATGGCAAAGCAGGCAAGTGTTGCCCAGGTTACCCTAGCTGTGGGGTTTGACCAAGCAGATGGGAAGCTGAGAGAGGATTTCGCGCAATGTTTGTCTCCTATCTCTTAGGGTTGTAGGGAAATGCAGCCCTTTCCTCTAGCTTTTTTTCCTCTTCATTTCTCCAAAAGAAATTCCAATTCTTTTCTCTCTTACCAATATTTGGTCTCATTTGTTTGGCATTGAAAATTACTCTAGTTAGAAATCTTGCACTGGACAATTGTCTAAAATGCAATACTTCTAAGCAAAGCCACCTTTCAGGCAGATTTCATTCCTGAGATTTCGTAAATCACCAGCTCTAGGAACAAATGTGATGATTTTTCAAGGGTGCTAAGTGTCCTTAACTCCGACGGAAGACAACAGGAGTAACCAGCACTCAGTATCTCTGAAAAACCAGCTGTAAAGCCTTACATCTCTGGGAAGCTCAGAATACCAGTTTTTTTGATGTTGCCAAACATTGATAGCTACCTCTAGTGTTGATAGCGATGGGAGTTTGCGAGAGCTTCTCCCAAAGGGTGTTGCAGAAATGGACGTGGCAAGATGGTAATCAGATTGACACGAATTGAAAAGCCCAGGGAGCTGGAAGCTTTTTTTTTTGGCAGAGCCGGTTGCATGCGGTGCATGTTGTAGCAACACAAATTCCCTCAAGCTTTGCTGAGACCCCATCCTGGACCTGCGAACAGAAGATGCGGCAATGTCTCGTGAGCCGTAGGCAGAGATTTTTCCCAGCTTTGGCCGACACCTGCTTTGAGTGTGCAAGTCACCAGGAGCAGCTCGCTGCCCACAAGCTGGTTTTGGATGTGGTCACGCATGAGCTTAAGACGTGCCTGGACCCAAATGCGTGGGCAGTTTCCTGCACCTGGTAAAACACCTCTCTGGCCGTCAGCGTCCTTGCAGACTGAGAAGTGACGAGTGTGTATCATCTCCCCTGTGTGTGTGCGTTTCTCTCCTTAGAGACCAGCATCTCCTTGGAGATTATCAACAACGCCAGCAGTGTCTTGGAGGGGGAGAGCCTGCGCTTTGGCTGCAATGTGCGCTCGGGCGTGGGGCCCCAAAGCCGCCTCTCCATCTCCTGGCAGCTGGTGGACAAGCAGAACCGGCGCAGCGAAATCGTGCGTCTGGATCGGGACGGCACCCTGCAGCCCGGCCCGTCGTACGCCGAGCGCAGCAGCTATGGGGGCATCCAGATGGAGCAGGTCCGGCCCGGCTCCTTCACCCTGGAGATCTTCAACAGCGTCAGGGCGGACGAGGGCCACTATGAGTGCCGGGTGGCTGAGTGGACGCGGACGTTGGATGGGGAGTGGCAGATGGTTGGGGAGCGGCACGCTGGTACCCCAGTGTCCATCACTGCTCTGGGTGAGTACTCGAGGCGTGGGGGCCGCGGGGCCATATGCCCCACGAGGCTGGACCCCTCCAGGAGGTCACCTGCAAATGTCTGGGGCTCCTCTCAGCACTCTGTGCTTGCTGGTGAAATGGAGGCACCAGCAGCCCACCTGCAGCTCCTGGGGTAGGTTGGTGCAAAACATCTGTGTGCCCGGTTGCATTTGAGGGCAAAATCCTGAGGGGTGGCTTGGCAGGACCAAAGCGGGGGATGGCTGACGAGAGGGGCCAGTTTCCTTCCGAGAAGAGAGACTGCCAGTGCCGTGATGCCCGCTGAAAGGGGCACCACATCCCACCAGACTTGGAGCTGGGCTGTGGGAAGTGGGGTGGTGGTGCTCCATCAATGGCCCATGGGCATCCAAACCTCCTTGCGCTCCCTGGGCAAACCTCAGCTCACCAGACTGGGAGAGTGAAACGCAGGGTGTTTGTTGTCCCAGCCACCAGAAATCATGAGCATCTCCAACATCATCAGAAGCCCGCAGGAGCTGCGGATCAGGACAGGTCCTCCCTGCCTCTGCCGAGAGGTCCTGAGCAGCTGGCCCAGGACCGAGCCAAACTAGAAGCCATGATCGTTGCAGTTGGTACTCTGCTCTGCCAAATAGCTCCTCTGGTTCAAACACAGCAAAATGACATCAGTTTAGGAGAGGGCAGCTAGGGCATTAGGGATTTTGCATAGATTGTGAATTACGTGGGTCTTGCTCGGGCCTTGCTATATTAAGCCCTGGACTGGTTCCCAAAGTTCTCTGCAGGAGACTGAAGAACTGATGGCTGTTCCTGCGAGGCCACTGATTTGCAGAATGCCAGAGCTATAAACAATTGGTGCGTGCTATTGAAAAGTCAAGATAGATTTTTTTTTTTTGATTCTCCACAGTATTACTCTTAAGTTTTGGCAAGATGTGTGAGAGACCAGACTTTAAAGTCTTATCATATTCTGATTAAAATCTTGCTTTTTTCTCCTTTCCTCCACTTCACTTTTGACCTTCTTTCAGAGGCTGTTCTGTCTAGAGCTAGAAATCATTGCTCTATAGCTTCCAAAAGCAGGTGAGGACATTAGTTTGTGAAGAACTCCAGGCAGGTTTCTCAGCTGGCTTCAACAGCATCTTTGTCTTGAGGTCAGCAGCATTTGGCCTGTTGTAAGTCCATGTGTCGGCCATTCTCTTTACTTTGCAACTTGTGGAGCTTTATGGGGATGGAACAGGGAGTACAGTGGTAGATGAAGTGATGAGATATTAAAAAGTCTCACTTTTACTCTTGCTAAAATTTAAGATACTGGGAATTGCCCAGCAGTTCCAGAAGATGGGATTCAAAGGTAGTTGTCCCTCCACCTCTGTCCCTTGTCCCAGAGAAATCTCTGACTGTTGAGCACGTTCTGTCAAGTCCTAAGAAGTTCCAAGGTCCTCTTCCTATAACTAACAAAGCTGAAGTAGCTCAGTAAAATTTAGTGATGAAAATATCAAATATTGTTTTGTTGCTGCTGAATCTGATATTTTTTGTTCAGATTAATGCTCTTGAAGTGTCTTGAGAAACTTGAACGGAAGGTGCTAAGAAAGAGCAAGAGAGGTTTATTGCTACAGAAAGTGCTAGTAAAAAAAAATGCAGTAAATTTAGTGACACTCACATTTTAAGTTAAGGTCTAATCGTTTGCCAGTCTGCCAGGGTAAAAAACGCTTTAGCTGAACCAGCGCAGATGATGTTCCAACCCATAAATCTATCAATGCTGTGGTTCTGAAACAACAGCCAGAAGAAAGATGTGCTGTCAGATGAGACCAGATGTCTCTGAACTTCCGAGGATCTCGTGGAAGCAGGGATTTCAGTGCCCAGCAGATGGGAGGGAGGGGGCAGGCACTGAAATCTGTGGGTGGAGGAGGGCAGGCAGGGTGAGGGGGTTCTGGTGTATTGTTGTGGGGAGGTCTTGCACAAAATCTGCCCACTTACATGTGTGGATGCTCTCCTTCAAGAAGCATTTGGACAACGCTCTCAGACATAGGGTTTGATTTTTGGGTGGCCCTGTGTGGAGCTAGGAGCTGGACTCAATGATCCCTGTGGGTTCCTTCCAGCTCAGGATATTCTATGATTCTAAGAAGAAGGGATTTTGTGTGTTAACCTTAATGTCATGAGCATGTTTGTTGAGGACCTGAGAAACAGACCTGTTTTTTACATGGCAGTCAAGAGAAGTCCTTCATTAAGTTTCCTTGCCCAGCCCAACTGGAGATTAAACTTGACAGTCAGCTGGTCTTGGTGAAATTAAGTTGGCTTTCTATGGCCAGAACTGCTGCAATGTCTGAAGGTAATGGCTTACATGGGGATGAAATGCGGCAGTTCTGTTGGGGAAACTGCCTTATGGGCCTCACTCTCCTCTCTGGCGTAATCACTGAACACGTTGCAAGAGGCTTTAATCCCAAAGACTGACCTGTTTTCTCAGTAATTACACATCCCCAGACCTCTGCCACATGCTCTGCCTGATGCCATGAGGGACTGGGGCTGCAGAGGCACTTGCTGGAGGTGTGCAGATACAGTGGTGTCCACGCTGTGGCTGGTCTGGCCCATGGCAGCATCTCTGCGGGTTGCAGTGAGCTCCCAGCTCATCCTCTGAGCGGTAATTTCAAGCCTGTGGTGGGCTGAAGCTCCATGCTGATCCAGAAGACATTCCTGTTTCTGCTGGGCACTGGCTGGTGTCTCCACACGCAGGGCTCCAGCAAAAGCTTTGCTGAACACCTGGGTCATCAGCACGGCAGAGGGAGGGAGGAGAGCACCGAGCCCACCTGGACACCCAGCAGAAGTAAATGCTTCTTAGAGGTGTTGATGGTGGAAAATGAGGTCCCTGCTAAATCTACAGGCTGCACTGAAGTAATCAGAGCAGAAAAAAATATTTTCTCTCTCCATCTTGAAACAAATGAACAATGGAAATTCCCCGACACAAAATGTAAGCCAGCCAACTGGGAATATGTTATCTTTGTTGTCTTCAAATTGTTAATGGATTACTGGTTTTAAACTCCCCTAAACCAACAAAGTATTGGGGTTAGACACGTAAAGATGTGTGACTAGCTTGTGGAGTTGTACAGATGTGAGGATAACTGTGTAAGGCTGTGATCTGGAAGAGAACAAAAAAGGTGCTGTGTGAAGAATAGAAGTAACCAGCTTCTCTCTCAGTTAAATTGCCTCCATCCTTGGATTTCATAACCTCTGCCAACTCTCCAAAGCATGGAGGAAAGCTGTTTCTTCTCATTTTCCCCACCTTTCCCTCACCTGCAGTGACCAGCTGCAGACCTGGACTGGGGAACAGGGAGGGAGGATCCCTTGGCCGAGAGATGGTTGTGAATCATGGAGTCTACAAGTGGTTGTGCTTGTTCCTCATGCAGAATCAAGCTTTGTGCTTTAAAGCCCTTTTCTCTCTCTTTTTGCAGAGGCTGGCTTTGCTCTCACAGCTATTTCCCGCACCCCTGGGGTGACCTACAATGAGTCCTTCGACCTCCAGTGCATCATCAAGCCACACTACCCATCCTGGGTACCAGTGTCGGTGACATGGCGTTTCCAGCCGGCGGGCAGCACCGAGTTTCACGACCTGGTCACCTTCACACGTGACGGCGGGGTCCAGTGGGGTGACAGGTATGTGGGCTTCCGGACCCGCACCGCCATCGAGAAGGCCGAGTCCAGCAACAACGTGCGCCTGAGCATCAGCCGGGCGAGCGACACGGAGGCCGGCAAGTACCAGTGCGTGGCCGAGCTCTGGAGGAAGAACTACAACAGCAGCTGGACGCGGCTGGCAGACAGGACGTCAAACCTGCTGGAGATCAGGGTCCTGCGGCCAGGTAGGTGCAGAGAGCACGCAAGAGGGACGGGGAGGTGGATCTTGGGGATGGGCTACATGTCAGTGCTGCGGTGGTCTCTCCAGAGGAAGGACCGCTCTTGTGGCTGCGACTGACATCTCGCGCTTGTGAAAGACTCGGGTGGGACTCTTCGGCAAGGGATATGTTGGAGCCCCCTTATCCACCTCTGGGGAACTGGATCCTTTCTGTGCTCCTTGTGCGCTGTTCACAGGGTTTTCTTCAGGGAGGTAAGGTGACTGAGGCTTAGTCCAGTCTCTGGGCTGTTCCTGTGAAATGAAGATGGTTTTCAGGATGCCACCTCCATTCATCAGAGCAGACTCTCTCTTAGAGAGAGTCTGAGAGGAGAGGGGCAGGATCAAAGAAAAGAGTGACGCTCCCAACAAAGCCTGTATGTGCACACCCACCACAGGTGTTGTGCTGCAGCTCTTATCTAGTAACTGGCTGCATCTCTTCCTCAGCTGGAGACATCTTCAAAAGCAGCTAGTGATTAAAGAGCCTGACTTTCATCCCCACTAGAAATAGAGCCCTTTCCAGCTGGAAGTCGCCAAGTCCATGGGTGACCATTTGCAGTGTGCAACTTCTATGCAGCAGAGACCTGGTTTGGCAGGGAGAGTAAGAAAACCTATAAGGTGCTTATGCTCCCTGTACAGCCCGTGGGTTGGGCACCTTCTGTAGGCTTTGTTGTGGACTTTTTCCTCCTATTCTCCATGAAGGCTGCTAAGATGTGTGGTCAGGGCAGCTGTTGGCTGCCACTGAGCTGAATGGTTTATTGGTATCTCAGCCTTAGTGCTAAAGTTCATGTTTGAATTGAGGCTTTTAGCATGTTCAGGACTCTTGGCTCAGCTCCTTGCAGCACTGTCAGTCCTGCCCTCGTGTTCCTATGCAGAGGGATGCCTCCCTCAGGTCTGTCTTCTGGCTTGGGGATTGTTTTTTTTCCCCTCAGTGGCCCTTTTCATACTCTCCTCCACCTTCCCGCAGCCCTTTGGAAAAGTCAGGAGATGCTGTGAGCTCCCTCATGAGCTCTCTGCCCTCTTTCTTCTCTCCCTCCCTCCTTCCTTGCACTCATCTCCAGGTTAATCTTCTCCATTTGTCTTGATTATCCTGCCTTGTAATACATGTTTTACTGCTCGCAAGGTCACGTTGGTGATGTTCATCATTTTAGCTTATTTCCCTAGGAAACAGCAGTGACTGGAGATGGTCCCTGGAGTAATATGCTTCTTCATGGCACATCTCTGTGCATGCATATGTGTGTGAGACAGAGAGAAAGAGAAATCCTTGGTAATACCTTCCAGAAGAGAGCCTCTGTGTCACAGCTCAGTGTGGCCAGGAGGACATTTAAACCATGCTCTGGCAGCCGGTTCTTCTTTAATGGAGCAGTAACCATCAAGTGATGCCTTAATGGAACAAGTGATCTAGGTCTCCATGGTTTTTACTTCTCCCTATCTCCCTGCTGCTCAGCAAACTATCGCTACACAAATCTTAGCTGTCAGTCCAATGAGCCTTGCGTAATGTTTGTGGCTTTATGGCCCACAAGGGGACGGAGGAGAAAAGGGAGAAGGGGGGGCTCCTTTCTGGCTCTCCTCCTCAGAGCGTCCCCAGCACTGCTGTTGTGCTCTGTCTGCATTTTGTTTCCATGCCCCAGGCAGCCTCTAAGAGCAGGTGGTTTAAGTTCTCCGTGAATGCGGTGCTGGCAGTCGTGCCAGCATCTGCCGTGGTTTTCTCTGCTTTTGCAAGCTGCAGAGGGTTGTCGTCACTGGGTCCTTGGCTGGGTCATCTCCAAAACAGGTCCAGGATGACGTGGGAAATGCTTTCCTCAGTCACCTCTGAATGAGCATCCTAGTGTCCCCACAGTTGGACCTGTGCTGAGGAAGCAGGTGCTGGTTTTCAGGTTACTACCCAGGGGTTTTTTGAAAGGGGTCATTCGGGACCCCTGAATAATTGAGCGCCTGAGAGCACTGTCACAGTCTGTGGCTCCACAAGTCACCTTAATCTGACATAACTTTCGGCTGCTGCTGGATGTCTTAGTCCTAGGGTCTCGTTTCCTTTGCCACTAGCCCCAAATCACTGCTTTGACCCATACGCCAGTGAGTTTGGGGTGAGCCATCTCCACTACAGACCCACTAGGGGATATACAATAAAGAAGGCATGTCTGGAGGTCTTTTGGCAAATTGAGCTAGCATGTGTTTCCAGATTGTAAGTTAATGTTGGGATTCTAGTTTTCTCTTAAAACCCCTGCTCCCTATTTGTCAGAGTGACCTTTCTGTTTGACAGATTCCAGGTGCAGAAGTGCCAATCGATGTATGTCAGCCTTTAAAGTGTGTTAAGGTGAGAAAGGTAAAACAGTGGCTGCCTGATTGCTTCATTAATCTCTTCGCTTTGTGAAATCCCACATCCTCAAGGGACTAGGTGCTGGAGCTTCTCTTGGTGTGTCGGTTTGCTGTTTCAACACTTCAGCCATCTCTTCTTGGCACTCTTGTGGTGGGAAAGGTTTGCAGTTGTCATGCATGCTGAGTGGTAACTGGAGAAGGGGCAGCGTTTGTTCTGAATTGCGTGTGTTAACATGGATGCAACATCATTTCACCTCCTGCTGTCTCAATTGGCCAACAGGTAACGCTGAGGAAATCCCAGCAGCTTAAAACACTTCAGTCCTTTCTTATTCCCAGGAAGAAACTAGCAGTATTTGGGAAACAAAGCATGTATCTTAGAAGGAGGAAGTGAATAGGGCACGTAATAGCAGCATGAACCCAGCTCTGAATTGAAGGTCTGTAGGTGGAATGGCAGAAGTGTCCTGCATGACATCTGGAGCTAGATTTGACCTTTGAATGTGATACTCCCAGTCCCTTGGGCATGAAGCCATTACACGGACTGGCAGCATGAAGAAAAGCCCTATAAAGGATGCGGTCTGTATGTGCGAGAGCTTGCAGAGAAATAAGGTATTGTGAGGGCATGGTGTTCATCCCTTGGTGGTGCATGACAACCCACCCACAGCAACAGTAGTATCTGACACTCCAGTATTTCTCCCTTTCATGGCCTGCTCCTCGGCGTCACGCAGCCCAGCACGTGTTGGGTTGCAGAGCAGAGGGAGGGCTGTGCACAGGCACACTGCTCCAGGCACCTCACGTGCCTTTTGGAGGGACAGGGACCTGCACTGCTGTAGGGTGAGTGCCAGGCTTGAACTTCTGCAGGCTGGCGTAGACAGCCAGTGTTGGGGATCTGTCGGGCGGGATTATGGACCAGACTGGCGACTGGCTACATTGCCTGCGGCTGTTTTGTGTCCTTCCAAGGCAGTGCTCTCCTTCCAGCTCTCGAGCTGCCTGTTGTTTCTTTCTCGGTGAGCTCATGTTGCAGCAGAAGGGGAGGAACAATAAAAGTAGGCTGAATTCATTCCAGCTGCTTCCCCAAAGCCAAAGCTGGCAGGAGACCATGCACAGGAGCGCGGGCTGAGCTTGGAGCGAGCCCCAAGTACAGGGGTGAAGAACTCTTCCCACCTGCATCCTTGGTAGTGGGGGCTTCCCTTTTGCTGGTCTACAAACTCTGGGTCTTTCAGCCCCAAAAGCTGGGGTTTCCCCTGAGGGTTCACCTCCCTTTTTCCCTGTCCCTGGAGGGGACAGACACGGTGTCTCCCTGGCACTCACCCACCCCTCTGGTGTTAGAGGAGGATGAGGTGCAGGCGGTTCCTTCTGAACCCAGGTGACCATGAAGGTGTTTGGATTTAGCAGCTCGGGCTGGGCTCTGCCAGCTGAGCGGGACCCCTCGCCCGCTCTCTGCCCTGCTCCTCGCGCAGCGCAGAGGGGGACGCGTGCCGTGGTGCCCCGTGCAGCCCGGGAGGGGGATGCGGTAGGTATAAGGGGGACCCGAGGGAAGGCAGGCTGGCTTTGTTTGCAGCTCCTCCGTGAGTCTTGGTTCTCCCTGCCAAGTTTCCTGGGATGGGGTGGCCGAGACGGAGCGGGCTGTTTGCAAGCAGCGTGCGTCCCTGCGGTCTGTGGGACCAGACAAGGGCAGCAGACAGTCTCTGGCGGCACGGTACGCGGTGGGGGCTGTGCTGCGATCTGGGCAGGCTGGGACGTCTGAATATGACTCTTTTGGCAAGGAGGCTCGAGCAGATTTGTGCTGCTGTATTAAATTGCCATTGTCCTCGTGCGCATTCCCGCACTTATCTTTCCCCTGCAGCGTGAGCGCGGGGTGATTCGGCAGAGCTTTGAGGGGTCCGAGCACCACACCTTCGCGGGGGCTGGCTCTGGTGCGGCATCGCAGCTGGGATCGCTCGCGTCCCCCTTCCCCACAGAGAGCCCTTTCTGCCCCCGAGCTGCAAGCTGCGTGCAGACCCTCAGCCTCTGATAAATGCACGGCCACCTCTGTACCCACAAGTTGGTGTCTTTTTCCCGTCTTCTCTTGCCCTTCCCGTCCCTCCCTCCTGGCGTCATCCCTCCGCCGCTCCTTTCGTGACTAATCCTGAAGCGGGCACATGGGGAGAAGCTGCAATCGCCTCTATAAATCTGCCCTCTTGCTACTGGGTTTTTGACAGTAATAAACGTGGGAGGAGGGATGGGGAGGGGTGGAGGGGGATGATAACCAAGCAGACGCCAGGGGTGCTGCGCTCCTCGCTGCTTTTTCACAAGCCGGGCTACAGCAGATTGATTGACCTGGGAACCGTCGAGCAAACAAGACCGTCAGGCTCTTCATTAGAGCATTAATTAGCTTCCAGGGGCTCTCCAGGGGCTGCTCTATAAAGTTTGGTTTATTAGGAGCTGTCAAGTTGAAACTGTTGTGGAGGGGGAGGGCGGAGGCTCCTCGGCTGGCCTTGGAGAAGGGGGACGCTTGTGCCGAACTTTCTCTGGGAGCAGGGTGAGCCAGAGCTTAGCTGCCCCAGAAGTCCCGTGCTCGGATGGGTGCAGCTGTCCTGGGGTGCGCGAGAAATCGCTCTGGCCGCTGACAGTGGCCTGGCTGTGTTTGGGTGGTGAAGGCTGGAAGACCTAAGGAGGAGAGAGAAGAGGAGGGCCTTACTTCGTGGTCCAGGCTGTCCCTGGCGGTTGCAGGGAGGCTGCTCAGTATCCTGCTCGTCCCTCCCTCTGAAGACGCGGTGAGCAGCCAAGCAAGTGATGGTTGTGACTGCGCATACTGGGGATGCTGGGAGGATGAGGAGAGGATGAGGCAGGGGAGAATTGGAAAAATACGCTGCCTTATGGCACGCTTAATGCTGGGAGAAGACCGTTTTTCAAACAATTGCCAAGACACTTGCGGAGGAGTGTGAAGGGAGGCTTTCCCTAACAAATGAAAATCAGATATTACTGTCACTGCCTTTCTTCCTTCTCATTTCTTAATAGTGTTGTCTGTGTGAGGAATCCTCTTGTGGTTGGATGTGGCAGATGCCCTTTCTACCAGGGATGGCCAGTGGGGTACTGGCCTCTCCCAGACTCTCAGTGGAGGCTCAAATGAGCCTTTGCAAGGGCCACGAGGTGCATACTTTAAAACCCGACACTTTTAGCTGCTGGGAGCAACTAACAATATAGTTAAACAAGGAAAGCTAATGAGCTGGAAACTTCCTTACGCAAGTGAAGTCTGGAAACTTATCCCAAGTTTGCTGCTTGCTTGATCTCAGAGTGGTTTTGCTCTGTAGAATAGCACTGCTTCCCTGCTTTAAAGCCTTCTGCTCCATCTGGCAAATAGTTGTGCTCTTGCTTGAGTGATGAAGGAGTTCAAGAAGCGCTCAGCAGGGACAGGAGGCTGCTCATCAGCAGCCGCGACTGCTGCGCAGAGCAGTCTCCTCTCCCCTGGGCACTCAGAGACTCGCTCCTTTCTCTTCGTCACCCGCGGGTGGGACCTGCTGTCCTGCCTCCGAGCTGCTGCTCTTCCCTGTCGGCTTCCAGCACGCTGAGCAGGCAAAAGGAAGGGGGTTCAGTGGTGCGTGACCCAGGGCTGTGCCTTTGCACAGACCTGCATTAGCAACCTGCCTGGAGCCCTTTTTTTCCGGTTGGCACAGGTGCTTTTTTTCCTCCGTGGCACAGTTATTTATCCCAAGCTGGCACCCTGGTGTGCTTTTTCTCCACGCTTAGCCATCTAACCCAGCTCCCAGCACCTCCATCCCCCATCTTTTCTGTACCGTCATTGTCACACGTGCCTGAGGGCCCCATCTTTACACTGCTGCTGAGGTGCATAGCGTACCCTCTAATGTACAGGCATTGCTTTGTAAATACAGATCTGAGGCGGCATTTTGCCCGTGGACACATCCGCGTGAGGAAGCTCCCACAAAAAGACTGCTGAGTCCAAATGAGCCCACCAGTGTGAGCAGCAGGGGAAGGAGCTCGAGCGGGATGCGCTGCCGTGTTCCCAGCCCCCTGCCAGGGATGCTGATGCTGGCCTTGTGGGGTCAGAGCTGTGTTTCACCTGCCCTGCCTTCGGTTTCTCATCTCTGACGTGGGAGCGTACTTGGCTCCTCGGCAGGTTTGCCCGTGAGATGTTTCTGTAAGCATGACGAACACATTGCTGACTGCAGTCAGTTAGGATCAGGGCTTCCCTTGGGGCTTCAGCCTGCAAAATGCACCCAAGGGCATTGCCTGAGAAGCTGGATTTGAAATGTATGAAGCACCTCAGATGAATTTGACAAGGTTAAGGGGACGGGAATGCATCCTTGCACCTAGCGGGACCCTAACCCTGCCCAGCCTGCTCTGTGTGCGCCCACTGGTCTTACTGCAGGGATTCTTGCTTCTCAGCCCCCAGACAAGACTGATGATGTTAGGAGACCTGGGCTGTGTGCAGAACATGCTGCTCTGTTCAAATTAGTGCTCTTCACTGTTACTTTTTGTGGTGCAATTTTTTCCCTTCCATTTCAAAGCATTCTCTGTTTCTCTCTTTGATACCTTGTAAGTGGTCTTCTACTCCCACTTGCAGCATGCATATACAGAAGCAGAAAATCAGCCTGTTCGCAGTCTGTGCACATACAATTTCTTTGATGTTGTCTTGAATGTCTTCTCCCCACACTCTTTAGCTTCTCATTGATTCCCTGTTTGCTCTCCTTGGACTAAAATTTTCTGCAGTGAGCAGTACTTGGACATTGTCTGACTCCAAAGCTTTGTGCATCTCGCGTGTCCTTGAAGCCCTCACAAGCAGAGCCAGCAGGGGCCGCGCTGGGACGGCCAGCCCCTGGGGGAGAGGGAGCGCTGGTGACGAGCTGCTTTCGCCGTTCCCCTTCCCCAGTCCACGGAGCTTCTGCTGTTCTCCGTGAGGTGAGTGGCCTCGGGGCCAGCAGGCTCGGTGCTGCAGCAGCACGATTCGCCTCTCGCTGTATTCTCAGCCCTCCTGCCAGAGCGGTACCCAGCTCAGGTGTCCCTCCTTGTGCATGGGGCTCGTACCTTTTTTCTAGCGTCCGCGTCACACGGGATGCTTCTCTGATGAGTACATTACCCACTAGTCCTTCGCACAGCTATGTCATTTCTTTCTCTGAGAAGGGCACTGCTGAACAGCCGGAGATGGCCCAGCCCCGATTACAGTAAATCCCCTGCCTCTAGCCTTCGTGAGCGTTGGTTCGACCGATGGGCTGGGGGTGTCTTCTGCTGGTGGACACAGCCAGCAGCTTCCCAGCAGCTTTGCTCTTCGGCATGGCAGCCGCCGGCACAGCCAGGTGGTGTAGCAATGCCCATGTAAAGGAAGCAACTTCAGTAAAATAAAGCCAGCTGTTTCTTCCAGTGGCAATTTTACCCTGTGAAGCTAATGGCTCTCTGTCAGCGGAACATAAAAGGGCAACTTCTGTATGAATGTTTTTCCAGAACTTCAGTTCATGAGGGACTGATTATTTTTGGTTATCTACCTGTCCTGACATTGGTCAAAGACTTAAATACTGGATTCATTGAACCTGCAGTCTGCTTCATTACATCAAAATGGGAGACTGTGGACATGCTGAACCTATAGCTCAGGGTCTTTTATCTTAACATGGATACCTAAAAGTTGTCTCCCGGGGCCATCATACTTGCTTAAATAGGAATTTGGGATGCTGTCAAAGAAAATTCCTACAGTTTTCCCTGTGCCATATAATAGGGAAGTGTAGAGTCCAGAGAATGATGGATCTGTAGTCCATCCTGCTGTAATACGTCCTCTGTCCCTAAGAAGTTTAAGAAGACAATGTCATGAGGAATGCCAGATAGCTCATTCTCTTGGTTGTTCTTCCACACAGCAGATGGATTCACTTACTAGTGTATGGAGGCAGCAGTGTCATGAACTCGGGAATCATGAGTTTAGGTTTCACAAGGCAGGTGGAGCTGACCTAGCAGTTGGTTGTGCAGAAGGAGGCAATCCGCAACCCTGGCTTACTGCTGGCTGCATGGTCCTGTCCCATTCTTTTTGCCAGCATCGATCCCGTTGTAATCCCACTGCAGAAAATTAACATGATGAAAAGAAATAGTTACAGGTGAGTGGAGCGAGAGAGCTCTTGGATGGATTCAGCTGGGTCCTTCCCAGGGGACTTTATCTTTGCAGCACTGACAACCGGGGCTAGCAGCGCTGGCGCAGGCGGCGTATAAAAGACTTCACTATCCTACTTGAGGTCTGTCTGGGGGGCTTGCTCTCTGGATGGCAAGAAAATAGCATTTCATACCACCCTCAGCACCTCATCTTGCTGTGTGTAGCAGCCAGCTTTTCAGCAGTAGCCTCTGGAACTGCACAAGTCAAATATAGTGAGCACAAAAAAGACAAACTGTAATCACGATTACAGGGAGCAGCTCTACACTAGCACGCACCTCTGCAAACTTTTCAAGTATCTTTCTGAGACCCTGTGAGGAAGTTTGGCCAATAATGGCCAGACTCCTGAATGACATGGGAATTTGTGTGTGGTGCTGCCATATGTGTTGTAACTTGCTCTTCGGGTATATTTAATTACTTTTTTTTTTTCTAATTGACGTAGCACTCTTTTATTTGCAATCTTTCTGATGAAGGGTTGATTAAATATATCTGTGTGTTATTTTTTTCTTTCTTTATCCTCAGCGGCTGTAGCTTGGTACTGAATTTATCTTCCAGTGATCCTATCTCCATATTTTAATTTACGAGTGATCAGTGAGCCATATATTGTTCTCTGACAGCAGGGACAACTCATGCTGGGAGTCTTTTACTCCCTCCCCCTGCCTCTCCTGCAGAACTTTTACATTTATTTCAGGGTTTGACAGGAAGGTTTCTGTTTTTAGGGTTGTGGGACATTTTGATGTGGGGTATGTTTGTGTTTGTTTCCATTTCTTCAAGGTAAATTGTCCCCGAGTCCTTGCTGTCCTTCAGGGAGCCTTGGTTTCTCAGGGAGCTATTGAGCCGGGCTCCTTCCCCAGGCTCAGGCAGCCCGGTGGCCACGTCCCAGCTGGCGGTCCCTGGGTCAGCCATGGCCAGACCTCAGAGCTGCTGGCTTCTCAGCTTTCTCCATCCCTGCAGCTACGCACATGGCTTCTCCAGTTACGCTTGCAGATGTACAGCTCCTGGGTTTTAAGGAGACTTTCTAGGTCACATATGCACGCTTCACCAAGGCACTGCTTTGTTACCTGCTAGTTCGGTGTGACACGGGCTGGTAATCTCAGGCTGTCCCGTAGCTGAGCAGATGTCCTTGTCACCACCTGCAGCCTTAGTGATGGGTTTGACCCGCTACCTGTGCGTTTGGTAGGGCAGCAGTCCGGCTGCCTCGCTCCTGGGGAGAGGGAGGCATCAGGCCAGGGGTCGGCAGGTTTGGCCAGAGCGGTGGTCACCTTCTGTGGGGCTGAAGCTGGCGCGGGTACGGGGGAGAGATGCTGGTGCGTCCACCGCAGCGTGTGAGGTGAGGATTTTGCTTTATGAAATTAGGAGGCCAGAGAGGTTGTAGGAAGAGCTGCGGAGATGCAAAGATAGGTGAGCTCCAGCTGTGGTTCTTCCCCACCGTTGCGGACACGCACATACTCTGCTTCGGTTTGTATGTACAGCCCAGAGCAGCCCACCTGAAACCAGAACCTGGGCCATTTGGGGACTGCAGAAATTTCTGGCGTTGCTCTGAAACCAGCGGTGCTCAAGGTCAGAATGGCAGCTTGGTGTTCAAAGTCGAAGCCTTAGCTTTTTTGTCTGCCTGCCTGGGAAGGGGCAGCAGCTGAGCCTTCCTCCAGAAAGGGTTAACGTTGTCTCTCCTTTCCATGGAGCTGCTCTCCCAGTAATTCAATCATGTCAGCCTGTTTGCAGGCAATAATTCATTGTTATAGGAACACTACAGTAAAGTGACAAGTTAATAATGGCAGTAATAATGGCAGGCAAAGTCTAATGCTATTTCCCATTCTCCTGCTCCTGTTGCACCAGCAGCAGCCCATGTTGGCTAATGCAATTTGCAACCTCGCTAATCCAGTTTCAGTAGGGATTGTGTTCTATTAAAAGAGAATAACAGGAGTCGGGAGCTGTGCTGCCATGTTCCTGGCCTCTCTGGGGATGCTGTGCTGGCTCTGGAAGCCTTTGTCTTTACTTTGCGGTGATTTCTACGCGATGCTTAAGCCTATTGAGCAAGCTCCTCCTCGGAACCTCTCATCGTCCTCCCTTCTGTGAGTGCCTTTCCTCCGGTCCCTCTCTTCTCCGAAAGGGCCACCCCTTTCAGTTCCCATGCCTTTCCCTTTCCTACGTTCATTTGCCAAGTAAACTCGAGGCACCCGTCCCTCATCGCGCTGAGTCAGGAGGCTGGCTTGTGCTTGCTCCACTCCCATCACCACAGTTCCCGGCCGTCATTAGCGCGCGTGTCCTTGCAACACTTGTGGAGGCAGAGGAGGCTCTTTATCCGTGTTTTATGGAAGAGGTGGCAGAGGTGCCGAGCGTTAGCACATGTCTCAGCCTGCGGCAGAGCGGTGCCCTGCATACAGGTCTCTTGAAGCCGAGGCAAATGGGAATTAGGTCACTGGGTGCTTTTGGGGAAATGATGAGGCACCTCTGGGTGCGTGGCCGTTGTGACTGCAGGGCTGGGGTGTCAGCTGAGGGTGTGCCGAAGCCGGGCCAGTGCCCTTCACGGTTGAGGGGTGTCTTAAGCCAAGGGTGCAGGGGAGGGATGCGGGTCCTCGCAGGTCCTGTGCGTAAGCATCATCATGGGGCCGTGCTCCTGGAAGTGGGTCTCTCCTGATCGGCCTGTTACACGCCATCCCTGGTGTCAAACCGTGTGGGCTCGGGCTGCGTTGTCCCCGTTTCTCCTCTCCCCACCTCCCTCACCTCAGAACAGCGAGATCCCAGCAGAGGCTTTTGCAAGTAGGGCAGTCCCTGGGAAAGCTGTGTAACACTTCACCGGTTCTCTCCAGGAGAGCGTGTCTACTGGAGGAGCACTCCCCAGAGGGCGACAGTCTCCAAAGTGGGACACGGCAGCCCTTGCCACCTCCCCGTGCCTGTGACGGGGCTCCCCGGGGGCTCTGTGCTCTGCTTGCGGCTCTCCTTGTGCCCACCCCTTCTGTCCCATGGCAGCTTCCCAGGGGCACGCAGAGCTTGGTTGTCCCCTCGCTAGCAGCCCCCTCCTCCTACGCAGCAGGGGGGCACATTGGGTTTTGTATGTTTTTTTTACTGGGGAGGGTATCCTCAGCTACAGTTAAGTACTGCCGTTCCCATAAGTTAGTAATCGTGGGTCCCAAGTGGGAAGCAAACTCTTAGCAGGGGGCTGCTGTTGTATTTTCTTGACGCCTACGAGGGAAGGTGATGTAAAGAGTCTGAGATGGAGCCCGTTTTTATCAGAGCATGGTAAGTTACAGATTGCAAAGTGCTTTAATAAAGGTAAGTGTTGTAACCCCTGCCTGATGATTAGGGAACAGAGACAAGGGAGCCAAGCGGCTTAACCGCTGCAGGGAGTCAGCAGAAGAGCTGTGAATCATGTCACTGCTTCTGCCCTCCTTCTCCGAAGACTAGTTTCCCTTCCCCCCAAATATTTGTGTAACCATGCTTATCAAATGCCCAGCTTCAGGAGACTGCCTGCCTGCTTCGTGGTGTGTAGAAAACCCCTTCCATACACACCCGCTTGCAGAGTGCCTCGCCATGTCGTGGCCTGCTGTGGTTCTCAGGTGGGCCTGCTCTTCAGCCGGGTGGCGTGGCTGGGCGAGGAGACTGGGCTGGTTTGAGAATACACAGGGGTTGTAGCCATGGCTTGTTGCCAGTGTAAACTGAGAGCCTTAACAGTGTGTGTAGGGCCAATTACAGTACGTCAAGGTATGATAGCCTCTTTACTGGCACCCTCCAGGGAGCCGGGAGACGACATTGCAACGGGATTATGGCTTGCAGATGATAGGCGCGATAACTTCACCTAGATGCCCGCACCTGTTTCCCCCTCTAAGCAGATGTTGGGGAAGCTGTTAAGAGAACATCAGCCTCCCGACAGCGCAGCAGAAGACGCCGTGCAACCCCCCCGCCTGCTCGCACCGCTGCACCCCCGCCTCTGCTGCTCGGGGAGCTGGAGCAGCCCCGGGGCAGGCCGCATCAGCGCAGCGTGTGGAGGCCCAGACACGTCCCCGAGACAGGAAAAGGGAGTTTCCCCATGTCAGGAGGGCGAGTTTTGGCTGGCTGGGTGCCTGGGATGTCAGTCGTCTTGCAGTTCCACTCAGGCACCAGCAACTGCAGCGATTTCCCTGTCGTGCAGGCATCTTTAAACATGACCCGGCAAGTCACACGGGGTGTGGTGAGACCCGCTTTACGTTGGCGCGGTCTTAACCACCAGGATGGAAAGAGCTGGACTTTGTGGTGTTGTGTTGTACCATCGCCCTGGCCCACTAACTTCAGAGTTCTTTTTTTTTTCCCTTAAATCTCCTTTCCTGAGTGCCAGTTGAGCCTTTTGGATCGGTTTGCGTATCCGTGAATGGTGGCTGGTGGTCCCACCTCCTCCGCTCCTGTGGGATAGCAGAAGCGTGAGCAGCCCCACGAAGCTTCCTGCGTCTTAACCAGGCTGCGGGCAGGCCCCTGCATTAGCGAGCACACCGGCCTGCGGCCCGACGGAGCAGCTGCTCCAAGGCAACCTGCGTGCCGTGGCGGCTCCGAGCCAGCGGTTTTCAGCCTGTGGTCTGTGAAAGCCGTGAATTGTTTCTAAAGGATCTGCAGAAGGTAATGAGGGAGAGGCAGGCTGGCATAGCGAGGTGCACGTTCGCTGTGCAGGATGTGGCACCTGGGTGGGAAAGCGTCTGGTGTTCACAGATGAGGAAGAGGCTGGGGATGTCCTGCCTAATGCTGTGGGAGGGAGACAAAACCCGCACTTCCATCTTCCGTGGCATGTCTCAGTTAGGAAAATAAGTCACATTAGATGAGAAGTGCATTGGCAGGAGTGTCATTACAGAGGACTGATACCTCTAATCCAGGCAAAACTCCACGCGGTGTTACAGATCTGTGCAAGCGCACGCAGTCTGGCAAAGGGAGGATCTGTAGTACCTGCAGGGCCTGCTGTCCCGATGGGAGCAGCCGCGAGGCGATCGTCTCGTCAGGGTCCGGGGGACTCTGTGCCTGCCTGGACGCTGTGCTACCACAAATTCCCGAATGCTGCCTGCAGTGGCTGCCGAGGAAGACTTTGGGGGCTGGGGTGCGTGTGTGGAATTTAAGATCTTGTTTTTGACAGAGTTGTAAAAATTCTTCCCCGTCACCAAAAAAAAAAAAAAATCCTCCTAAGTGTTGAAGCAGGAAGAGCTGCACAGAGGTCACCTGAGAGCTCTGTAACCTTAGGAGTCCATGGTATTAGGACGCAGTGCAAATGGCTGTGATTACGGCCTGGGAATGTGCCCTTGCTGCTGCAGTGAAATGCACTCGAGACGCAGGGCTGTCGCCCCGAACACCAGGCTTAAAAATACTCCGCGCCCGTCCTCCTCGTGTCCATCTCCCGGCGGCGCTGCCGGGTGGGAAGAGCGCTGGGAGGGACGCGCGGTCCCAGCAGCTCCAGGCTGTGCGCACCCAAGCGCGTGCCTGTGTTGGTGCTGAGCAACCCCGCCGCACGCAGCGTGTGTATATACTGCATTTTAATAGATATAGGGCTACTGACTTAACATACACAGTTGCCATAGTAACAGAGGTTTCCTTAGTAACGGTTGCAGAAAATAATCCAGTACCAATTAAAAATAAACTGTTTGGAAAGGGGGCTGGGGGAGAAAGGAAACTGCTGAGAATCACCTTCCCCTTTATTGGCTCATCTCTCAGGGACTCAGAAGATTGATTAATGCTTGAAATAACCTTTCTTAACCAACAGTGAGCCAAGAAGGTGGGATGAGCGTGCGTGCAGCAGCTAAGGCTGCTGTCCTGGGGTGAAACAAAGGGGCTGGAGTGTGTCTGGGGGGCGGGGGTGCAGCAGAAATACAACAGCATGATGCTAAATCTCCCTGTTAAGTTGAAGTCCCCAGAGAGGAAGAACAAGGGACTGTTTCCATCCTTCCCTCCCTCCGCTGTCTGCGTGCCATAGCCGTAACACAGCCATCCAGTCTTTATTAGCATACTGATTAAAGCCACAGGCAATGCGGGCTCCAGGGGAACTTCTAATGCATTACCAGGATGCCTATCTCAGATACTGTGTTGGAGCAGAAAGTGTCGCTGTCGTGGGAGTTTCTCCCTTCCATTTGATGTTGTTTGCACGTACCCATTATCTCCCTCGGCTCCATCACTGATGAGCGTGCCGGCAGGCATCCAAGGCCCTGGCGTCCGAGGGACGCTGGAAGTAAGGTGTGACTCAGAGCAAGGAGCCCTTGCCTTGAGGAGAGAGGGGCAGCAGCGTCGCTTCCTTGCAGCCAGAGGATGCGTGGGCTGGGTTCCCAGGGCGCGGATCTGCACCGCTCCCCCGGCAGGTTTCAGTCTTTGGTGCCTGCAGCGCCGCACTTCTGTGGTGCCTCCGGCGCCCGGGGCGCTCAGTCGGTCTCATTAAGAGATTTGCAAATTGTACGCAGAAGACCCTCGCCCGGCAGCCCCCTTTCAGGGGGAAGCAGCTGTGTGAGGCAGTGGTGGAGCTTGGAGAGGTTGGGACAGGCTGGGCTGGAGCAGCGCAGCCGTACGCACCTTCTGCGTCCTGGCTGACTGCTCAAAGGAAAAGTGTGCCTGGCCAGAAGCTGCTCCGCTCCTCTGGTCTTCAGCGGACAGGCTTCCCTCCCGGGCGTACCCAGCGCAGGGGACACACGAGGGCGCCTCATATCCTCCTCTGCAAGCATCGGTGCCTTGGGCCGGCTCGCTGCAACAGGCACAGCCTGAACACATGCTCCTGCTCCTGCAGGGAGGGAAAAATTGGAAACCAGCGTCTCTGTCTCCCCGCAGGGACAAGAGCTAATGCCGTCCTCGACACTGTGTGACCACTTAGCTGCCCCTGTGGGAACCGCGGTCACGCTTGGGGAGCCGGGAGCGGTGGCGTGCCGGTGGCTTCTCCCAGGCGATGCAGTCCGTGGCGGACCTGGAGCCGGAGCTCCTGGCTGCTGGAGCAGAGCTTGTTCCCTGCTGATCCCCTCCAGAGGGATTCTTCTTCTTCGGTCATGCCCTTGGCTGCTCCCCTAACTATTGCTTGTCTGTGGGTTGCATGTCACGCTGGGGTGTGACAGCAGTAGAGTCTCGTTTAATTCACTCTTCCTGGAAATGGTTTTCTGCAGAACTGGCCAACAGCTCATTGGTATAAGCTGCAAGCTATATGATTTCACCATGAAAAAAAAAACACCCTTGTGTCTAGAGGATGGTTGCATCTGAATAGACAGGGAAACTGAGTTTGGGTGTAGCCTTCATGCTAGGTTTGGTGTCCCGGTGAATTAAGGAAACTGAGGCTTTTAAAGGAGAGACTATGCAAAAGCAGTTCTCTTGCTGAGGGACCTTGTGGGAAGATTTGGGAGTAGAGGGGAGGTGAAAAAGGAGAGAAGGTTTGGTAGGAGAACAACTAAATGCTTTTGTCCTGAAGGTCCGTTGTAGGTGGGACCCAGGCGAGAGCAGCCACACGTGCAGCAGGGGAGAGCTCTCTGGTCCTCCCCAGAACAGGTGAGTTTCTTTTCCATGTTCATGACCCACCTCTTCTCATCCTCCTCCGTTCCTCCCCGGCAGTGACCAAGCTGCAGGTGAGCAAGTCGAAGCGGAGCATCACTCTGGTGGAGAACCGCCCCATCCCTCTCAACTGCTCTGTGAAATCCCAGACCAGCCCCGACTCGCACTTCGCCGTGCTGTGGTACGTCCACAAGCCCTCCGACGCGGACGGCAAGCTCATCCTGAAGACCACGCACAGCTCGGCCTTCGAGTACGGCCCCTACGCGGAGGAGGAGGGGCTGCGGGGCCGGCTGCAGTTCGAGCGCTCGGCATCGGGGGGGCTCTTCAGCCTGACGGTCCAGCGGGCCGAGGTCCGCGACAGCGGCAGCTACTATTGCCACGTGGAGGAGTGGCTGCTCAGCCCCAACCACGCCTGGTACAAGCTGGCAGAGGAGGTGTCGGGGCGCACCGAGGTCACCGTCAAGCAGCCAGGTAACACACGCCGCGCCGGTGGGGTCCTCTCGGCTTCTTTCAGCACTGGGCTCTTGTGTGCGTCTCGTGCTGAGCTTTCCTGGGGCGAGAGGGATCCTCTGCTCTTCTTTCCACTACAGCCTTGTCGCCCCCTCCTTGCACCCTCATGCCTGCACATCCCCGCACAGAGGGACATTTCCCCTCCTTCGGCGTGACCCTCCTCCACTTAGGCTGGGTCGGCGTGCGTCTCAGTGTCCCCACATGAAGGCTGTCCGTCCCCCTCTATCTGCAGGGCCGCTGTAATGATCCGGGTTTCTTTATCCTCAAGAGCTTCACATAGCAAGAGTGTCAACTAGCAACCTAATGAGAGAGAACTGGTGCATGCCAGCCTGGGAAAGCATTTTTATGTTTTGCACGTGGTTTAATTTTACTCTGCGTGTATATCCTGGCAGGCATGGGGAGCCTTGTCTCTTCTCCCTCTGCGCTGTGCACATGAGATGTGAGTAATGAGTTTAATGAGGTGGGGGGCCAGCTGCCAGGAAAGGAGAAATCTGCTCTGGTGGTGGTTTCCGTGGCAGAGGACATCACTGGTAAAGATGGGCTGGTGGAGAAGCTGAAGGTGGCCACCATAAGCTGGGGACACAGCCCTCGTTCCACGCAAAGAGGGGAGGCAGAGAGGCAAGGAGCATCTCAGGGATGTGCACGCTGCTGATGCAGAGCATCAGCACTTCACAAGGAAGCCCCTGCTTGCTCCAGGTGCCTATTTCTGGAGAATAAAATCCTCCAAGCAGGAGGGACGCATCTGGATAGCAGGGCTGGAATAAGATGCTAAATTCATTTTCTCTGTTTGGATTTGGCTGGCTAGATGTAGGCTCTGTGGGCAGGGGCACAGGAGGGATGTTGGGTACGGTCCCCAGCCGGTGTCCAAGGTGCAGACTGGCCGGGTTGTGCAGGGAGCGCAGCAGGCCAGAGCATATCGCTCGTGGCCGGTCCCAGCTGCTTGTTTCCACCTGCAGATGCCCGAGATGGCTGTGGGGCACTCGGGGGGAGCTGCAATTTGCCCCCTCCTTTGCATCACCCGCCTCTCGCTGGGAAGTACGGTGCCCACTGCTTACTGGCGTGGCCGTACCAGGGAAGTCCACGCCGTGCCCCTTGAAAAAGGTCGTGAAGGAATTAGGAGTGTACAGCACGTCATTTCGCTTAAAAGAGCTGATTGCAATCACCCCCGGCATATCAATGAAATTATGGAGCAAAAACCAGGGACATTCCCAACGCAGCGAAACAGTGTGTGTGACTTTGTCCTCGTGCCACTTCTCATTTTGCAATGGTGGTTCCCTGTAATCAGCTGTCCCTTCTCTGCCTTGTCTTTTTTTTTTTTTTTTTTTTTTTCCCCTTTTCCCACTCCAGGAGGGCTTACTGGTTGGGGTGTGACCAGGTTCGTGCCCTGCCCTGGGAGGAGAATGAGAAAAGATTGAGGTGTGACCTTCCTTCACAAGGTGTCTGTGCACGTAGGATCCCCCAGGTCCTACGAGGAAATGTGGGGTTCCCAGTTCTCCGTGCCAGATGCAGCCTTGTTGGCTGAGATTTTCAGAAGGCCCTAAAAACCACCAGTCCCATTTTTCTTTTCCTCGCTTTTTGTTTACTCTCCTTCCTCTTTTTTTCATCACACCACAGGACTGTATCCATGAGGGAAGGGCATGTGGGGAGACACGGACCCTTGCATCCCTCGGTCACCTTGCGTTTCTCGCGTCCTTTTCCCGCAGATAACCGCCTGCAGGTGAACCAGACCCACAAGAACATCACGGTGCTGGAGAACCAGTGGGTGACCCTGGAGTGCCAGGTCAGCAGCCGGACCAGCCCCTCGTCCCAGCTCTCGGTGGAGTGGTACGTCTGGCGGCCGGGCCAGCCGGAGAAGGAGGCCGTGGCCCGGCTGAGCCGGCAGAGCACCCTGCGCTACGGGGACCTGGCGGCGCTGGGGGACCTGCGGGGCCGGATCCACCTGGAGAGCCCGTCCCTGGGCCTCTACCTGCTCTCCATCCAGAACGCCACTGTGCGGGACAGCGGGGCCTACGACTGCCGCGTGGAGGAGTGGCTCCTCGACCCCAGCGACCGCTGGTACAAGCGGGCGGAGGACCTCTCCGGACTCACCACCCTCACCGTGAAGCAGCCAGGTGAGGAGGACCTCGTGCCACCGCCTTTGAGCAGCTCTCTGCCCTCTTGGACTGACGGCACGGGTCACCGTCCGTCACTGACAGAGGGCAGGGCCGCTGCACTATGGTCCATGCTGATGCCTTCTCGGGTGTCTTCATTGGCCCCTTACTTTTCTGGAAGGAGCATGCAGCAAGCCCTGCAAGCACAGCTAGATGGGTTTGGGATTTTGTCACCACAGCATCTGCAAATTTATTTTTTTAACAGCACTTTTGGCAGGTTCAGTAGATTAGGCTTCACATTTTATTCACATTTGGATTGCGAATGAGATGACGGAAGCTCTCTGTGCTTCCCAGGCAGGGTCCTTGCGTGGGAAGAGGGAAGCAGAGGGGTCGAGACCCTTGCTGATGTCCGCACAGTTTTACACGATGCTGCTCCCTGTTCTGCAGGTGAAGAAGCAGACGGGGGGCATGCAGCTCCAAGGCTTTGTCTGGGGATTAGGACCAGGGCTTGGGCTTCTTGATGGGGCAGGAGCTGGCTAGGAAAAGCCTGCCTCTGTATGGCCAACTGGGAACTTAGGGGCCTCCCATGCCTCCTGGCCACCCTCTTGCCCATGATAGCAGTTCGGGTGGCTCCCGCTGTGTAACACCGCTGTTTTGGCCGTGCCCAGACACAGGGAGGCAGGGATCAGGATGCTTCTCGTCCTTTCTGAGATCTAGGGGGGGGGGAAGGTGCTGAAGAAGTTCAAACCAGGGAGGAAACTCCAGTTCTGTGAGTTTTAACAATAGATGACAAGCTGCAAGGACAATTTACCCTGGGAAATCTGGATTCTCTAGTTTTTGAGGCAAGTGACTCCAGATTAAATGCCTGTCTTACAGGAAGGCTGTAGGTCAAACCAAAGTTATGGTCCTCACTTGCTGGATACCTTCCAGCTTACACTGCAAGTATTTTTTGGTGCTTTATGCCTGCGCATTTCAGCAAGGTGTCAGCCTCGTAACTCTGCAGTGGAGCTGGCAAAATTATAAGATTGTGGGAAGGTTTTAGCAGCAGTTCCTTGCAGGGAAGATTTGTGCTGCAAAGCAGGAGCTGTCTCAGGAGACAGCCCAGCTCTTGTCCATGAGGTCCTTGCTCAGGAAGCTTCTCTGGCTGAGATGGCTTCAGCAGAGGGCCCCCGGGCAGTCCCTGTACCCTGCGTGCCTGCACAGCTCTAAGTGCAGCTCCTCGTTCAGGCTGGAAATTGCCAGCCCTGGTGGACTGAATGTGAGGGGAAATCCTTTAGGCTCCTTTTGAATTGTGGAAGGGTGTGGAGTAGGAAGAAAAGAGGGAGTTGGGAGTGCATTAATTCAATATATATATATTTTTTTTTTACAAGTGCTTTGTTGTTGTTTGGTTTTCTTTCATGGCAGGCAGTACCTAACAAAAAGATAGAATTTAAAAATAGCATAGCTTGTGACTCATGTCTCATTAGTGAGGATCTCCATACTCATCTTCCAGTACCATAATCATGAGCAAAGAAAAAAAAGCCCTCAGCACATTCAGACTTTAGTTCTCTTTCTGTTTAACCTGCTGAGGTGGGGGAGGCTCTGTGTTTATTTTGACAAGCCATTTCCTTCCCTTCCTCCTTTTTACCTTGGAAGTCCCCAGAATCTCAGGACTTACCTCATTCCTGTAGGAATCTCTGTGGGAAGATGAGAACTGAAAACACTCATGTTGCCTACAGCCTTACCAGCTCTGGCCTTAATGAAGATTTTCCTCAGGGGACCATTTAAGAAGTGTAGGACAGGTGCTGTAATGCGAAGCCCAGCCACCTTCTGTCCCAGGAAGGGGCCCGTGGCCCACGGTGAGGTTTGGGGACAGCAGCACCCCACGCCCTCTCCTGCAGGGACACCCAGGCATCCGCGAGAGGCAGGGCTTGCCCAGCTGCTGCTCCTGGAGGAGAAGGGGCCCCTCTCTTCAGCGAGCTGCTGGCTTGCCCTTCGTGCTGAACTCCTGCATTAGGAAGGGCTTTTTAATCTTTAAATGAAAGCTCAGATCCGGGCTGATTGTGATCCCCAGAGTATGTGTTCCCTGGCAGGATGACTAAATCAAATGTTAATTGCTCTTGAAGTCAGCCTTTAATCAACTCATCTGAGGTTCTGGCCACTGTATATCAGTTAGCTAAAAACATCTCTTTAGCCTTGCAGCAAGCAATAGAGAAGAAGAGTGGGTGAGACTTCAGGAAGCGTCCTTGCTATTTCTGTACTGCGGTCATCTCTGTGGAGGAGTCAGCTACCTGATTAACTTCCCAAATTGCTGGAAAAAAATCTGTCCTCCTGTGCCTCAGACATACTGATTTTCAAGTCTTTTGAGCACTCTCGGGCAGGTTAGAAATAAAAAGTAAGCGTGGAGCGAAATGCTCTTTGCACCGGCAGCTGGGCAGTAGCGCATCGCTCCTCGGTGCACGCTGGTACGCCCTGACACGTTCCTTAATGCATCTGGATGAGCTGCGGCAGCTTTCTCTTCTCCCACGCAGGTCCGTCGGTCAGCTCGCTCCTGTTTGTCTCTGGGCCGGGCAGAGTACGACAAGGCGAGGTTGCTGCTTCTGTGGGGTTGGCCACACGGGTACCCGTGGGACTTGGCAGGCTGCGTCAAGCCTTCGGGTTTCGCCTGGATCGCACCCAGAGTAGCAAACGTGATGTCACGTTTGTGCTGGGGAAGGGTGGCTTGGCCGGTGGCCTTCTGCTCTGCACTCACCTCTCCCATTTCGTTTTCTCAGACCCCACCTTGCAGGTGGACACGGCCACCGCCAACCTCACGGTGCAGGAGAAGGAATCCTTCCCACTGGACTGCAGCATCCTGTCCCGCTCCAGCCCGGAGTCCCACTTCGCGGTGACATGGTACAACCTGCGGGCCAAAGAGGCGAGTGGCCGCACGGAGGAGGAAGAGGAGGAGGAGGAGAGGGAGGCGGTGCTGAGCGTGGGCCCCGATGCCGTCTTCAGCCCCGAGGCGGGTCGCTGGGAGGGCCGCCTGCGCTTCCAGCGGCTGTCGGCGGTGCTCTTCCGCCTGACGGTGCTGCAGGCCGGCGGTGCCGACACCGGCAACTACTCGTGCCGCGTGGAGGAGTGGCTGGCGGACCCCAGCGGCGTCTGGTACCGGCTGGCGGAGGAGGAGTCGGGCACGGTGGCTGTTCACGTGCAGGACGCAGGTGAGAAGAGCCAAGCACCTCGAGCGTCCCGTGTGTCTTGGTTCACGTGGGCCGTGGAGCCTGGGTCTAGTCTGCAGCGGGGCCTGCCTGTGGTGCCGGTGTTTTTCCAGTCAAGCTGCTGGCTCGTAGCCAGTGTCATGAGGTCGTGTGTGAGCCCAGCGCAGTGACACCAGGGTCTCCTCCCCGTAACTCTCGAAGCCATCGGGTGGTTTAGAGGCCTCGGAGATAACTGAGGTCACGAGAGTTCTGTGGCCCATTCAGGGAGATATCCTAAGCCACTGCCTCTGTACCACCACTGAGGGAAACAACACTGTGATGCTCCCTGCTTTACAAGACGTCAGCGAATCTGCACCAGGGAGGAAGCTCTCTAGCACTTGTGAAACTCTTAGGGGGAGATACAGCTGAAACATGCCCTGTAATAGCTTTTTTTCTGCTGCTCTGTTTTCCAGTATTGGTGTTTTTCACAGAGCTACCTCCTGTGTTGATACAGATTAACGAACACCTGGCTTTTATGTTTCCGAAGAAGTCTGTAGGCCGTGTGGTGTGTAGAAGCTGTAAAATGTGACTGTGCTGTGTCTCTTTTCAGGCTCCACCCTGCAGTCTGTCATCTGCTCCAACGACGCCCTCTTCTACTTTGTGTTCTTCTACCCCTTCCCCATCTTCGGCATCTTGATCATCACCATCCTCCTGGTGCGGTTCAAGAGCCGAAACTCCAGCAAGAACTCGGAGGGCAAGAACGGGGTCCCCTTGCTGTGGATCAAAGAGCCGCACCTCAACTACTCGCCCACTTGCCTAGAGCCGCCGGTCCTCAGCATCCACCCGGGAACCATGGACTAAAGAGGCAGAGGCACCCAGGGGGACGCACAGAGAGAGAGAGAAGCAGAGACACACCAGGAACCCTAAGGAACAGAGTGGTTTTTGTTGTTCTTGTTTCATTTGTTTCAGTGTCTGTGCTCTGATGCGGCGGCTGAGCTCTGCGGAGCACCCAGCCGGTGGGGACGGGAAGGTCCGAGGCTTCTTCCAGCACCTGTGGGAACACACCCAGCCACCGAGACGGACCGAGGGTCTGTGCGTTCGCTGTACATAGCGGATATTCCTCTCACTAATTTTGATCCCATCCGTTGTCGTCCTTTGGGCCGTTACTTTTTTGTCGTCATTTCTTTTTAGTCTCCCAAAGAACTGTAGGCTTCCCCCTCTCTCCACAGAGTGAGGAGTTCCCGGGGGGCTTTTGGTCCTGGGACAATCTCTTTGGAGGTAAATGTGTATGTGTACTGAAACAGACTTGGTTTTTCCTCCTGAGATTCTGTGCCACAGTGAAGAAGGTCTTTTCCCAAGGTGCGCTGAGCTGGCTACTCCCTCTTCCAAAGCAGGCAAAGCCAGGACTAGCAATTCAATAGCCGGAGGGTGTACTGGGAGGTCCATCTCAAAAACTGGCTGTAGCCTCAGGATCTTCTTGCCTTCATCTTACCGCTCTCTCAGGAGGAGGCAATTCCCCTTTTGGGAGCGTTCCCCGGTCTTGGAGAAACTGAACATTCAACATGCTTGCAGCCAGAACAAAAGCAATTTAATTTGTCTCCAGGAAATGAGTGGGGGAACAGAAGGAAGATACCTGAAAGCCCCGACTTCGTTTTAAGCAAAGAAGGTCCTCATACGGTCCAGCATACCAGAGATATGCTCCTCCCTGGTCTCCATGCTGCCACCTCTGATGAGGCAGCTCCACTCTGTGCCCCACTTGCCTGGGGACGGGTGGCTGGATCCAGTCTCTGAAGGCTTCAACTTGACCAAAGTAATGACTCTAGAAAGGGGGAAAGAGAAAGCTCCATGGGTTGGATTCATGGTCCCTGGACGGTTCAGCCAAGGAGCCCAGTCACAGCCACGCCACGCGGCAGGGACGTGCAGTTAGCCACCTGGTGTCACCAGGGTTCCCAGCAGCTTGTGCTGCTTCCCAGCGTGAGCTTGGACAGGGCGAGGAGCCTGCATCGCACCTGTGCCCCGGGGGCTTCCCTGTCCCTTTGGGTTGGGAGAAATCTTCCCGTCTGTGTGTGCATGCATGTTCCATTTTCCATCTCTGGGGCTTTAGGAGGAGAAACCGTTTCGCTGTAAGCCCCCGTCTGCTGGCAAAGTCACCTGCTCTTGTTGTACGCAACTGCTGTGACGGGAAACGCTGTTCTTTCTGTGAAAGATATGGCTGTCACGAAGCAAACCAGGGCTCTCCCCACGTGGGGCACCTACGCTCAAGTACCCCGTACTGCCAAGTACCCCTGCTGTGTCCTGTGGAGGAAACCGCCTCCTCCCCGATACACCCTAAGCATTTTGTCTGGCGGAAGAAAATGTTTGCCAAAAACGGCCTTTTGTTGTCTTCCTTGATGTCTTCCTGGCAAATCCGGCCATTTACTTTTGCAGCATGGCTGAAGCCAACTGGGGCGGATGGGTGCAGCCGCAAGACCCCCCCGCCTCGCGTCAGAGAGGTGCCATACCTACAGCTGCCGACCTCTTCGGGAGGGCCGGACCGCTCTTTGAGAAGAGGAGGGGACCTCAGCAGATGCTCTGTAGCACTAGTAGGTTAAACCCTGATGCCTTGATGTTTCAGAGGTGGTGAAGCCTCAGGTGGGAGATCTGCACAGCACATCCTCTCTCCCGGCTAGAAGAGGAGCTTGCGTCTGCCCGCGTGGATGCCGATGGTCCCATTCCAGTGGCAGGAGAGTCCACTGCCACCTCTGCTCCTCCACCAGAATGTCATTTGTTTCTTCTTCTGCTGAGAAGTCCAAATTTCACTCATCCCTCTGCAAAATCTCCCTCCTCTAGACATAATTGCTTACTGGCCCCAGCATATGCATAATATCACACTCCTATATATATATATATCACACACCCATGCACTTGTCTTCCCTTTCTGGATAAGGAGTCTGCAAAGAGAGGAGTGGGATAAAAAGTGAATGGAACTGAAGAACCAAGACACGAACAACAGCAGCTGCAGCCAGTGGGTATTGTTTCGTAAATGTAGTATCTCTTGTACATACTGCTTCAGGGCAGGAACTGCAATTCATTTCAGCTTTAAAGGAAAAAGAGAAAGTCAGCAGGAGCTGTTCTTTCTTGGAGAGCACGCGCTGCATCTGAACCAGGCTCCTCCTCTCCAGCCTGCCCGCCCCAGCAGCGCTGCCCTGGACCAGGGCTCTCGTGGAGGGCTTTCCCACAGCCACCTCCCCCTGGCCCAAACGGGTCCCTTCCCACCCGGCAGTTCTTGCACCGAGCCCAGGCTTTCCCAGGAAGCGGCTCCTGTGATGGTCCCAGAATGTACCTTGCCGGTGACGTTTCTCCGTTGTTCTGGCAGTCTGTTGCCCAGTCTCAAACTTCTCTTTGTTTTTATAAGGCAGACTTTTCCTGTAACGAGTTTCAACATGAAGCTTTTCAAACCACTCTCTCTGCTGTAACTTTCTGTAATGAACCTGAGACGAAAGAGAGATAGCCTATCCATGCATGATGTGGAAAAATGTTTGGCTTTTTTTAAAAAACAAAAAAACAAAACAAAAACAAAAACAAAAACTTTGTACTATGTTGCACTAAAACATGTTTTATACAACACACTTGAGAGCTGTAGTAAACTGTGTTGAAATTGTGATTCATACCGCTGCTGGTTTTTGTCTGATTTGGGCTTTCATTGTGCCTTTACGCACAATCCCCGCACAAAGGCGTGCTGAACTCCTCCGCCACCTGCCCCTTTTAGGCAGCCTCTCCTTCCAGCCGTGCTCCCCAATGCACCAACTCTCCTCCCTCCCCAGCAGTACGTCTCCACTCATCCGTGCTGGAGCTTGCAGACACCTTGCACCCTCTGGCTCTCCAAACATACTGCTTCTTCCCATCCCTTCGTTCATCCCATAATAGCATACAGTATTTAACAGAGACATGCCCAGGCTATTTATTGAGCAGGACACACTGTTTTTGAAATTGCTCATAAAATAATAAGTACTTGGCAGTGTAACAGTCTGGATTTGAAAAAGCACTTTTTTATAGAATAATCCACAGTAAATGATAAGCAAATAGTGGTTAATTTCCTTGCTGTAAGCAGAAGAGTATAGTTCACTACAGAATCTACTTAAGTCGATGTAAAATGTAACCTCTTAATTCTCTCTTTACCCGCCTTTACCTTCCATAAGGGTTTAGTCAGTGGGGTTGAACTCCCCTGTTAACTGAAATATGGAAGTAGCGTGATATATTCTTACATGTATAGCAAAATCAGTGCGAAATTGTGCAAAATGCACTTGAGATGTAGCAGCCAGGGTTTTTTGTTTGTTTGTTCGTTTTCCATATTCATTTAGAAAAAAAATACCATCCGCTAAAATAATCACAAGAAAACTCTCTTGTCCCTGAGGCAGCTGGCTGTTTGCTCCCTCCTCCTCCCCTCGCAGGTTGTCTTGGGCTGCACCTGCCATTGCCATGTGCAAAGGAGAGCTTTTAGTGCCACAGATGCTCTGTGGTGGGTGGCGTCTGCGGCACTCCCCATCGGCAGGACAGGGTGACGAGCCTGGGTTAGCCATTGCAGGTCTGCCGAGAGGCATCTCTGCCAGCCCTGCGTACTCTCCCTGCGGTCAGGCACGAGTCCCTGACCTCCTCTGGTGTGCTTCAATTGGCAGGACCCTGCTTTGGGGCGGCTTGAGTGGGTTTTGCTGCTCGTCCCGCTGCTGGAGCATTGCTAGCAGCGCTGCAGCAGCTCCCCTCGCGGACCAGGAGATGTGCAGCCACCGTGCAGGGGAGGAGGGATGTCTCAGGGCTCAGCTGGTCACGGGCTGCACCACCACGTGCTTCCATCAAACCACCCCGCAACTGCTCTCCCCCACCCACTGCCCCCAAGCCTCCAGAAAACGCAAGCCTCACCCTGATTTACGCTCAAGCGCATTAAGCAAGGGGCAGCAGGTGGCGTAAGCATGCTTCCCGGGCAGGGGGGGCCCGCCACCCCCACCTAGACGAGGCGGTACAAGTCCTTGGCCACCTGCTCCAGGCGGTCCCTGTACTCCAGGGGGGCATAGAGGGAGGCGGCGACCCCCCGGAAGCCGTGCATGGCCCCCCACCAGCAGGCCGCGATGGCGGCGGTGGAATCGCTGTCTCCCCCGTGGAAGAACGCCCGGCGAGCCAGCTCTGCCCAGGAGTCCCCCGCGCCCAGCAGCGCGTCGTAGGCGATCATGGGGGCGTCGTGGCCGCTGCTGCCCCCCCAGCCGTCGTAGCTGAGGGAGGTGTAGAAGGAGTCTCTCTCTTCCACGCCGTACTTGGAGGGGAAGGTGGGCAGCGAGACCCCGTCCGAGATGCCTCTCTTCTCCAGGTATTTTTTCCACTGCTCTTCGAAGTAATACCTGCAGAACGGGACACGGGACAGGGCGGGTGTAAGAGCAGTCCTGCTGCAGAAGCATACGCCCTAGCTACCTGCAGGCGCCAGCTGGAAACGCGCCACCGAAAGAGCCCGGAGCAGCAGCTCAGCAAAATGGTAGGCGTCCCCTGTTTGTCAAACGAGGGACAGGATTTACAGTAAAAGGCACAAGGACATGTTTCAGTGAGTTAGATTTCCCCTCCCTCCAGCCACATGGGAGAAGGCAGCCCAGCACCTGCCGCTGTTGCTCTGCAAAGGATTCAAAGGCTCAGACCGAGAACTGAGTCATCCCCACAAATTCAGAGTACCTCTGCCCGTGGCTGTGTGTGCCTGTGTGCACAGAGCCACACTGACTACGCGTCCAGATTTGGTTAGAACTTTCAAACTGAGCTCAGCCCTAAACCTGGTGCTCTTCCCCTGCTCTGGTTCCCATCTTTCGTCAGATCGTGGTTGAGATGACAAGTCTAGCTGCCTCATATTGGATCCAAAAAATGCCACAGCTATATGACACTAAAACAACTTGCCATTTTTTTTTCTTTTTAATGTTAGGGGTATTTTTCCCCTGGGAGCATCAGAGACTTTCTGAACCAACTGGATCCCGTGGCAGGCTTGTGCTGCTCTCAGAGGTTAGCATACTGTGATGACTGAAGCTCAGGTACAAACACAGCCCACCCTCCTGTATGTGAGGTTTATTTTAATCCTAACAAAAGCTGGCGCCAGGCGTGCAGCTCACCATTGCCCCATGTTCTCCTGCACGAAGAAGCCGGCGTCCCGCACGTAGGCTTTGGCGCGCGGCAGCACCTCCAGCAGCCTCTTCCCCCAGGCCGGGGGGGGCACGCCGTTCACCGCGAAGGCAGTGAAGAGGGCCGAGGCCAGGGACCCCAGGTAGCCGGTAGGGTGGTGGTGGGTCATTCGGCCGCTCTCGATGCTGACTTGCACCAGGGTGTCCAGCTCGGCGGCGTGGCGGAAGCGCAGCCCGATGCACATGGAGCGCATGGCAGCCCCGCAGCCGCCCCCGCGGGGGCTGAAGGGGATCCTCCAGCCGTCCGGCTGCCCCGGCTCCAGCTTCAGCGCGTTTTCCTGACACGCGGCACCTGGGCGGGGAGAAGGAACCACACGTCATGCGGAGATAGGGTCCCATAGCACGGGAACCGAGGCAAGAGGGAAGGAAGCATTGCTCTGTGTAAGGGGTTCAGGCTTCCCTGTAAACACGCAAGTCGTCTGCGCACGTATGGCTCTCGCCTTAAACTGGCACTGCACCCTGCGTGTTCCCAAGCAGACCTGATAATTCCAGCTCGTGAAAATAATTATAAAGCCCAGGGGGGTAAAACACACTCCCCTGCTGCTTTTTATTTATGTAATTTGTATTGTTACTATTTACATTTCACATTACTTAATAACATCTATAAAACATTTATACTATATATACTAGCTATATTAGGCACAAGTATATCTCGATACCTAGATATATGTGAATAGAAAGGAGATTTGGAGGGCCATCAGATCACATTGATCCTGGCCCAACGCAAGGCTAAGTGGCTCTGCTGTTTTCCTGACAGATGTTTAACTTCTTCACAGGACCCTTTAGAGATGGAGACCCCACAAGCCCCCCAGGAACCCTTCCCACTGCCTCACTGCTAGGAACTGTTCCCTGCAACAAACCCAGCTCTCCCTTGCTGCAGTTCAGGTTTGTCAGAAGGTGAGGAGCGCAGTGCTTTCCTCACTGCAGCAGGGTTTTGCATAAGTAGCTTTACCGTGTTTCTCCTAAACAAGCTGAAGAATAACTAGTATGTCAATCCAGAGGTTTGTCCAGCCCACTAGCTGTTCTCCAGACATAGCCACTAGCAGATAACGATGGAAAGACCATAAAAAATGTGGCAAGTACAATGTTTCCCCAGGAACTCCTGCATGGCTTTCAGCAGGCAGAGGAGTCTTCCTGAGTCAGAGGCTGGGTCCAAAGGGTCACGTTCAATAACGCCCAGCGGACCCAGCTGCCCCGAGCTGCTCTCCTTAGCTTGAACCCGTGCATGCCTTCAGGTTCCTTTAACATCCTATGGTGATCTGAGCCACGATTTTGTTATGCAAAGTATTTCCTTTTGTTTTAAACTGCCATTTGACAATTTCCTTGAATTCCCCTCTAATTTTTAAATTACAAGAAATAACGACTATCCATTCACCACGCTATTCAAGCCTGTATGTACTTTGTCCCTTCTCCTCAGTTTTCTCCTGCTCCAAGCGGACACCCTAGTCCAATTTTGCCTCTCTCCAGGTGGGAAGCCACACATTAACTCCTCGCTGCTCACCTCCATCCCTTTCCTAGTTCTGCTATTTACTTTTCAAAGAAATGACTCTGCTGCTTCCAGTGCGGCTGCTTTGATAACGCACTTGTTAGTCCAGCCCATTCATAGGTCAAAGTCACCTGCACAAACACATCCAAATTTCAGAGCCCAGCCACCTTCCCTGGCAAAGACCATGAAACAAGTTTTGAATGCTAAGCCCGAATGCTTGTGTGCAAGGAAGAGGAAATAGGTTTCAAATGTTAGATTATCTTTGATTCTCTTCTACCTTGACTTTTTTTTTTCCTAGTTTTCTCTTCTGACCAATTCTGAAATACTTTTCCAGCAGAAAAGCAAATCATGGGCAGACTTCAAGTAGCTTCACTTCAGTTTTTAATGTGTTAGACAACAGCAAAATTGGATTTTGAAAAGCTAGTCATCTCCTCACCACTTCGTTCCCAGTGCTGTCTCAGACATGTAGGGTTACAGCAGCAGCTGAGAGGCTCACCCATCCAAAATTACACAGTTGAGCCTGTGCTTTGCTGCCTGACCAGGACAGCTAGGGGGTAAATAGGCTTGCAGGTGCTCTATAGCTTGTAAAGTCAAACTAAGTGTAACAGGGTAACAAGAAAGAAGCTTGGTCAAGAGATTTCAGGTAATTCTGCGAATTCTATTACCTTTGGTGCAATTCGACCACCGTGTTCTGGGACCTTGCTAATCGCAGCTAGGTACCGCACTACGTACTCTGCAGAGCTGTTTGCTTCTTCACTTGCACATACAAGCTTGGCAGTAGGGGCAGTCTATTTTACCAGCACGTGGCATTTTTACAGCGCCCTTGTAACCAAAATACCTCCAAATCCAAGCACAGTTTTAAGATTGGCTTTCGGCCACATATTAGCAATGCTAGCAGTGGTTGGCCGCTGTCGGGAATAAGGTCACATGGATGCTTTTTGCAGTTCTGGTCTACCTGTCTTTAGTGTCTTTCTTTTCTGACAGTGTTGTTACATTACAGGCATATTAGATCAGCACAGGACACAGCCCTCTGTGCTCCGTGAGCTGGTGGACCAGCTCACCATGTCTCAAACTGAAAAAGCAGCTCAGTCCCGTTGCTTTCAGACTATTTGCGCAGCCAGCCTGCCAGCTGAAATAAGCTTTGAGAATGGGAACAGAACATGCAAGGCTTCCCCACAGGAAAAAAAAACGGGTTGCCGATCAGTGCAGCCCACACTGTCAGGCTACTTTCATTCTCATGAATTCCCCACAGCGTGACCCAGGCGCGAGCCAGAGCTGCTACTTCACCGGGCTCAGCCATGCTCTTGTAGGGTGCTGGCGTCACACGCTGCCCGGTGGACGAGACCTGCCGGTTTTGCTGTGCCACACAGCCAGCCAGCCCCTGGATCAGTCCAGACGTTCTTTACTCATCCTTCCTGCAGGTGATTTACCGAGTGAAAACTGCAGGGCCATGTTTCTCTGCTGGAAGAAGCAGCAGGCACAGCGCTTGACATGGGTAGCACTGGGCTCTGCCAGGGCTGATGGTCACCAACCTCTAACCGAACTGCCAGGAAGGTTATTTCTGTGATGTCTCAAAGCGGGCATGCGTTCAAGCCTCTACATACACTTTCTGTGGAGTTGATTAATTCAGTGCTGGCTGCTATGTATCAAAATCGTTCAGAGTGCTATGAGTATAATTTCCAACTTTGTTATGATTAACAGAAGCAGTTTTCAAATCTAAACATACTAGGCATCGACCTACAATAGGACCTAAAAAGATCCCGTCAAACAAAACCACGTTTTTAAAAAGCTGTGCTGACTATCGTATTTGTATGTCGTTGGTAAGACAGACTTTCTGGCAGAAAGACAAGGGGAAGGGCAGGGAGCAAAGGGACTAGGGTAGCTTAAAATCAAAATATGCACAACAAAAGGAAAATGAACTTTGTAATCCTGGAACTGCAAGAAGGACGTTTTATCAGGACATGTTTTGACACGTTGGGACCAGGCAACTCAGTGCTTGATAAGAAGTGAGATTGTTCTTTCATTAGCTATCATCAAAGGAAAATGAGGAAGATGACAAGGCTTAAACTGTAACGAAAGACTGGTTATTTTGCAATAACAAGCGGACATTTGCTTGCAGCTTTAAGCCTGTACATATTACTTTAGGAGATTACTACTCATAACCTGCAAATGAAAAAAAAAATTTGTAAAACAGACCAGTATACAACAGCTAGGACTCTTGTGATTTATGAAGTGATGTAGTACAAGTATTATCCTCACAAATTTAAACAATTAAAATATTAAAATATTTGAAAGCTGATTAAGGAAGACTAAGTTGAAATCATGCTGTCGGGCCTTTTTTAAAACTGGATTTAAAAAAAAAAAAAAACTGCTGTGGGAGTTTTTGAATCCAGAAATTCTGTTTTGGAAACTCACCAAATCCTAGTTAGAAACTCCATGCACTAACAATGAGAAACTAAAAGAAACCTGAGTAAAGTACTGTTCTAAGGAAAGAAATACAAGCAAAAAGCAGTGTGAAGAAAGCCAACCTGAAAGAGTTTCACCTACAACTGGATGCTATTTCTGGAATAGGCTTCTTTTCCACTTTTTTAGACTTTTCATGAGCACAGACAGTAACAGTTGATTAGGATCCGTCAGTACATATATCAAAGGTGAGCTAAAACAATCACGTAGTCATAAATAATTCCACAGGTAGGGGACTTAGACCAAAAGGAACAGAGCAACAGGCAACAGCTTTGAAGCAGAAGGCTTCCTGGAGAGCTGTGCAGGCAGTTGTAATATCATGAAAAAATAAATATGGCCACGCTTGTGTCACTTAATTCGTCAGCTTCGCTATCTGCGAAGAACAATGATTTTGGGACTGTGGCACATCACAAAGAGCCATAATGGACATAGGGATTAAGTTGCCATTGAATTAAGACAGTGAGATAGACTACCCTTCTCTCTTGGGGCTGCTTATCTGAGGGACCCTACTGTGGCCTTCTGATGACTAATAAAGGTGTGGGAATCCCTTTGTTACTGTGGGTTTTGGTTTTCAGGTCTGGCTTTCCTTTTGTGGGTGAGCAATGTGACTTTCCCTCACTATTCTGGGGGAATCTCCTCTCTATTGGGTGAAAGTTGCAGCAGCAACTTTCCATTCTCAACCTTAAAGGCTGCAATTCCCCAGTGAGTATTTAATTTGTTCAGAAGAGCATCATCTCAGGTTATGTTCTCAGTTATCATCTATTTACTCTGAATTGCCTTAAGAAGTTACTGACATGCAACTTCTATCATTATGATTTACCAATACAACATGGAGACCCTGGACTGCAGACAGCTTTTCAGGATATGGATTCGGCGTTCCCTTTAATAATATGTTAGCAAGCATTAAACAGCTAAGTGCCAAATTTAAGCTCTCGGAGGCTAAGACCTGTCCAACTCTTTTCCTGTGGTTGCAGCAGGAGCACTCCTGAATGCTGTTGCAAGAACATTTTCAACAGGCTTCCATTTTTTCCACAGTATTTTCACTGCACCCCAGAATTTTATGAGGTAAGCATCCGTGGACCCAGTGCCCACAAAAGAAGTTGCATCTCTTTGTTTAGCCAGATAACCTGACCTGTCCTTGTCACTCCAATTAGTCACCATAACAAATTTACTTTGAAATCCTTTACTTCCAAATGAGAACTGCTTGTGGGCATGCTGTGGCCCAGTTACTCACATAAGGACTGCAGCAGGTGTGCTATTATCCGTAGCTATTAATTACTCTATTAATTACTAACATTCCAATTTTAGGCTCTTCTCCTTTTCAGCTCAGATTTTAGTCACCAAGCTTAGGTAGCAGAGGCAAAAATGGCTTCCAGGTCTTGTCTCACTGCCAGCAGGGGTTGGTCCATCTTGGCAGACCCCCTCAGCTAGGGGACCTACGAGATGCTCCTTTGCCCAAACAGCAGTGATGCTGTCAAAAGTTTAGCCTGCTGACTGCTGCTATCCTGGCAAGCATCGTTACCGCTTCTTAAATATTTTATTAATTAAACTACTGTGACAACTAAGATTATCTGTCTTACAGAATGCTGATATTTCAATCCTTTACAGGAGGGTAGAAGGTGGCTGTGGAAAGGTGTGCAGAATAAATTCGTGCTCAAGTTTCTTATCTGGCTTACCTTGGAAATGCACAGCTCTGTCACACATGCTCAGACCCTAAGAGAACAATGCACGATCTGGTCTTTCCCAGGAAACTGTCTTTAATGTCAAGCCAGAACATTTGTGATATATTTTGGCCACTCCAAACAGGCAAGTGTCCGGCCAATGTTTTTTCAATGTTTAAACTTTGCATAGCATTGCAGCATTTGAGTGTTTCCTAGACACTTATGCTGCCAAACTAGAGGCCCAGCCTCAGTAGCTCCTATTTTAAGTTTAATTCAAGCATCCACAGGAGGCTGGGCCATCTGCAGAGAGAGAGACAGGGACCTCAGGGAAAGGCTGGGTTAGCAGGCCTGGGTGAACTAGGAACTACAGAAATACACTGCACGCAGCTTGGCTATTGCAGCCTGTCAATTTATCCTTCCCAAAGGCTGCCATGCGCTGCTGGTCCTTGCTACCTCTGGCCCAAACTTGGCAAAAGAGAGAGGCTGGAACTGCAAGGTTCAGAGAAGTTAATTTTGGCCTGACTGCCCGGTTGCAGAAAGTAGCCATGCAGAGCTAGCCAAAAGTAGACTTTGGGTTTAATAAACTTAATTATTCCAAGCAAGGATTTCCATGCCTTTAAATATATTTTACACGTAATTTATTGCAATTGTTACGAGATGTTCTGTATTAATGCTCTGTTTAGATGTGTTGTCTTAACACAGCATTTCAAGATGCACATTAAACATGGTTGAGTTTGTGTTTTTCCTCCAAGAGCGTGTGAAAAGACACTTCCACCATTGCAAAACTCAGCATTCCTCCCCTGAGCTCAAGACCAGGCCTCAAACACGCCTGTAGGAATTTCTTGTAAATGTGGGCAAACCAGTATCTTTTCTCATCTAGTTCTGAGAAGCTGAAAACACTTCAGCCTGCCTTTTTCTGTTCTCTACAATTCATCCTGAAACAGGTACTGAGTGCAGAAAACTTTTGGCTGTTCATGAAATACGATTAATGCTATAAACAGCCAAAAGCAGAGCCTTAAGGTGAGAAGCAGGGGAGAAGCAGGGCCAGCCTTGGCTCCAAGCTGCAGGAAAGAGAGAGACATTAGCCCCAAGGAGAGAGGGGGCAGAGGACAGCCCTGCCAAGGCAACATAATGAAGGTTACCTGGAGCTCTGCCTTTCATGTCTTTCATGCACTCCTTGTAGTTCTTTGCAATCATGGAATAGAGATGCGCTAAATCTGGATTTTTCCCAGCAGCTACCAGGGCTTCGGCTGTGGCCAGGTGCATCACTGTATCATCGCTGACTTTCCAACCTTTGATGCTGATGTTGCTGAGTCCCCCCAGCTCCGCCAGCTCCTTGTGGATGGCTGGGCCATCCTGCAGGAACTCCCATTTCCCGTTGTTATAGCCCAGCGTGTCCCCAAGTGCGCTCAGCACCATAGATGCCACATAGTTTTCCATTGCTTTCGGACACAATTTTTGCCCCAGGACTGCTTCAATGCAGAAAGCACTATGAAGAAAAGGAAAAAAGAGAGGAAGATAGTAAAGAAAATCCTTCTCACTTTACTACAAGCCTCTACTGCTAACCTCCAGTAGCCTGGATACCTGGCCTAGCACCTGCATCTCCCTCAGGGAGCATATTCTTTCAAAGCACACACTTCCCCATGGACCTTTGGTGGTTGGTGCAATGTGCAGGCACGAGTCAGTATGTCCGCGGCGTGCCGCAGCACCCGGGCAGCCCAGCCCTGAGGCAGGGAGAGTGGGGCATGTCCTGCCGGGGCAGCAACCGCCCAGGGCAATGCTGCGGGTTCAGAGACCAAGAAGCAACAGCAGTACTGCAGAAACATGCAGACAAATAAATGCACCCCCCATTTTTGTCAGACGTAGCCCACAGGAGTAAGGAGATCAGATCAGGCTCCTGGTGACTTTTATACCATGAGGATAACTTGAGAGCGAACCCCACATTTACACAATCAGAGCCGGTCCGCTTGCTCTTCAGCAACATAAGGTGGAACCTGATAAAAGTGGCAGAGACGGACTCTGACCAATGTTTGCCCCCATCTCCAGAGGCTGGCTACAGAAATGTGTGCTTTTACAAGCAAAATCAGGTAGTCCAGTGCATATTTTA
>VXAA01007169.1:36982-84835 GCA_013399115.1 Anseranas semipalmata | reverse complement strand
CCCAAAATGCTTCAGAGTACACTGATTTTTACTTCTGTGACTTGATAAGCGCTAAGGAGCCTGTAAGTCTCCCTTTGTCACATGACCCAGGAAAAATGCAAAAAGAAAACCCACAGGTGCAGCGAAGAATTAAGTTACTAAAAAACTGCTTGAGGTTAAGCATGTGATTCTCCTGGCTGGGGGAGAGCAGCCGCTTCCCGCTGAGCAGCTTTCTTGCTGCCCGCCACGACTTACACGGCCAGGACGCAGAAGGCAGGGTGCCAGCTCCTAGCACCCCCTCGCTCAACCATCTAGCAGGGCACCGCGCCGACCCAAGGCCACCAGGCCCTGCCCGGCCTGGCGAGGTCCAGCCACCAACGCCTTCACCAGGGCCGCCCCTGCTGAGGCCTCCGGGATGGCGGAGGCAGCAGCGGCGCGTCCCCGCTGCGTCACCGCCGCCGCGACAGGCCCGGCCCGGGAAGAGGAGGAGGAGAGGAGGAGGAAGGCGGGAGTCTTGCCCTGTCAGCGCAGCCTTGAGCTCCCTCTCCAGCCATAGTGGCTGTGGCAGGGCTGCCGAGAAGGCCCCTCGGCCCCCACGACCCCTGCCACCGCTTCGGATGGGGAGGAAGGCTGAGGCCGCCCGCCAGCGGGGCAGCAGCGGAGGGGAGCACAAGCCCTCGCCAACCCCGCTGCCCCGGGGGCTTCGCTGCCAGAGTGTCCCCCACCTTGCGGTTTAGCCCCTCAGCCCCCCAGCACGCTCTTCCACCAGCCACCGCTTTCCCTCCCCTGCCTCCCCCCCTTTCGTTTTCAGGATTCTTCTCTGTCTTAGTGCACTTAGGAGCAAAACAGTCAGTTTGGAAATGAAGTCACCACGTGGTGACTTTTAAACAAAATGAATTATTTTGTTTAAAAAGAAAAAAAAAGTAAAAGTGACAGATGTTTTCAGCATCCCCCCCTACTTTTTTATTGAAGCTATGCACTAGTTTCCTGAGCACGCACGCACCCCTTTTAGCCTGACCCCCAGCCTCCTCCTCGGTGTCAGCACAATTCAGCCTCTGGGCCCTGCAAGCCTCCAGCATTTACCTGGAGCTCTGCCTGGGGCAGCACGAGCCCCTCACAGACCTAGGCCTCCCCTGGGCTGATCCCTGCTGTATCTTGTGGTGGTGGTCCTGCTTCTTTGCATCTCGAAGCGCATGATGATATCATTGCCTCCTACAAGTTTTACACTTCATTTTTTTATGGTGGTGGTGGCTATGTGGCTGAGGGCACCTACTGAATGGGCAAGGAAGGAAAAGAAGCAGGAAGCAGGAGAAAGAAATAAGAATGAGCATGGCTCGGGCCACCATTTGTGGAGGCTGAACCTTCTCACCAACTGATGGTCCCTTGACATGCCGCACACTGCATCTCCAGAGCCCTGATTCACACAAGGAGGTACAAGGGGCTCTTAGATACAAAAAAAAAATCCCCCCATGCCTATGAGAGAAAGCAGTGGTAGTTTTAGAGCTGCAGCCCTGGGGGATTTCAGGGCAATCAAGACTGCAGCACTGGGCCAGAGCAGAGTCCCTGGGAAATTTGGGGGCAAGTAAGAGCGCTGGCTGGAGCTGGGCCCCAGGGGATTTCAGGTAGCTGAGAACTCTGAGCTGTGCTGGAGCATCCACTCTAGCAGCCTCAGCAGTTCGGTATTCAGTGACCATTCAGACATCTTCTGCTGCTCTGCACCCTGCTATAAACATGGAGTTTGAGAAGCATCTGGTGCAGAAAATAGTAGCAAAGAAGGAAGTGGGAAAAGTGCCGGTGGATTGGCAGAGCCAGCGGTGCCTGCTGACCTTTTCTGCTTGGGTCTGTTTTATATAGAGTGGCTCAGAATTTACCCAGGTTGCTGCTACACTTAAAAGCAAAGCAGGGTTTTTGTCTCCTGCAGTTTGGGCCTGTGAGAGGGAAAACCCCTCCTGCTTTTGGCTGGCTCTCTATGAGGCAGGGCTTCTGCTGCAGCAGTAAAGTAAGGACAGAAGAAAAGAAAGTTGCAGGGTTCCCCAAATGGCCAGGAAAATGGGAGAACTCCTCTGCATTAGCACAAAATGCCTGTGGCACTGAAATCTTCAGATCGTGCCACTGTTTCCTGGTTCCTGATCTCTTTCAGCTTCCTAAAAACTGAAACCAAAATGTGCCTTGGAGTTAAGCAACGCCTGAGATGTGTCACCAAAAAACAGCGAGACCTACTTGCTGACAGGCAGCAGCCGACCAGCCTCCAGCCAGAGCTATCACCAGGAGCCTGCAAGCATGAGGTGAGGAGTGGGGCAATTTTCATGCTTGAACGCATGCGTTAATCCCAAAGGGGTCCCATGGGATGCCCACGAGGAGAGCACTCTCCATCAGGCGCACCACCAGCTCGGGGACGGTGCAGGGCAGCATTGCCCTGACTCACCCAATGGCAAGGGGAGGTGGGCACCATTGCACCCGTTTGGCAAGGGCGACCTTCTGGTTTTAAGCCATGCAAAGAGTTAAAGACTCACCATATTGCACCTTTCTGGGGTTTTTGTCTCTCTCTCTCTCTCTCTCTTTTTTTTTTTTTAATGAAAATTTAGGCTGCAGTGGACCAATGGCCAGGATATGCCTTCTGGAAAGTACCACCTTGGAGAAGCTCATTGACATGCCCCTGCCATGTGTTGGACACTGTGGTTAGTACTTGCTTAGACTCAGAATTTTCCTTCATGTTCATCTGGAAAAAAAGGGTAATTCTCTCTGACTAAAAAAAAACGTGCCTTTGTGCCTTTCTAGATGAGCCCAGGGTTAAAAGCCCAATTCTGGGGGGGCTGTGAAGGGTGGACTGCAGTGTCGGGACTACGTGCTGGTTTAGACCCTCTGGGATATTTCTACAGAACTACACGAGGCCTTCAGGCCAAGAGCTGGAAGAAGGTGCAAATTAAAATCATGCCATGGCAGCTCAAACTTGCACTTTCTTGAACCTGGCAGTGCCCCTATTCTAAATCCTTCAGCTGTCCCTGAAATGGGGCTGCACGGGAACATCTGGAGTTTCCATTTTTCATCTCTAGTATGAATCTTGTCTTTGCCCCTCGGATTCAAAGGTGACTTTCCAAAGGGTCTTTTGGGCCCTCACTCGTGCTCATTTTGGAGCGGGGCCAATCTCTAACAGTCTCTCATTCTTTTAATAGCACTTTTTTCTCTGTAATGACAGCCGGCATTTTTTTTTGAGTGGGGAATATTTCTGGGCTTACCCTATTTCTCAGTCCCCAGGTGTGCATCTTTCTTTGTCACTGGCCAGTAAACAACAACACATGATAACAAGCGGTGACCGACACTGAAAACGGGAGCTGCCAGCACCACGTGAGGGCTGCCGGTGACCCGGAGAGCTCACTGCAGCACGCCGCAGCAGGGACCAGTGGCAAGGCGGCGGTGTGTGACCCCGCGCGCGATGCTCGCCCTTGCAGGGCGCTCGGGGCTGCTGCACTCGCTCTGGCTCAGCAGGATGGGCAGCCAGTGCCAGCGGGTGTTTCTGGCCCTGCGCTTCCTTCACCGGAGGCATGGCAAGGCGCTTTCTGCCTCGGTTTCTCCATCTGGTGGGGCAATGACCCTCGCTTGCTGCCTGCCTTCTCGTGGTCAAGAGAGCAGAGGGCTCTCGCCTCCCTCGGTGCTGTCCAGGGGAGCACGGCTGAGAAAGCAGGTGAGTGCCTCAGCTCCATACACAGCCCGTGTCTGAGGGCAAGTCAGCGCAGAGGTGTTTTTGCCTGGAAGTGTGATCATCCATGGGCATTTTCAGGGAGCAGCAAGAGACGTTTTGAAGGACTTGGCTGAAGGGGCTTTTGGAGAGGGCAGCAGAGGAGGTCCCTTTGGGTGACCAACTTGGCTGCAGGGAATACTGGCTTTCAGCCTCTTATTCAGGAAACCAGACTGCATTGCAGAAGTGTCTGCCTCTTTCTTTCCAGGCTCCTTCCACAAACTGTCTGAGAGAGCATCCGGCCAGGGCGAAGAGGAAACTGAAAAATTAGTGTGATCTGTGCATTGTGGCACCTGCCACTCTCCTCCGGGTGCTTCCAAAAGCCCTCCTTCACACGCATTTAAAAAATTTCAAAAAGGAGAATCTGTTTCAAGTAACCACAGTTCTGCAGGGTAGAAGATAAGCAGGGAAAACATTCAACTGCTTCACCAGAAAGAGGCACTGCAATGCCCACCTGGGACATCCAGCAATGTCAGTCCCAAGGAACATCTCCTGGGTGAGCTGAGGGCTGCGATCACCTCTCCCACATCCACATCTGGCAAAAGGAGCTTCAAATTCATCTTTACCACCCCTCCACTAGGTTTATATCTGGCTTATTGGTAAATTGGAGTGTCTGGGGACAGGGACCTCCCCAGCAGACTGCAGGTCCTGCTTATGAGCCTGGGGAAGTCAGTGAAGCAATCCAGGTCAGCTACTGTGGACGTGGGGTTTGGCTCAAGCAGTGGATATGCGGCTCCAGGGCTGGCAGGCTATTTGTTCCTTGATGTAAATAAAGTGACAATTTCATTTTCGGTTGTCTGCCAGTGTTGGCACTGTACTCCCCACCTGCAGTGTGAAGGCGTTTGCGGGCTGCTCTCTTTCCATGAACTGCTGGCAGTTGCATCTGTGTCCTTTCTGAACATGTAGGGACTGGGGAGCATGCTGGAGGGGTGTCGTGCCTGCAAGCAGAGGGGCCCATCAAGCCTGCCTTACGGCCAGCTCAACTCACAACCACCGGCAGGCTAATTTGAAGGTTCTTGGTGAGGGTCATCCGCCTGCAGTGTAAAGCCCACTTGGGTCTCCATCCTACCAAAACAGAGTCAGATGAAGGTTAGAGGTAGTGTGAAAATAAGGGCAGGAAGGGAGCTAGGCTGGGGAGTAGGGTCTCCCCTTTCTTCTACCAGAGAGCTGCAAATGTGTTCAAGCCATCAAAGAAAATGACAGGTTGTGTACAGGCACTAGAGCTAAACTTGAGGGGTTAAAGATGGAGGCACTGGCTGCGGTCTGGGAGAGCCTGTGGGAATGGTGTGCAGAAATTCCCGTTAGCTTATCAGGAAGCACTTATAGCACCAGGCCCTGCCAGGCTGAAGGATGACTTTCCTCAGCTTGAATGACTTAAACTGAGACTAGGCAAAATCCTAGATATGATAGGTTAGGAAAAGCCCTGTGGTGTCTTTGAGTTATTTGATTGGGTGGTTATTTTCTACCACTGGGATTTCTCTTATGCTGGGCTGTGACCTGAGCCTCTTCTCTTGTCATTCTCTTCTGGCTGTTTCTTCACCAGCTCCCTCTAAAACTCTGCTGCCCCTGGGAATGACTCCTGTTTTTGACCATATACCAAAAGAACCAAGGGGCATAGAACTATGGGAAAACGTTTAGTAAAAAGGACAGCAAAGCACGACATTTTAAAGTTTACTTCTGCATTTGATTCTTCATGAATTGGATTTCAGAGAATTGGGAAGTGCTGGTGTGTGACAGAAGAGGAACGCATGAACAAGACCACTGAATGCTGTTTTATCCATTGGTCTGACAAGGCTTAAAAATATCTGCCTGCTTCCTTTCTGTACTTACGCACTTCATGTGATGCAATTCAATGGTAGCACTGCCTCAATGCATGGAGAAGTCCTGCTGGAAGGAGGAGCGGGGAGGTGTTGTAAGTCGGCTGACAACATTGACTGCTAGCCTCCCCGCTTCTGGCCTCACCCTCACCCCGTGCACGTACCCACACTCTCAGGGGAGCAAAGCCTTTGGAGGAGCCCACAAAAGACACCGCTGTGCCATCCCCACAATGGCCCTGGTCTGGCAGAAAGGATGGGTGAGATCTTCACAGCAATCACTAGGCAGAGGCAGCTGCTAACTACGAAAACTCTTGTTTTTAAAACTGAGATAGCATTTGAGATCTGGGCAGAGATGGCCTGCCACTGATCTGCCAGGTATATGGCTGAACAAACCTGCAAGATAGTGTAAGGTGATCTGGCTTGGGGAGAAAAACGAACATATTTGGTTGGTGACGTATGTCAGACAACACATTGTCAAAAGTCAGTTGAAAGGTAAGAAAATCAGAACCCCAGCAGACACAGGGAGGTGTGGGAACAAAGATGCTGCTCCTTTTGTAGGTCCAGTGTTCCTGGGGTTCATACACCACAAGGACAGTGGCTCTGCACCACTTCTGCAAAGTTCCTTCAGCGTGGAGCGGAGAGGAGAAAATATTCTGTGTGGAAGACCCCTCCCTCGTGCTCCAGCCCAAGCCCTCAGCAACAGGAGCACCAAACAGCTTTTCGTTTGACGTGGATGTGACAAGAGCACGAGCTCAGGGATCAGGCTTTGTGTCAGAGCAGGCGTTTGCTGGATGTGGGAAATGCGTTGGTCTCTGCTCTGTCAAAGCAGCCACTGCAGCGGAGGAGCTGGGGGGCTGTAAGAGGCAGAGGAGGGTGAGATCTGTTTGCATGCTGTTCAGTCATCTGCATGCACTGGGACTGCTGTGCTGGAAATGAAATGTTGCTTATCCCTTCCTCAGTCTCCAGAGCCTTCTCAGTTTTTCCACTGAATATCCCTGACATGCCAGCCGCTTTGATGTAACCTAGCCATGCATGGCTTAAGTTGTCTTGGCTGTGATAATGAAACCTGGGAGGCTGTGCTTGGACTGGCACAAATATGTCTAGCCATAAATGAGGCGGGTATGAGGAACCTGTAGGTACCTGGTGCCTTGGCCAGGAGGCAGCAAACCAGAAGGGCTGATTGCACACCAGCTGAAAAGGGGGTAGTTGTATGCGTGGGCGGTGGTAGGGGGAAATGAGGGGCAACATCACCCCCAAGTTCAGGAGCTGGCATGTGAAAATGTGGCCCAGTGGTAAGAATTTCTGCCACTGGAGAGGAGCATAGCAAAGGTCATTCCTATCATTACGCAACCAAGGCTGGAGAGGTATGTGAGCTGGGGTCTCCAAACAGCCAACTAGCCTGACCTCATGGAAAATGAGATAAAGTGCAAAATGAATTTACCAAGGCTATCCATCTCATGCTAGGCTATCCTAGTAGGTTAGTCTTTTTTTTTTTTTTTATAAGATAATTGACTATGTAGGCAGAGGACTTCAGAAAGGCAGCCCTTACAGGCAAAACCACTAAGCTAGAGAAACAGGGGATTAATGCGAGTGCGGTAAGTATTTACCTAAAGAAAGGCTATCAGGAGGTTGTGTCTCAAGGGAAGCAAGCAGGGTGGAAAGAGGTTATTGACGAGGCTTCTCAAAGGGCTGATCTTGTTAACCCAGAAGGAAAACAGGCTTTAATCAGATTTGGTCAGATCTGAAGGGCTGGTCGCTGCAGAGATTGCTCAGCCTGCAGCGCAAGGAGAGCTGATGGCACCAAGGGCAACAGGATGAAAGTTGGCAGCAAAACGTCACAGCTTGTGCGTGCAGAGTCTAGCTATAGGACGTCTTGCTCCCAGCTTGTCCCTGCCATTTGGAAAGTATTGGGGGAAGGGGAATTCTGATTGATCATAAGATGATGATGAGTCCTCAGCATGGTGCAGCTGAGAAAAAGAAGAATGCGACTGGAGATGAGATCTTCTCAGGTTCAGGACACCTTCGGTGGTTATGGAGGCTCTTCTTATTTCCAAAGGTGATCCTGGGGTTGCCAGCAATACCTTCTAGTGCTTCTATAAGCAAGGTCTCAGCTGTGCGATGCCAGAGAGTGAACCTGTATGTATATAGGCGCATTAGCATGCCTTCTGAATGGGCCAAACACAGCACCTGTGCCATGGGATTACCTTGGGTCTCCTCTCATGGCTTTTCATGAGCATGGTTAGGTCTCAGGCCTCCCCTCAGCCTGTGCCCTCTCCCAGTGCCGTAAGCAGAAGACAAGATATATTGGCGGAGGAGCTGAATTCAATAGGCAGGCTTACCTGAACCTCACAGTGAGTGGATGGTGTCCCTGAAGTCACCAGGAGGACACAACCAAGTACCCATGCCCCAGAGGTCTGAGGGTTTCATCAAAAAAGTTGGATACCCATGTAACAGGGGAAGTCCCATGGCTTGCACTTACAGAAAACCACTCTTTTTTAGGTTTGAAGGGAAAAGAAACAAACCAACACTGGACACCACATTCGGGTTTGAGGTTCAAAGGTTTTCAGGTTTGGTTCTTGTTTTAGGTTGTGGGGGCTTTTGCTTTTGTTTGTTTTCTCCTGAACTCCCCCTCCCACCTTCAAATGTCAACCTGGCAGGTTTCTGGAATTGAGTCCTTTTGAGCTTTGCTTCCTGAAAACCTTGAGTTTGCACTTCCCATGTTGGTGTCTGATTTGTGTGCCCATTAGCACGACCTATGTCTGCGGATGCATCAGCAAGGACAAATACATAGCTGTCTCTAAATAAGTAAATCTGCCAAAAAAAAATGTTGTGTTTGGCAAGAAAACTACTCTAACGTGAGGAGTAGCCATTGCACAGGTTACCAGCATGACCTTGCTGCAGGTGAAGGTTTCGGAGGGTTTTTGCACTAATCTCTCGACTGAGCATATACAGTTCTGCTCTTTTGGCCCGACTCCCATTGAAATCAGTGATTCTGACACAAATTTGTGTCTGAACGGTATTCACACTGTTGTATAGGACAGCTGGAGCTGATTTGATGCCCTCCATTTGCCAACCAGGAGCAACCCGGTCTGCCCCCAACTCACCAGAGTCTGCTGCTGATGCTGGTTCTAGGGCTTGTCTGATATTCTGGTAAATGGATGCATCTCACAAAGACAGCAAAGAAAAGCAAGTTTATTTTATTTAGTTTTTCGCTGGATTAACATGTTGAACCACATGCCAAGGGAGCACTGAGGGGTGCATGTGCCAGGGTGAGGTTTTTCCCTCTCTCTGATCGACTGTTTGGAAATAATTCTCAGGATTTTTGCAAGTCTGCGGCACAGAAACCAAGCACAATGTGAAATAACTGTGGATTACTAAAATCAAAGCAGGATTCTGACAAGCAAAACTCACTTACAGGTAGTCAGCCCTTAGTCATATTGACCGATTCCCCAAGTTGGCAGGACAAATACCCAGCAGACCTCATGTAGAAGGCAGAACCAAAGAACTACTTGTCAAACATTGCTTTATACCTTAGTTCATTCATTCTACACACGCATTTTCATATCTGTGCATCATTATGTTGACACACATGCTTAAAGGCTTACTTGTTTATGTTTGCATTGTTCTAGTTTCTCATCGTCACTGTGGTTTTATGATTAGGACAGCTTGAACTTCCTTGGACCTCTGCAAAATATCTAGGACCCAAGTCCTCAGACCTAGCTGAATCAGAGCCTTACGCTTTTCTGCCCAATGAGCGCAAGGGCTGTTCCCCAGCCCTTCTCAGTTCTCCAGGTAGCACAGAGCAATACTGTCCTGTCAGGATAAGAGCCAGACTGAAAATCACTTTCCCCATGACAGGGTCACTTGTGCCAAATAGCACAATGCCTGATTAGGCAGGCTTTGCAGGGACCCGGCTGTCCTCAGCTGCACTCTGGCTCTGCTCATCATGGCCATAGCAGGCAGCACAGGGCTCCAGCAGCCCCCTGAGGTCAGGCAGGTCCCTTCTTCATGCCTACGCACTGCTGCACTCAAATCTCATCTGTGTAATGGCCCCAAAATGGAAAACACAGCCCAACATGCGCTATGGGGTGCTGCATTTCAGCAGCATCTCCCTGATCACTTGCCCGATGCTGCTGCACGCGGTGCTGTGTTGTGTCTGCTTTCTGTACCTGGGCCAGCATGAGTGTAGTCAGGATGAGGCCATCTCAGCCACAGCCATGCTTCCCACCCCAGAACCACCATGCCCTGGGAGCCTAAGCTGCTTGTGGAAGCAGGACCGAGGCTCCCAGCCCTTTATGAGCCAGCAGAAGCCTGGGAAGCAACCAGCACCAACTGTAACTTACAGCACAGTACAGCCGGAGACCGAGTTTAAGTCACCCCTCTGCTGAAATAGCTCTTGTAAACATTAAACAAAAAATCAGCCCGCATCTTCCTTACAGCCTGCTGCTGCCAAGGGCTGTGGCTGCATGGCATAGCCATAGCAGGCGGTGCAGCCTGCTGTATGGAGGAGAACCAGGGTGCTTGCTGCTCTGTCTTCACACACTAGGTTGGAAACCACAGGATATCGGGTTCTCCTTTACAAGTCAATGAACCACTCTTGCTGCAAGGGAAAAGCCAGCAGGAACTAGATAGAGGGTCAGCGAGGGTGGCTGTGGGTTTAGCTTGCTTGCATGCTTTGGGGCAGAGACGCACTCTCTCTTTCCTGTGTGAACCACATGAGCATGCTGGGCTCTTCTGCATGGTGGTTACACACATAGTGATGCCTTGTAACAGCAGAACACAGTGACAGAGCCCACGGTTTGCTTTGAGGGTAACTGAAGAGGGTTAATCCCAGATTATTAAGACAACTTTGGTTTTGGCAAGAAGCCCTGGTGCTTTCTGAGCAGTAAGCATCCAATATCCACACAGTATCAGGACCCAAGTTATACAGTCATGGAATCACTGAATGGTTGAAGTTGGACCTCTGGAGATCATCCAGGCCAACCCCCCTGCTCAAGCAAAGTACCCAGAGCACATTGTGCAGGATCACATCCAGGCAGGCTTTGAATATCTCCAGAGAAGGAGACTCCACAGCCTCTCTGGGCAACCCGTTCCAGTGCTCTGTCACCCTCACAGTAAAGAAGTGCCCCCCCCATATTCAGCCAGAAACTCCTGTGTTTCAGTTTGTGCCCATTGCCTCTTGTCCTGTCGCTGGGCACCACCAAAAAGAGTCCGGCCCCATCCTCTTGACACTCTCCCTTCAGATATTTGTACACATTGATAAGATCCCCTCTCAGTCTTCTCTTCTTGAGGCTAAACAGGCCCAGCTCTCTCAGCCTCTCCTCGTATGAGAGATGCTCCAGTCCCCTCATCATCTTCGCAGCCCTCCGCTGGACCCGCTCCAGGAGCTCCATGTCCCTCTTGTACTGGGGAGCCCAGAACTGGACACAATACTCAGGTGTGGCCTCCCCAGGGCTGAGCAGAGGGGCAGGATCACCTCCCTCACCCTGCTGGCAACACTCCTCCTAATGCACCCCAGGATACCATTGGCCTTCTCGGCCACAAGGGCACAATGCTGGCTCATGGTTAACTTCTTGTCCACCAGGACTCCCAGGTCCTTCTCTGCAGTGCTGATTTCCAGCAGGTCAGCTCCCAGCCTGTACTGGTGTTATTGGGGTACATGGGGTTATTCCTCCCTAGGTGCAGGACCCTGCATTTGCCTTTGTTGAACTTCATGAGGTTCCTCACCACCCAATGCTCCAGGCTGTCCAGGTCCCTCTGAATGGCAGCACAGCCCTCTGGTGTATCAGCCACTCCTCCCAGTTTTGTGTCATCAGCAAACGTGCTGAGGGTGCACTCTATCCCTTCATCCGGGTCACTGAGGAGTAAGTTGAACAGGACTGGACCCAGTACTGACCCCTGGGGGACACTGCTAGCTACAGGCCTCCAACTGGACCCTGCGCCGCTGATCACAACCCTAAACAAAGTTACACTTTGCCAAACAGTGTGGGTGCATTTTGCATTTGCCTAACTTTAATTAATTTCCCTGTCTCTGAGTCATAAAATTTTGTTTTAAATTTATTCATCACTCCTGACTTAACATGGCACAGCAGACATACTACCCGTGCCTTCTGGTGCACCACGTCACAAAGCATGTCCAAGCTGTGCCAAGCAGTGCTGCATGCCCTGGGCATTTCCACAGCTGGTTATCAAATATGCTGGACCCTGGTGAGAGCCAGGCACTGTACTTGTGATAATTCCCCTATCCCCAGCACACTTTGATAGCCGCAGCTGTCTGCCTTGGTCTTACTAGGGCAGAGTTGGGCCCTTCAGAACTTCTTTGGGGCCAGGGCAGTGGAGAAGCACAGTATCCCGGGGATGATGCTAGGGAAGAGATCCCCAGCAAACATGTGCAACCTTTGCTAAACAATTCTAATTCATTAATACAATTTTTCCTCCTTCAGTTGGCCTGAGTGCCAGTGCACATCAAATGCCAAACCCTCTGAAATGGGCCATCACGCAGCAGCATGTTTGGATGAGATGAGTTTTGAGACCTCTCAGCAAAGGGTCTAGGGCATCAGGGGTGCAGGTTCTCTCCCGTGCTCTCAGGGGCCAGTGCCATCCATCCTGCCATGAAGAAAGTAGGTTGCATAAGTGAAACCTGCCATTGTTTCCTGAAAGTCCTATTTTTTCTGCAAACAAGACCACACTTAGGCTTTAATCTGTGCTGAGTTGAAGCATTTAACTTCTTCAAATCTTGCCAGCTTTATAGTCTGAAGGTTGGAGACAGCTAGGGGGAAAAACGAGAACAAGAAATCTCTTGAGCTGTGGGGTTTTTGTTATTGTTATTTTCCTTTGTAAGACAACAGCGATTTTCTGTAACCTGAAACTGCTGGATTTTCCTCTTTCCCCACAAAGTGTTTTCCTTTGTTATTGCCATTGCGTAGGAGACAGCCTGCCTTTGACAAAACCGCTTAATTTCTCAAGACATTTGGACTTCTTTAATAAGGCTGCCTTCTGCCTTTCTATTACAGGAAAAAAAAAAAAGTGTCATTTACTTCCACTAATGAACAGATGAGTGTTATCAGCTTAATTCAGTTCATTACTCCATATACCTTTTACTTCACATGCTAATACTGGAGCCATCAGATGCTGAGGAAAAAAAAAAAACTTCCTAGAAACGTTAATCTGCTTTGCAATGGGGTCATTTCTCGGACAAAGATGGTTTTAGGGCACTTGCACAATGATTTTTTGTTGATGTACGTCTCTGTAAACACATCTTGGGTACTTTCCATTCAGCCTGGACGTTCTTGTACTAAAAGCATGCAAGTGTGCTTTTAATTTGGATTAACACAGGTGGGAATGTCCATTCACATTAAAACCAACCAAAGGGATCCCAGTGCTGTAGGAGGGCATGTGGTTACGAATCCTTACTGGACAGCAGGTGCTGTGTGTTGTCTTTCAGTATTTACCCACTTCTGCTCTTTCTGATATATTTCCGATGTGAGATGTTGACTGAGAAATTGGAGAAGGTGGTGGTTTGATTGTTTTCACTAATCACCAAGTGTTGAAAATAGCAAAAGTCTAATTGTGCTGTTTCTGCAGCAGAGGCCCTGCCATTCAGAAAAAGTGGGTGATGTCAGTGGGTCAACAGGAGAAATCTAGTAGTGATGTATTTCAACAGCATTCCTTTCGAGTGCTGAGGATTTCTACCACAAGTGCTGATTAGTGAAGTTAATTTCCCTTACATAGCACATACACTGCAAAATTTCACTTGTCTTTTCTGCTTTTTTTCCTAAACGTTCTGTGTGAAAGCAAAGGAAAAATGTGGTATGTATGATGTTCTCACATCTTCCTCTTTTCCGCAGATATTGTTTTTAGCAGAATTTAAAGGCCTTTTCTTATTAAATACAAGCTTCCCTTTTCAGGCTGCAATGCTTCTTCCACCTGTTTAAACTTGACCCTGGAGCACATATAGTTAAAATGCTGAAGGCTTATTAAAGTGCATGAGAAAGCTTATTCCTGTGGGAATTTCACTGTAAATCACTGGGCTTATAGCACCCGCTATCGTGTTCATATAAAGGAGCCTCTTTTGAACTGGGACTTCAATACGAGTCCTTCAACTTTGTTAGCGCTCCTGACTAAGAATGCATAACACCTCTTCCCTTGAAGGGCTGCCTTCTGAGAATCAAGGATGTGTACTTAGGGAAGCTTTAAGTGATGGACAGATTATGACTTCTGCCTCTGATCAAAGCAGAACAAAGCACTTGACTGCTGCGCTGTTTCTGTTACTGCAATCGCCTCGCAATCAGGGAGCTCTCTGTACGACAAGATACCAACAGCCATGACACTTAGAAAAGGAGAAGGAGCTCTGGCCAAGAATAACATCCTTGAATTCAGGTTTCTGCATCAAATCTAGACAGCCTTAATGAGGCAATGAGCTGCTCCGGGTTGCTCTGTGGGTAAGGAGGGGCACGATAACTCCTTGCTACAGGGAGCGAGGCCTCTCGGGGGCTGAGGAGCTCAGACACTTTCCTTGGGACTGCTTGACTAAGAGTAGGGTTAAACCCCGAGCAAGAAATGCAGATGTGGATGTAACGGGCTGGGGTTTCTTTTTAGTTGTAATATGCTAATGGCATTTTTTTTTTTTTTGAAAGATTGAATTTAAAATGAAAGTGAGATGGTAAACTGCACAGCTATAACAGGGTTGCCAGTAACTGTATAATGATGCAGGATACGTGATTAGACTAGGCGCAAAAAGTGTGGGGGCCCATCTGACTTGCAGAGAGGTTCAGTCCCTATTTGCCTAAAATGCTGCACAGACATATGGGAGGTGTGGGGAGGGGAGGGTAGATTGGTGGAGGGAGAGCTGGGGCTGTGACTGAGGAGAACAGCGTATGCACAACTGTGGTGATGATATTTTTTCTTCTCTGAGTACCAAGAAAATGCTTGTCTGTAAGCATTTGTATGGTCCTAGTGTCATCCATGTTTTCAAACTGTGCTGATGCCCCCGTTAGAATATGCATGGGTAGAATGCGAATGTACAGGATTGAATTCAGAGCCCAAATCACAAAGCACGTGTACAAGAAACCCCACAGTGGATAGGAACACTAGAGTCCCACTCTGACTCACCAGCACGCTCCTCTGTGCTGTTTCATATAGAATTTTTTTTTTTTCCCTATGAAAAAGGTGTAACCTGTTCTTGTTCTGGCACTTGATTTCTCTGTAGAAAAACCACCTGGATAGTTACGTCAAAATAAAACTCTGATTTGTATTACGGTTCAACAAGCCCAATTCACTTCTACATCAGTCCCTCTAAGCCACCTAGTTCAAAGGAACTATACTGAAGAAAAACTGGAGCAACATAGTGGCAAACCATTTCTGATAAAAAGATGCATTTCCTTTAAATCAAAGTAATTAGAATCAGCAAGCCAGAAATCTTCATTTAAATAATTGATTTTAATCTCATTTTGCATTTGTACTTTTTTTTTTTCCTGAGGAAAAGCAGGTTTCCATCAGTGTGTAACCCTTTCGCTGTGATTATTACCACCAAATATAACCCCTGATGCTATATCTGGATTCATTTTATTTTGCCATAGGAGGGTGCGCTGTATCTGTACGAATCTACGTCGCTCAGCATGCTTTTACACAATTGGGCTTTTATTTACTAAGCAATTTGTTTTTATGCTTAGGATTTGCTTCAGAGTGTTCAGAAATTGGGGTTGAGCTAAGATGTCCGTCGAAAACATCTTTAAAGTAGTGAAATAACACCCCCGCCCTTGCAGAGGGTTTGGGCACAAGGAGGAAAGATTTATCGAAAACGTGCTTTGCATTCGAAAGTAGTGGAAGCGGTTCAAGGACTCGGGTCAGCCCTGCCCTCTGAGGCCGAGCAGCCAGCGCGGTCCTTGCCTCCCTCAGGGGCAGGAAGGGGAGCTCAGTCCTCACCTCGTGCCCGTGCCGGGGTGCCGGAGCAGGCCCCCAGCGAGCAGGAGAGTGCCAGGGCCATGGCCCTGGGTCCTGCGGCCGCTCCCTGCCTGCGCTCGGCCGTGGCAGGCGAGGTGGTTTTTCTTAAACTTTCTTAATGCAAGCAAGGTGGATGTATTACACCCAGCTGGGCCTGAAATTATGTATTATTTATTCCAATTTTATAGGATTATTCTCCAAGTAGCATCAGATGTCTAACTTTAATCTGAACCCTTGAAGCTTGCGCTGCCTGACATCCACACCCAACACCCGCGGGGGCCCTTTCCTTCCCTCCCGAGCCCTAAAACCTCCTGCCCCTTTGTTTTTGGGGAACGGGTGGCACTGCGGGGGTGCCCCGTGTGGCGGCAGGCGCTCGGCCTTGCGCACGCCCCATGAGGAAGCCGTGGGCGGGCGTGAGGCGGCTTATCAGGCCCAGCACCCGCGCGCCGCCCGGCCTTCCCCCAGCGCCCCGGCGGGGAGCCAGCGTCCCCAGGCGAGGCCGGCGGCGACCGGGCGCCCATGGCCTGGCGCTGAGCCCCTGCCTCCTTCCTGGCTGAGGGGCGGCCTCGCTCACCAGGCGAAGCCCACGCAGCGACGGGGACAGAGGGGGAAGAGGATTTGTGCCCGCGGGTTTCTGGGGAGGAAGCAGGCGGTGGGAGCTTGCAGGTGCTCTGGCTGCCGGCCCAGCGCTGGATGAAGATGGGGTGCCTGCCAGTGACGGCCAGCTGGCCCCTGAAGAGGTGGCTCGGTCTCGGGCTCATCGTGCTTCACTGCGTCACTTTGGGTAAGCAAAAACATCCAGCATCGCGGCGTGCCCCATGAGGGAGGTGTGCTGGGCCAGCGGGGTGCCCGCCCGGGCTCCGCGGGTCCCTCTGCCACAGCGGCGATACCCGAGGTGGCCCTGCAGCCTCTCCCCCTGCGGGCAGAGGCGCTCACAGCTGCCAGGCTGGTGGTGCCGGGGTGCCGGGCGGTCTCCCCGCCGGGCTGGGAGGACGGAGGGTGTTTACGGGGCGGCTGATGCCCCACGGCAGCACGTGTTGCGACCCCCTGGCCTCCCCGGCAGGGAGGAAGCAGTGTGCTGGCCCCAAGGGGATGAGCAAGCTGCCGGCTGCTGTGGCAGGGCGGTTTCTGCAGTTTTTCGGATGGCTGAAAGTGAGTTCATGGCGGGGAGACAGGGCAGGGCGGTGGGTTGCACTGCTGCACAGCTAGGGCTCCCTCCGGCAGCACAGCTCCGTGCTGGAGGGCAGCGAGGGCTGTCCCCAGGAACCAGCCACAGCGCTCGCTGAGGCTCACAGATCTCCACGACCTCAAGAGGCTTGGGTTGAGTCTTCTACGCCTTGTGAAACGTTAACCTTGAAACCACACAAAGCTCACTCCGGAGCTGGGATTTGTTACAGGTGCGAAACAGGCTGTGCTTACCGGCCGTCTTAGTGTTTCACTGCAGCTAACGATACTGTGGAGCAAACCTGGGCTGAACCGGGGCTTCGATTAAAAATGAAGTGATGCAAAATTAGGAAGTTTTCATGGTGGTGTTGTGAAACTGCGAGATATTTAATGCTCTCCGCTGAGTTTCATTTTGACTTTAAGTCTCAGAATCTTAAAACAAAACAGAATTTAGCAGGGATGGAATGTAAAGGGGCTCGCTTGTAAAGAAGGCAGCCTCAGGCCCCCCTCGTGAGATCTCAGCTTGCATGTCTTCCCCCACACTCCTTCGCCGACCTCTGCACTTGCAAAGCACATGTCAGGCATGGACATATTTTGCCCATACTTCAATCGGCAAATAATCTGTCACACGCAGAACTGCTTCTCCTTCTGTGATTTTAGAGCATGTGTTATGCTATTAATGTAATAATGAGCAGACATTAATTCACCTGTAGTTTGTCTAAAAGGGATGCTGATTCTAAGACCAAAGACAGGCAACACTTGGATATACTGCCTGATGCTAATAACCAGTGCTAGAAACAGGAGTTTGATAATATTAGCAAACCAGGAGTTCCTGCAGTTACTGTGCTTCTGTCGATACGGTTTACTAAGGGAACGCTGGTTGGTCCTGCTGGCTCTCTCCACCTGTTTCTTAGGCCCCTACTCATAACTTTTGAGCCCCCTGCCCGGTTTCTACCCAGCCCGGCAGGAAGGCAGAGTTGGCAGAGCTGCGGTGTTCCTGCCTGCTGCGTGGATTGCATTTGTACCATGTCATGCCCAGCCGACAGAAGGGCCGAGGGGCAGCTGCGAGGGGGCTGTAAGCAGCACCAGGTCCCGGGAATCGGCTGGGAGCGGTGGGGAGAGGTGCCTGGGCTGGGAGACACAAGGCGCGAATGCGTAGGCTTTGGTCACCCTGCCGCTGAGCAAAGTTGCTTCTCTAAATCCGATTGATTACAAAATTCCGGGGTTTAATTTGGCAAGAGGCAGAGGGGACAAAAAGCTATTTCGGAAGTGTTACATCAGCTTTTGTGGCATAGTTGTTAGATGTTTCCCACGCCGTGAGTCTGTGGGAGTCCTGGTGCCTCGGGAGCAGGTTGCTTGTCAGACTGATGAGGACAGCACAGCCCATGTGCTTTCTTTCTCCCTCTGTATGCATGCATACACACCCGGCCACCTTCCTCTCCCCAAAGAGGTATTCCTGCATTAGGGACTCTTAAAAATCCATGGTACAGTACCCACATATGAGCAGTTTCAAAAGCTTCACTGGCACTTGTAGGCGACGCCTTCCCTTGGCCACCCAGGGGGACCACAAGGACCGGCTCCTGACCTTCTCGTGGCAAAACAGTGAAGCCCTGGGAGCCTGCCGTGGCCCTGCCAGTGACTTCCCCTGCGTTGTTGACCAGGTCACCAAGGCCAGCATCTTCAGAACCGACCCCATCTGGGACTGCTGATCACCACAGCACGGCACAAAGTGGGCACCCAGAGCCTGTGGCTACATCGTGCATCCTCGGGCTTGGCCCAGGTGTCCTGGTGCTTGCACACCTTCCCTCTGCAGCGCTCTGAAAGGTCAAAGAGCATGCTAGGGTGAAAGAGGGTGCTTTCTGTATGCCGTACCTAGGTAAAATAGTAATATTGGGAACGCCAGGCTGAATTTTTGTATTGAGCAGTAGAGGGCATTAAGGGGGGGATTGATTAAAAAGGATGATTTGAAGATTGTGCTGTGTAGGAAACGATACATGCCCAAGCTACCTAGGTATATTTGTTTCCCCCTACACTGAATTTTGCTACTCTGTGGTTCACCTTAGGTGACCCCCTGAAATACCACTGTAATTTAGAGCTGCTCCTGAGATGTCATCTGCTGCTGGAGCCGCTGATGAGCACAAACACCCTGCTGTCTCAGCACAGTGGAAAAGTGGCAGAACAGCCTTGATTACAGCCTTGATTACAGCACAAACTTATTTACTTATGGTCCGAATGCATTGCTGGTATCCCTGCGGGCTTGTTTTTCTCCTGCCGTTGCACCTTCACACCTACCTACTAATCGCAGGACCGTGTTCTCCATCCCCGTTTGCGGTTGTTACACTGGGAAATCATCGCTCAAAGTCACCCAGAGTGACCTTTCCCGGCCCCATGTGCGGGGACCCAGCTGCCCCTGGCCTGTGTCTGGGGAGCATTCCTTTCAGGCTTCCCTGGAGGCTTTCCGTCCGACCAGAGACAGTCCAGGTCTCGGTTTCTTCCCAGCCGGGAAATTTTTTGGGAAGTTTTGAGGAAAATCCCTACGGCTTTTCCGAGTTATTGGAGAGTTGGGGAGGGGAGGGGGGGAATATTCACTTCCCTCGGCATCGCGAACGAGTGTTTGCCCACAAGTAACTCACTCTGGGAATCCCCTCTCGTATGTTACTACCAATAACGTGCTCAGAGTGGAGCTGGGTTGTGGACGGGGATAAAGAGGGTTGAGATCAAGAAAAATTACCTGCTTCGTGGCCTCTCCCAAATATTGAAGCGGCTAGTAAAGAGCCTCAGGTGCTTCACGGCTAATTTCCATGCCAGCTCCAGTACAGGCTGTGCTGAGGGCGGATTGCCTGGCGGAGATAGCAGAAATTTTTCTTTATGTATGAGATTTGCCCACTTCATCAGTGGATGCAAATTGAGTTTCTATCTTATTGCTCTTGCTGTCTTCAGCTTTTTTTTCTTTCTTTTTTTGGATCAGTTTCTGTCTCCTCCCCCCATTCCAGATACGCAGAAAAGAAACGTCTTTGGTCAAAAAGCAATGGCAGCGGAACTGAGGAACTCCTTTCTCTGTCTGTCTGCATATCCAGAATGAAACCTGCTGTAACAGCCTGTCTGGAGAAACAGAAACTCATCTAGAGGCTCCTGCTTTTGCGTACGGGCTTTGTTTTACTATTTCTGGATTTTTTTTAAATGAAAGAGTTCTGTGGAAAACAAGCAAACAAACAAAACAAAACAAAATTGAACAGATGAGCAAAATTCTTACACAGTCAAATTATAGTTACATGCCTGCAGGTAGAGTTTGTAAAGCTACCCGTCCAACATTTCTTTCACCCACATTGTTTCCTTTTTCCAGTGAAGTCAGGATGAACACAAATGCCTCCGATGAGCTCATTACTCCGAGGCCAATAACTTTTTTGCATTTCTTGGATCACTGAGACACTTGTGACCTGTTTACGATGTGAATGTCAGACGTTCCTGCATTTAAACATGCAAAGTTTGGGGCCGAAATTTGTACACGCTGAGGTCGGTTACCGGCAGAAGTGGCTGCCCCGTTCGCCCTCACACCTTTCCTGCTCGGTGCTGCCTCAAGCCTGAGTTACAAGCGTGGTCGGATGGCACAAATAACCCGGCATAAATCCCGCTCCTCTTGCCGCGGTGCCTGGCCGCGCGGCCCTCCCCTCGCTTGCACCGCTCCTGGCCCCCGTCTGATCCGGGGACGTGCTCCCAGCCTAGCGGAAACTTTCTTTTCCCCCCCTTGTTTTGCACCAGCGTGGCATACTGAACCAGCCTTCGGGGAGATCTGCGAGGAAAGCAGTGCGAGTACCTGGGGTTGGAAGGGAAGGGGGAGCAAGATCACCTTTTCTGTGTGAGAAAGCAGGGAGATCGGTGCAAGTTTGTCATGCGGTTGTGCCAGGCTGCAGGAGAATTTCCTCGTTCAGAGCAATGCTCCTTCCTTTCTAACGTGTTCCTACCATAAGCGCTGCATGCCTTAGACGTGGTGTTCTTCCCGATGTGGCAAGGCAAACGTGTTAAGCGTGCTTAAGTCTGTTTGCTTGGCGAAAGGAAGTTAGTTTTGTTTTTAAGGATATGAACTTTATGCTGAATTGTAGCTGTTCTGTCCCCTTGGAGGGGCATCACTATCAGGAGTCTCAGGAGTTCATTTGAGAATATGTGTATCTTTCCCAACGCGGAAATGCCACGGGCTTTGCTTCTGCTTTTTCACTGTTATGCTTTTAAAATATCATTCGTCCCAGGGGACTCCCTGGCTGAAAATAAAACTGCTGACTGCTGGGTAACGGTGGCACCTCTAGCTACACTGCGCTCAATGGGCGTCCGTGTCTTGGCGAGCCCCCGATGCTCCCGTGTCGTCTCAAAAGCTACAAGAGACCACGGAGGCCGGTCCCCCCGTGCACTGCGGCTCCCTCCACAGCAGGGTGCAGTTTTACCTGCCTGGCGGGCGAGGGCTTCATCCCTTCATCCCCGAGCAGACCTCGCGCCCGACGCTGCTTCCCACCAGCGGAGAGCCCCGACCTGCGAGCTGCCGGCCGTTACCTGCAGCGCCCGAGCGGTCCCTGCCGAGGCGTCATTTCACTCCCTCTGCGGTTTCTGCAGCTCTCAGGCACCTCTGGGCTGCTCTGTTCTGGTTTCGTTAGCCACCCTTCGCTTTAATTACCATTCGCCAGGCTGCACTACTATGCAGGGCTGTTCAATCTTTCCTCCAGCCGGGCCTGCAGCCGAGGGGCTGTGGTCAAGCTTCTCGGCCGCAGAGCATCAGCGAGTTAGTGCCGGAGCAGCAGCCGGGCTGTTAGAAGAGGATCTCGGCTGGCAGGCCTGCGGCTTTGGTAGCTGCACGGGTAAATGTTGCTGTGGCTACGGGCAAGTACTTCAGAAAAGTACTGGAGGAATTCGGAGAATGAGCTGAGGACATCTTCAGCTGGGCGATAAATACAGAGGAAGTATTAAGTGATCCAGTCAGCAAGGGACAGAGTCACCAGGGACAAAAATTAACAAACGTATTTTTGTCTTTGTGTGCTACAAATCTCCCCTGAAGGCCTGTCTTACACAACTGCCACATCTAGTTTCTGCCCCAAACTGGGAAATCGTGAAAGTGCTGAACCAGATGCAGGAATTTTGATCTTGAAAGGAACTAAAACATGCAAATCCTCCGAGAGCATCCAGATTTAGTGTTTCCCCTGCCCTTTTTCGTCTAGCTGGGTCACCCACTCCCTGTGCTGGGTACGGAGAAAGGGGAAGGGCTCAGAAAGATTCTTCCCTTTGCTCCTTTCCCCATGTCAGAGATGTCCTTCTGTCCCCACCCCCAGCGTCCCTCCCGGTATGCACTGACAGGAGGTAAGCAAGCCCTCCTTCCTTTCCTCCCCAAGCGACATCCATGCAGAGGGCTCCGCAGCAAAGGGGAAGATTGTAAGAAACGATTTAGTCGTTATCGTTGTCCCCCCAGGTACTTTGACGTCTCACCTCCCGCTCCTTGCTCGGCTGCGACCTCCTGGCTAGTGCCGAGATTAGAAATTTGCCAGAACTGACTTGTGATGCGAAGAGTTGCAATCTTACTCATTTTATAAGCAGAGCAGACTGGATATACCCGAGCCCTGGGCTTGTCCCAGTGCAGGGCACTCGTGACTGAGAAAGCAGCAGATTTTTATCTCAAGAAGTACTGAAACAGGCCCCGGGCAGGGCAGGAGCAAGGAGGGGGGACCGGCTGGCTGGAGTTGCCCCAGCGCTGCCCTGAGCCCCTTCCCCAAAGTATTTCAGATTCCCTTTCATATTCTCAGTTGCTAATTGCAGATCGTGGAAGTATGCATGATCAGTGGAGTTTCCTTCTCTTTAAAGCCAGGTTTTTGTCAGAGTAGTGACTCAGTTACAACATGTCCTCTCATCCCCTTCTGCCCGGTGTTCATGGCATAAAGGTAATCAGGAGGGCGTGAAATCAAGTTTCTGGTGAGCAGCAATTGCGGCAGGAGAAAACAGAGTGTTTTGTCAGGAACCCGCAAGTGAAACTATCGTCAGAGGGAGGAAGGCTTCGGCAGGACCTGATGGGAGCAGTGCGTGTCCAAGAAGGTGGGCCCACATCTGTCGGGCACAACGAGCGCACAGACACCTAGGGCCACGAACGCTGTTGCCAAATCAAGCTGTGTAAGGCCGGCAAAGCGAGGCTAGCGTTCTGCTCAGCAGGAGCCTGGCTGTGCAGATGGAAGCACACGAAGGTAGAAAGTGCAGCTGACGCTGCCGGGCAGGGCACCCGCAGGTTGTGGAGCAAAAGCAAGCAGAGATGGACTTTTAGAAAACCTCCTCAAACCCTTTCCCTGTCTCAGGCCTGCGCACTTGACAAGCGTGAGCGCGTGTGAGGAAATGAGACTGAATGGAGCCACTGCCGAACGGCAGCGTGGCCTTCGTTCAGCCTTCAGCTCCCCTCTCTCACCACGTTAGGGATGAGTAAGTGGCCGCCACCTACCAGGAGGTCCAAGTGACATGAGCTAACAAACTCGGTTTGCAGCTGCTTTGCTTTGCCAATGGGTAGCAGCAGGAATTCGTGACCGAAGGCTGGGCTGGGCTTTGTGCAAGGGGAAAGGAGCGTTCCTCCTTTCTCTGCGCGCTGAGACCTCCCTGCCTGCTGAAGTTGGGGTAGTGGGACCCTCGGAGGCTTCCCAGGCACTTGTGCCCAGGTTAGTGTCCAGTCCCAGGCTCCTTGAAGAGGGCTGCCAGCACCTGCTTTCCTCCCTTTCATCTGCTCTTTCTCATTTCATGGGGTTTTTGTAGCGAAACGCAGAGCAAGGCAGTGATTTCCTCACAGCGTCTCCACACAGAAGTTATCTGAGCAAGTGTTGGGCTCTTTTTGGTATATTCACGGTTTGGTTTAGCTTAAAGTATTTCTTTCAGTATTCAAGTGTAGCACAGGACATTTGCCGAATTTTATCTCCATGGAAATCTTTGGAAGGATCTGATTCCTCACTGGTAGAATTTCTTGGGGCAAAGAAAAGACCAATGCGGAGTGTCCAGTCCTTCAAAGACTCGGCTTGTCAAAATTTCGTAATTGTTAAGCTAGTATAAAAGCCTGACAGCTTGCTGCAGAGATTTTTGCAGAAGTGCAAGCTGGAAAACTGTGCGGATGCACCGTCTTTTGTGCTGCTTCCACAGAGGGGCAAAGGACTCCAGGTCCACCAGGAAGGATCTTTCCCTCTGTGCGTTTTGCCTTGCGTTGTGTGTGAGGCTAGGGCTCCCTGACCCTCACAGCGAACAAGGCAGGAGGCTTTTCCCCTGCTCTCCTCGGTTCTGCGCTGCCGCACGCTGCCAGCGGAGGAGCGACACGAGTGCGCAGCGAGCGAGCGGGTGGGCTCCGCTGGGGGCGGGAGGGTGGTTGATTTCTTTTTCTAGAAAAGTCATTAAAAAATATTTCCATGGTGGATACCTCCCCCGCAGCCTGGCTCTGGAGAGCGCTCAGCGCAGAAATGGGACAGAACTGAGTTTTCATTTTTGCTTTGCAGTTCACCTTTAAAGTGAAAGGGGACTTTTGTGGGACTGAATGACTCTTCATGGACCTCGGTTCCTTCAGGCCTGCAGCATTCAGGTTGCAGTTTCAAGGGTGCAGAGCCTTGTAAGGGTAGATGTGACATCAGCAGGAGTTTCCAGCCCCTGCACATGTACTGCCGAGGAGGTTTTTGTTCTCCTTTTGGTTGCAAAGGAGACTCTTCGGGGCAAGGCGCGGAGAACCTCATGCAACTCATGATGCGATGTCACACTGACATTTACTGTACGCCTACTCTTCCCCTATTGCTGCAAAAGAAAATAGAAAATACATATTCAGCCGCATTGTCATTATCAGGATCCACAGTCCCAAAGTTTCGCTGGCTGCTCTTGGAGGTCTCGCCAGCAATAGCACGAGCTGAACTGAGAACAAGCGACGACGTGGTCGAGGAAAAACTCACGCAGACGCGCGCACACCAATGCATGCAGACGCGCAGCAGGAGGAACTTCAGGAATCGCCGTCCCAAACGGGTCGCTTTTAAAGCAACCAGAAGGAAATGCTTTTTCACACAGCATGTAATCAAACCATGCAGCTCACTGCCACGGGACGTTGCGGAAGCCAAAAATATACGTGCATTCCTGAAAGGGCAGGGGCTGTTCGTGGAAGATAGCTCCATCAGTAGCAACTAAGCTGCCGATGTCAGGAAGTCCCTAAATTTGTGACTGCCAAAGGTCGGCGGGGTATGTCAGGTCTCATCCCGTGTAGCGTGCAAGAACTGCTTTGCCTACCATTTTCTGCCCGTGGCTGGCTGCCACAGGTCAGTGGGCTGAGTGGGCTCCTGGTCTGCACCAGGCCGGCTGCTCTGGTCTGCGATGCATTGTAAGGGGAAGTACGGGTAGCGGGGGGAAACCGGGTTTGACTCTGTCAGATCGTTCCCTTTGGAAGACAAATGAAGTGGCTGAGATAAAGCTGACATCAAGCGTGCAGGCGGGACAGGGAGAGCAGTGCCACGGGGGACGGGGTGAAAGCTCCTTCCACGTTCTGTCTAAGGCTCTCTGTCACGGCTCGGGACTGCTAAACTTCAGCGAGCGACCTGCGATGCTGCCCAAAATCTGGCTGTGCCGGGGGCTTTGAGGGCGTCCCAGGGGTCCGTGAGCCACCTCGAAGCACAGGAGCCCTGGCGGGCAGCACGCGCGGGGCTGGTTTGGACTCTCCAGCTGAACCTGGGTGCCACAGCACCCCGCGTGCTCCGCTCCGCGCCCGTCCGCAGCATCGGAGAGGTTGCACAACCCCAGGCAAAGCAGATAGGTCTGCACCAGCCGTGCTACAGCACAAGGCTGCACGCTGGCACCGCATCGCTCCTCCGGCAGCAGCGGCAGCGCCTGCGTCTCCGGTCCCGCTCCCCGCGAGCACCCACCCGCCGAAAAGAGGAAGGGGAGTGGGAATGTAGTCATGCGAAGCAGGGGGGTTGCTGCTAACCTTTGGCCGGGTTATCAGTAATATATATATTTCCCACAGCTTGTCGTTCTAGGCACACACCTGTGTACTGCGGTACGGCACCGACGCAGTCACTGGGCGGGAGTTTGGGAATGCCTGTGCTGGTTTGCAAGTGATCCCAAGGGAGGCCCGTGGGCCTTCGAAAATATGAAGTTGTTTTAGCTAGCTAATACTGTGCTAACACCATGATGAAAGTGGGGCTGTAACACTTTTTATTATTGTAGGGTTGCTTCTGGGATCTTAAAAGGTTGTTCGTGTGTTGTGTTTTTAAAAAAAAAATAATAATAATTCAAAAAACAAAGCCCGCAGCCTAATCATCCACTGTGGCCCTGTTTGGGATGCAGGGAACACAACAGAGTTAGAACACAGACTTTCTAAACACTGAGCTCTGAAAAGGGCGAGCAGAGGAGACAGCAGCTGGGGCATGCATGTCTTTATCCTTCCGCATGGCTGTCATGGCAATTCTTTACTCTGGGGTGTGGTGTTTAAAGTGCCCCCAAAATTTCTTTTCAGGCGAGTAAGTCTCCTGACTTTGCCTTCAGTAATTCACGCTGAACTCATTGCGTGCCCACAAGCTCAGGATCCTAAGAAGGACTGGAGCATCACGTAAAAAGGCACTGCCAAGGTAGCCCTCCCCTCAGGGCAGAGCTGAAGTTGTAAACTGCTCAGTGGATGGAGGGGTGAGGTGCATTAGCGGGTGCAGACGGAGACGAAATAGGTGAGCTCTACACGGCAGGTCCTGCCTCGAGGCTGTGCCACTGTCTCACCACCTTTTGTTTGCTCCCCAAACAGGCTACGCGCTGGAGAAGAAAGTAGCCAAAAGCAAAGTTGGGGAAAAAGTCGGCCTGCCTTGTTGCCATGAAATTCCCAGCTCGGAAAGCCTGCTTAACTACCGTGTCTACTGGCAGAAGAACACCACGGAGGTAGTGCTGGCCTATTCAAAGGGGGAGAAGATCTCGGAGCACGAGCGGTACAAGAACCGGACGGAGCTGGATGCCAGGAACCTCACCCTGTGGATCTCCCCCGTGGAAATCCCGGACAATGGCCTTTACCAGTGTGTCGTTCAGCACCTCAAATTTTCACATGACTCAGTTGTACCCCGTGTTGTGTGCGATGAGCCCGTGACCCTCTTTGTTACAGGTAGGTGGGTTGCCTCCTTACACCCGAGGCTTTCTGGCACCAACCTCTAGGGAGAAAGGACGCTCCTTGAAGCTTTAGTCATAGCGTAGCAGATAGGCTTTCATCAGGAAGCCTAAAAGAGCAGCAGAAAGTGTAAGTCCCCTGTATTTCCCTTCCAGCAGCCTCCCTCCTTGTCTTTCCAAAGCTACCCCAGATACAGAAAATCGGCCTTTCCTCTCCCACTGCCACCCCACCATCCTCCCCTTGACGACTCCCTCTTGGGAAGGGCCCTCTCCCAGGACACCTCCCCAGGTACCAGTGCCAGCAGGTGCCCTGGGCCACCTCTGCCCCCTGCTGTCTTTTGGGCAGGAGAAGCTCCCAAGCCGAAGGAGGAGTGGGGTGGTGTTGCTTCTCTGCGGCCGCAGCAGCATCTCCCGTGGGGCTGGCCAGCGCGCAGCAGCTCCACAGCCTGAGGCTGAACTCAGCTGGAGATTTGAGGCTTTTTACCTCAAAGTTCCTTTGCTCAAAATGAATCTGAATCTTTTCTTGGAGGCTACAAAAAGTTCCGTTGACATTATTTTCCACTTGCACCACTGTTTTTGTGGTGGTTGGTTTCAACCAAAAGCAGAGATACTGGTAATGTATATATATATATTTAAACATAAATTTGAATACCTTTAGCAGCAGAGAGTTCCCGAAATCCTCCAGACAAGCCAGAGAATAAGCATTCCCTAATGAATGAAAATTTGTCAGAAAAAAAAAAAAAAACAAAACAAGCTCCTGAAGTCTGGCTGCTGCCTACGTACTGGGGTGAATGAATATTGGATATACGTGCAAGGAGACAAATTCAGTGATCCTTTTGGGAACCAGCAAAAAAAAAATGGAACTGCACTGCCAGAACCCTCTCTAGCTGTGGAGGGGAGTATTACTGAGGGCTGAGGAGTTAACTGCATGAAAAATGCAAATCAACAAACCTCTTTTCCTCCCCACAAATACTCCCATTTCTTTCCTTCCGAAACCTCCTTGCTGTTTTAACAGGCCAGATGTAATAGACTTCTGCTCCCTTTGGAGGAGAGGGATCAGTTATTGCGGGAAGCAGCAAAGGGAAAGCTCCCTTTGCCACAGCTGGAGTCAGGCTATGTGAGAGGTGGAGCGGTGTTACGCCCTGATGACTGATCAGGGAGCCTCGGTGAGGCAGGCTGGGAGGTCTCAAGAGACTTTCCAGACTGGATGTCAAAGATGTATTGCTCAACAGATAGTGGGCCTGCAAGGAGATCCGGGTCTCTCCTTGCCTGCCACTGGTTGGCCATGCAATGTTGAGTAAGCTTATTTCACTAGTTAACTTGGTAGCCTAGACTAAGGTCTCACGGTCAGCTTCAGCCGTGGAAGACGCGCTACGGCCGTAAGGGGCCATTTCCCGTTCCCCCTTTCCCTGCACGTGGACGCTGGCCGGCTGCCTTGTGCAAACGTTCATGCAATGAACCAGACTGGCAAAGGCATCCAGGCTAAAAATGACACCACCTTTCTTCTCCACCTTCACCCATACCTGTTTTCTCCTCTGTTTCACCACAAAGCCTCAGAAACACTTGCACCAGTATGTCTAAAGGAGATGGAAGGCACGGAACAAGCTATGTGGGTGGGAGGCCTCTGAAAACCAGTTTTGGCAATGAGAAAAAAGTCTGGTGGGAACACGCTCTGCATTCTTCAGAGGAGGACCTATGTATTGCTATGCATTTTTGCAATTAGTAATATAGTAATAATTAGTAATATGGGTCTTGCTCTCAGCTGGGCCTTCTGGGGGGCTCTCGTAAAGAAACTGTAATTTAGTCTCTTGCTGGCCATCCTGGCCGAGAGGCCAACATGCAGCTCACCTCCCTTCCCACCAGAGATGGACCCCCTGTGAGCTCCTGGCTGGGAAAGGACTAAGGTCGTGGGGTGGGGGCAGAAGGAAATTGTCTACCATTGCCTGTAATGCAGACTTTTATTCCGCTGCTTCATATTCAGTCCTGTATTTTTCCTGCCTGTTTTGTGACTCTGTTGCTCCACAAACTGCTGTATGCAGAGAGAAACAGCAGCATTGGAGGGGCGGGGTCACGAAGTTTGTGACACCTGGGAGAGCGATCAGGAAGGAGAAGAAGCAGAGGTCAACACCATATCCTGTCAAGGCTGGGGAGAGAATGCTAGGGCACAAGAAAGGCCAAACAGATTTCAACAGAGGGAGAATGTCCCATGGGCGAGTCTTTGCTTTCACCATGGGTGATGAGGACTGCAGCGAATCTGACAGAATTGTTTCTAAATCTTTCTTTCTTCAGCTGACTTCAGTGAGCCAAACATAACAGCAGTAGTAACCGCTCGTTCTTGTGAATCAACGGAGATGGTGGTAAGATGTTCTTCTCATGGAGGCTTCCCCAAGCCCAAAATCTCCGGTGTCCTCAACAACGGGTCCCTGGAGTGGAATGCCACCTGGGTGTCCGAGTCCAGCCTCAGCCCGTACAACGTCACTGGCAAACTGCGGCTCAACGTGACCAAAGACGTCAACCTCACTTGCTCCATTGAATACAATGGCTTTGTCAAGTCCACCAGTTTGCTTCTAAGTAGGTTTTTAGAATAGTTTGTATTACAAAAGTATTTTGTTGAACCTGCTGAGTTGCCTCTTTGAGAAAGTGGTAGATCTTTATGTATCTGTTCATGCAAGGATGACCCAATGATCCCACCTGTGAGCTGCACACCAAAATATTTCAATGGCTGTATGACAGCAGGGGTGGGAGAGGAGAGTTATGACTGTGACTGACGAGCAGAGATGGCTCTGGCTTCCTGCTGCTCTATCGCGACTCACGGCTGGGCTGACAGTGCGGCTGGATCCCCCTGTGGTCCGGTGATGTCAGCCTCAGTGGCTCCCACAGGCTGGGATCGACACCATTCAGTGCCTCTCTGTACCAGCACAATCTTGCTGCCAGTTGTGTGACACAGACCAGGCATTTGAATGGAGGGACCTGAGAAACGTGTGTGCCTCAAACGCCACAGGCTGCGCTTACAAAGAATTTCCTCATTTAACAAGCATGTTTGTCCCTGCTTCAGTGACAGAAACTGTCAGCTGTAGTCTAGACAAAATTCTGCTTTCATGCACATATTTAACACGGGGTTAACTCATACAGATAAAATTCCATCACCGTGCTAGGCTTAAAAGTGATAAAATAACAAATGAGTCTATGCCTTGAAAAGCTTGAGGGACAAGTGGAAACAGCATGAGGCAAGGCAGCACACTACAGTCCACATGTTTTGCAGTAGAAAGAGATTTGCAAGAAAATTCTTAAAGCCAAAAGGATTTTTTTTATGTTGTTACCAAAAAAAGTATTTTAAAATATGTCTCTGGGTCTGATGTTTTCACTGTAGGGGTGCGGGCATCTTCAAGGGAAGCTAGAGAAGTGCTGTTTTTCCTAGGGAATTGTACCTTATTCATCAAGGTACCTTATTCAACAGTCTTACTAAAATCAAAGGGGCTTGTGAGGAGAGGTGCCATTCAGCTTCAGGACAAATGCCAGAAACTAGTGCTTTATGAATATTGGTTATTGCTGGATGTAGTGCATAATCTCCCTAGAGATCATAATAGAAGAAGGTCACGAATATCACACTACAGAGAAAAAGAGAGCAACAAAAAAGTAGTGATAATAATACAGTGTTGTCACACATTCTGAGAGAAAGGTGCAATCAGCAATGAGAACAGCAGCCACAAAACAGCAGCCTTTTGACTTTTAAGAACTGCAACCACTCCCACTTTGGTACAATGGAAATGGTCTTCCAAACAAGTCTTTCACAAACATAGAGTTCTAGACAGAATACAGCTTCTGGTAAACTCAGGAGGCAAACCCTACAGTGGGGGACATGTGGGGCCAGATTGTACAGCGGATCAGGCTATGGTCTTAGAAGTTGAATGATGCTTAATAGTGCTAGATGCAGATGATGAAAATCTGAAGACCTATGACCATGTACCTAGCATGTCCTTTCTGTTGAATTAGGGTTGTCCTGTACTGTACACAAACGGCCCGTTACCTACTCTCATTTCCAAGTAGCAGAACAGTCATCTCCGGTGGTGAAAAGCCAAAAGATGCTGATCCACTGAAACTGAACTCTGTCCCCAAACCCTTTTCCTTCCATGATGAGAATGACACCTCCAGTCTATTAAATACGGCTTGTTTTCCATCACCTGTGAATTCAGAGGGGAAAAAATAGGCATAAATCTGGTGAAAACAGTAAGAAAAACAGCAGAGTACCTTTGAGAATGGGAACTTCTTGGATATGGGCTCAGCCTTTTCCACTAAGCCTAACCAGTTTCTTTAAAAAGACCTTACAAGCCTGTCTCAGGCCTGCTCTGCACAGAGAGCCAGCATGTTGGATTCTGTGGATGTGTTAAAAATTTCAGCACATAGCAAATGTGGGAGAATGGAAGGGCCTCTACAGAGTAGACGCCAGCTTTGTCTGTTTGTTTATTGAATACATGTATTTTCAGGCTGAATATCACAGTTAGAATTTGACCAGAACCACCAAAATTCACATACCTGCTCATACATGAAAATGGCAAAATTTTGTTGGGCTCTTTACTTATGTTTTATTTCTTCTGTCTCAGCAAATACAAATGAGTGCATTGTCCCTACCATGCCTCCACCCTATAATGTCATTACTGCTTCAAGTATCATCTTTATCATCTTTCTTTTGGCCATCACCCTAGCAGCAAGATACCTCCCAAGGCATGGTAAGTATAGCTCCTTTTTCAAGAACCAGTCCCTTACTGCTTATGGAGTAACTATGTAAAATACACATTTATAGAAACTGTACTGACACACTAGGTATTTTTGTACCTCCTTCTCATTTCCCTTTTTTTTTTTTATGCGGCATCTACTGTCACAAAATCTAAGTCCAGCTCAGGACTTTCCTACAATTTGTGTGCGTGCAGCACTAGCGTTCCTGTTTGAGAGTCCAGGGGTGTTGGGAGTTTTGTCAGATCAGAATATTTCCAAAGAACAGTGGTATACAGGGCTGGATTCACAAAGGTCCATTTTTATGTATTAAAATGCTTGAAGATGCCAAGAATCTTGGTGATCATCATAGATACAGCTGAGCACTAACAGTTTCAAAATGGGATCGATCTGTCTACACGCTCTACTTGGACATTCCCTCAGAAACGTCACAGAGCCAAAGTTACAAAAATGTATAGTGCTAGAGCCACAGAAAGCATTTGAATACAGCGATGTCTCACTTTTAGAAGAACCCCAATCGGAAGACATGGATTCGTCGTCTTTGTTGGTCCAAAAAGGGCACAGGTGAGGTGCCCTGTCCCACCCTATGAAGTCTTCATTAACTTGAGACACGTCCATGAGTTTTTTGATGGCAAAAGGGACCTCAGGCATCTCAGGGTTAGGTGGCAGCTGAGTAGATATTTTTTTTTGTGGCTCGAAAATCTCATCTGTTAGCTGTTGCTCCTAGTCATGTCTAAGCTGACCTAGCCAGAAAGCCCCTGAAGATGTGGGTAGACATCTAATGGATTTATAAAGGCAGGTAGGCATCTAGCCAGAGTTGAAAGTCAACAGCAATACATGTCCTGCCTGTGCCCTGTTAGTAGCTTTGAAAAGCAGTCCTGGAGCAAGACAGCAGGCCTTGCAACACGTTATAAATATCACCCAATCAAGTTCCGTCAGGTCACTGGGGAAGTGAAGGCTGGAGACAAGAATCCCACACTGAGAGCGCTCAGCGTTCAGCGCACTTAAACCAGAAGCCACCAGTCTGAGTGTCTTAGCTCATCACGGTCACAGTGGTATCCCCCTGCTGGAAAGAGGTCATTTGTTAGGCAGCAGGGACTTGGTTCACTCAGGAACACGTGTCAGTTTGTCACGCTCGTGTCTTCTGCTACCTCTTTTTCAATTTCAAGCGAGGTCACTCACAAGTCAGAATATGGAGGTAGCGTTGCTATGTTTTTTCCTCTCGTCACCAACCACACCCTCTCAAAAACCAATGTGACCACTGCATCAGGCTGGGCTGATTACCTTTTTGGTGCTTTATCACCAAGAAAGGAAGCATCTGGAAGGCAAAATCCCTCTCTTAGCCATACCTGTGCACCCCCTCATTTTCCACTCATGTCCCTCTATGACACCAGTGCTGGCTCTTCCCTGCTGTTCTCTGGAGCTATGTCGATGGGAGAGCAGTAACCATGTTGAAAACATGAAAACCACAACCAAACACAGCCTGTGCTGTTAGCTGCGTGGATAATGAACTTTTAATTATGGGAAAAAATAAGTGGAATTGAAAGATCTGGCTCTAAATAAGTACAGGCTGGTTCCCTGCTATTAAAGTAGTATGATTCTGGAGCATTCTGAGATAGACTTTTCTACAGAAACCAGATTGCTTTTAAGGTGGATGTAAAAAACATACCAATGCGGTAGAATGGGATCACCTGCAATAGCAGGGGACTTAGCTGCATAAACTCCCATTTCCCTTTTAGTCGCATTTTCCTAATATGCACGGGGAGATGTGCCGAGTCAGGTGGCACAGCCCTTACAGTCACTTTCCAGACGGGGTGTGAGCTGTAACAAACAGAAGCTAGCGTTTCAAACCAACTTCCCAGTTTGTACAGTTGGTGCTCTTCGGTGCTGCCGCGCACTACCACCTGTCTGGGATGGGAAATGTCTGTCTTAAGAGTGCTTCCGGATGGTGTTGCTACAGATCACCTTTCAAGAGATGCTGTGGGAGCTCAGAATAGGTCTGAGAGTATCTCTGTTGCTCTGACATAGGGAAAGTTGGACCAGGAGCTGCCTTGCTGCTCAGAGTCATTTCTGAGCTCGAAAAGCCATGCTTCAAGGAGCTGAAGTGTGGGAGGGAATAGAAAGACAGAGCAAAACGGAAGTAAGGGTTCTCAGATGTGTGATTGTGGTGGTGACCAAAACATGTAGGTGCTTTGTTGAGGTTCACACCCCCTAATTTCAGGAGCCTGGTAAACTGCGTTTAGTAACATGTACCTTTTACCATTATTTCCCTACTGACATCACCTTAGCATGTGGCAACTTGTCTTTGTGTCAGGCTGAAGTTCTAGCTCTGCGCTAATGAGAACAGTTTTATCCATATGACACTATATAGATAAAATCTGTATATAATAGACCTTACTATCAGATCAGACTATGCCTATGGGCTAACCATATTCACATGTACTGCAGGGATGATTCCTGCCAAGGAGAAATAGGAGTAACTAGATCTAAAAGATTTTTTTTCTTTGCTCTACTTTATTGAAAAAGACATTTGGATCAAGCACTTTGATCTGGAGTTACAAGTACTAACGAGGGATCTTCTCTTTCAGTCTGTTCTCACTGTTCTAAGAATCAAGATTCAGTGGAAGACGATGTGAAGGAAAGTATGAAGCCACATAAGATCTCTAAAGTGACATCTGAAACATCATCTCTATGACCAGATCACATTTGCAGGTAATTTTCTTCACCACTCCTCTCTTGGCAAAATAGCTTCTCAAATTAGATTCTCACACAATGTTAGCTCACAAAACCATGTATGGCTTTTGGTATGAGTGTGTACTGTCCCTTAGCATAAAAGTGGTAGGGCCCTATTGCCAATTCAGACCCATGGTATTTCCCAGACATGGGATGAAGCTCATGTTGCTTGTGGGGCATTGCCTTCTCTGGGTTATTTCAAATTTCTAAAAATGAATCTAGTGAAAAATGTTAGAGGACCTAATTTCCTGAGCTACTAAGCCACTTTCTCCCTGGAATGGGCCCTGCATGGGTGGCACACAGGTTTTCGTGGCATTTATTTCCATAATTAACATCAATTTTTAGGGACTAGACAGGAGTAAGGAGAGACAGAAGAAAAGGAACATTTGACAGATTTGACTGTTAGTGTCTCCTCTGGAACTGTATGACGCTGGCTAATATCTGAGAGGTGGGTTTGTAGCAAGAACATCCACCTACTGGGATTTGTAGTGACATCCCCCGCCACTGGGGGATCCCCACATTTTACAGGCCTCCCAGCTAAGAACCGGGCAGTCTTTTAGTTTCTGTCCTCTTTGACTCATTTGTGAGTAGCGCATCACCTGCTAGTCCCATGTGTGGCCTCATCTCCTAGAGGTTATTTCTGACTGCTGGCCTGCAAGCCATGTGCCTGAGCTGAGGCATAAACATGGGAATGTCAGTTACCATAGAAATGACGGATCGACCAAACAGTGGTGAGGGAGAGGTGAACAAAACAATAATGACTGGCTTTCCCATTAAGATTACCAATACCAGACCACTTCTGAGATATCTCCCTTCCCTTCAGCAGCTGAAGGAATGGGGAGGAGAAGAAAAGTTTCCCCTCTAAGACTTGCCCAGGAAACACTAATATTTTAAAGGGAGTTACTTTTGATAAGAGGTTTTGTAAAGGACGGTATAGGAATGGCTGGAGAAAAGTCTGGCTTACCAAGGGTTTATGACTACAAAGCATTGTATACACTTTGGCTTGAAAGCTCAGCTGTGTTCAGGGCCTGTGTCCTCCAAAAACACATTTTCCACGTCACAAGGCTTAAGGAGAGATTAACAGCTAACTGTTACTACTTGTCTCATTATCCAGGTGACTGTATTTCCTGCTCTCACCATAGCATGCTGAATTGCCAGGGTGATACCACAGAGTAACAGCTGTAGAGTCCTGGAAATCATGAATTTGTCAAGCTGTGTTGCAGTAATCTAAAGGCATACAATTTTTGAGAGGGAAAGAAGGGGAAACTATCATTCAGGCCACTCTTCTCATTTCCAAACTTGACCACACACTCATATTTTCCTCTGGGGAAGGCCCTATCTGGAACAGATACTAAAACCTTGGTTAGCATGAATCCTGGGGGGGTTTTGCGAGTACTGTTCACTGGTGGGAGTTCACCTACTGGATAAATCCATTCTGCCACATTCCTCTTTTGTTATAAAAGTTTTCCAGGCTTTTTTTTTAAGCAGCTGGCATTTCCCAACTCCAGTGCCTGGAACAGCTGCTGTCTGTGGAGAGGGATGGAAGCTATACATCCGGACAATGTATTGCTTCCTGAGTGGCAAGACTGTAATCTCGTAACTTTGTGATGCACTGAGCCATGTCCTATTGCTGCTTAAATAAAGCAGCACATTCATTAGTCATCCTCTCTTCACAGAGGGATAGCACCTCGGTACGGTCCAAGGGGTTTCACAGTAAGCAGGTGTTGAGCCAGTCTGTAGCTCAGTGTAGTGCCCATCTTGAGCTGTCTAGCTGAGCAGCTGTTTTTACTGTAACAGGAGCCCTCTTGTGGACTACAGCAGGTGATCCCTGTTTGTCTCGGCTCTGCAACATTCTGACTTACATTCAGGATTAAGAAGAAGGGGAAAAAAATCAGTAAAATGTTTTTTTTTTTTGTGTCCCTCAGGTTTCTTATCCTGTGTATTCTGCACTGCAGTCCCCACCGTTCTCTACAGCAATGCTTATTGCGTTGACCCTTTGGCTCTCTGAAAGGGGATGACAGCAGTAGAAAAATCTGCTCAAGAAGACTGACAACATAATCTTTTGTGATCGAATACAAAAGCCCAGCTACGCCACAGAAGATGTGGGGTGGTCTTGTTACAATGGGGTTGCTGGAATTCCAACTGGGAGGACCCTCCGTGTTCCTACAACAGGTGGAAGAAGAATGTCGCCCGCATTGTGCTGCTCCAGCACGCCAGTTCAAGGGCTTGGGATACTCTGATGCTGCCTCTGTGAAAATCAGGGGGCCTGCAGAGCCCTGGCAGGTAGCCCACATCCACCTACCCCTTTAGTAATGCAGAGCTGGCCCCAGGCCCCAGCACACGATCTCGAGTCAGGCTGTACCTCCATGGTACAACTGGGAGCAGCTGAAACTTTTTATATTCAGCGTCGCACTGGTATTTGCCAGTACTGTTCTTTGTGCTGGATGAGTTTGGATTTCAACTTGACCATTACATATATGTGATATGATATCCCTTCTCCCCTAAAGAGGCAATAATGCACACACTTCTCAGGAAAAAGCACCTCGAGGTGGAAATACACACCTCATGCTTATTTTCAGCGCCATGAGACTTCATAGGGAATGATACATACTGACGGCACACCTAGCAGCTAACTAATATTGCTTATCTACAGCAGTGGCAGAAGTTCTCATAACCTTTCCCTCCTGAGAGGATGGCCTCGCCAATCCGGGTACCGAGACACAGCTCCTCCGTTAAATTGCTCAAGAGTTAGAGGGGCACACCTGACACAGTCCACCCTACTAGTGGTGGTGCATGCGAGCACACGCATGTGTGTGCATGCGCACCTTCGCACGCACACATATGCAAGCTTTTATACGCTTGTTTTGTATGCTTCCTACCCGCACTTGTTGTAAAGCCCCATTTAAATGTCTGTAACACTCGGCGGTTCACTTACATGTACCTCCAGTAATGAAACTTAAGTCAGGGCCTTGCTTCAGGTCTGCTTTTGTTGTACATTCGCCTAGCAGTAGCTGTTAGGGGAGGTTCTCCTTTTATTGGGAGGGCAGGGGTGGGGGGAGTCTCTCATAGCGACATAGGGATTTACTTTGCTCTGAATGCTGCTGCTTTCTGTCAGCGTTCTCTCTACTCAGCCAGGACTTGAAGGAAGATCCCTGCAGGATGCTAACATTGGATAGGACTCATCTGATCTGGGTGATATTCTTGCCTACTGTGTAGGAAAAAGTGGTTTCTCATTTTGAGGGGAAAAGTGGGAAAAAAAACCCAAGCCCCAGCAAGCTTCCTAAGCAGCTCTGCATACTAACCTAACTAAACCCTGCCCTGAGTATGATGGATCTGTTTTGTTTTTTCCTTTTGTTCCGTCCTAATGCAAGCTGCATCCATTACCTTATTGCTTCATCCACGTACATATTTAGCAGTGTAGACCAAAGTCTGAAAGCAACACGCCATCATCTTTATGGGATATTTTGTTGCTTGAGCTGTTTATCTTGCTAGGACACAGCACAGAAATATTCATTTCACTTATTTCTAGCAAGTACGTATCGAGAGAAAAATGTGTGGAGGAAACAGGAGCACTAAAAGCAGGTTATAGAGGATTGAGCTATGAGAGGCTAAGGCATCAGGGCAAGTCACTAGTGAAAAATAAAGACACTGCTCCCTGTCTACTCCCATAGAGTCATGCTGCCCCATGAGCATCTTTACTGCTTTCCCATTCTACGAAGCGAAATGGGAACTTCAGAACATTCTTACTGAGGGGTTTTTGACAGAGGAAAGGAGATAAGCTTGCCACAAGGCCCCCAGTGGATGACAAGGAACCGATGTTCTTTCCACGTGTGCACTCTGGTTGCAAGCAGGGCAGGGGTGGCTACCAAAAGGCAACCTGACCTTATCGCAGGAAGGGCTGCCAGGGAAATGCGGTCTCACGCTTTTCATGTTTCCTCTTCTTTCAGTCTACACTTGTTCTTTCCAGCACAAACTACCAGCTTCTTGCAGGCTAACACCCTCTTTTTACTTAGATCAACATTTCCACCTTACCAACCACGCTGCAGCTCTGACAGTGGTACCTGCACGGCGTTTTCCCTCTGACTATCCCATGCTCTACTTCTGCTCCTGACTGATGACCGATTGCACAGCCCTCTGGAGAAGGGTTTGTCTTTTGCACAGTGCCAAACTTTTCTACATCACACCAGACTCCAGTGACACTTTAAATAACTCCTTGTAAAGGAAGCAAAAACCTTCACTGACAAATATGCCTAGCATCAGTTTGTTTTCTATTCTTGATGGACCCGTTGTTTGGTTTTTCCTTATGCACTTATGTTATGAATCATGTTTTCCATTGCTTTATGCTGTATTCTGTGAATTGCACACAAATGGTTTCCATGAGACCTTTTCAGCTTAATATCTGGGTCTTTGTACCAGGTGAGCTGCTCTGTTTATCGCAGGTATTTTGTATATAATGTTTTTCCAGGGTTTCTCCTTTAATTGTATTAAAAGTTAAATGGTGAACTCAGTTTCCTTTCCTTGGTAATAAAAGATGTCTGTTCTACATGCCGGGAAGTGGTAGAGCCTTTCAATATTCACATGAGCCCCAGCCACCATGTCACAGCTACTAAAATCATAGGCTGTGTAGCACCAAGGTAGGTGAGGCAGCTGGCTGGCAGAGCTGTTACACTAGCTACAGCTGGCATCAAGACTCAGCTCTGTGCTTGATGTGCTCAACAGCAATGACAAAACAGCACTCAGGTACCCAACGCGTAACTTCCACATACCTCATGTTTGTGGATCTGCCAGGAATTAACTGAGCAGCTTAGCTGTGGAACAGGTCTGTCTTTTCTCTCCGAAAAAGAGGGTTTCTCTGCAAAAGCAAAAGCCAGTGTAAAACGTTCTCACTATATCCCTGCTACTTGTGTTACCTACCCTGCAACTGGACAACTGATAACTTCAGCACTGTGCTTCTCCAGAGGTGGGTGATGAAGAAAGGCTTACGTTTGCGTTTGAAAAATACGCTCTGAACCAACTCTTCCCACAATTTGGACAGTGACTTTGAATACAAGAAATGAGGAACTAACTTTAGCAGAAAACAGAGCTAAAAATGGCTGCTGTCTTGAGTTGAATGCAGATGGAAGTCTGTGCTTCCCCTTGCTGAAGTGCCACAAAAGGACATCTAGCACTCCTTCCTTCTTTACATGGAGATAAAAAACATAGAACTGCTACATCTTGGCTCTGACTATTCTCCCATGGAGGAACACCTCTGCATCAATGGTCAGAGTCAAAAGAAAAATAATATTCTTTAGATATCACATCATATAGCCACTAAAAGAGACATAGAGAAAAGCTGAGCAATGACACAGCTAAATGTCATGAGAACTGCAGTACAGATAAAAAAATGTGTGGGATATTGGGTGGGGATGTAAAAGCAAAAAAAAAAAAAGATAAAACATTCCTGTATAACTACAACGGCAAAATGTGACTCAGAAGGGCCTGCTATTAGGTCTTTTGAGGGGGCAGAGGATAATCACACTAGTGCTACCAAGGTACACCGAGTTTAAAACTGGAAGAGGGAGAGATCTATCCACAGCTCTGCTTCTTTAGTTCCTTCACTTACACATAGAAAAGGGAAATCAAAGCTGGGTGATGAAAACCCTGAAACACATGCAATTCTTCAATGGAAAAATGAACTACACTGAAGTGTTTAAAAAAATAAAATGCTCATTTCAGAAGTTAGAAAGCACAACACCTTCTTGGAAGCGAGCTGTGCCAAAAATTTGTTTTGGGTGGGTGGAATACACTCTGTGGAATCAACTGTTCATATTTCATTCGACAGTAATTAGCTGTAACAGAGGAAAGCATTCACGCAGAACAGACTGACTACTCTTTTCCTGTGGGAAGAGCATCCCTGCCTGGATGTAATTCTCTTTAATAGGAGAAAAACCCGAACAAAGAAACGGGACCAGGACTCTGACCTTTTGCTTTGAGGGAAATGGCAATGGGCCACCTGGCCCTTCTAGGTATGGGACATTATTAAATTTCTTCAGCCCTACTCACAGGTAACAGCTACAACTTAACAGTTGATCTCTGGTACAAAATTATAAACGGAGCTGGCACTCTCCTGGTTCTTGTTACTGCCTGGATAGAGGAAGTCTGACATTGCCACCAGACTTAATTGCTTCCTGGTGGGATCTTAGATGGGACTCTTCTCATGGGACATCACTCAAGTACGTTTCTCTAATGCAAACACTGTACTAACTAAGCATAAAGAGATTATGGACACGATCACCACTGCTAGATGGCTTTATTGAGTGTCACGAACCACATTTCCCCCAAAGGTAATCCCCTAATTTCCAACCTTCAAATGAAATTAGAGAACTTTTTATTGCTGTTAAATCTGTCCACAGTGCCAATTCTTCCACCATCACCACCAGAAAAAAAAGTCATCCTTTCTGTGGCCCCCCTCAGCCACACCTACTACTGAGGAGCCCAAAGCACGTCTTTTTCAGGGTATTTCTGTATCACTCCCAGCTCCTCCATCCTTCCTCAACACTGACTGTGAAATACCCTAAATAGTCAAGGAGACAAGTGTGTTTTTCTGCAAAAAGCCTGAAGAAACCACCATCAGCAAAACAGAACTGGTTCCTGCCAGGCAAATTCAAGGTGTGGGAAGGGGATGGTAAAAGGAAGGGGAACAGTCACTCTGGTGCTGCTCGTATCGTGCTTCGACAGCAAGGTCTTCAGGCGCTGTCCGAAGCGCAGCTTTCACCAGAACAAAATTAGCTTTTGGAATCAGGGTACCTTTAGCACCCAAACAGGCTCCTTTAGTTTCAGTATTTCTGTATTGCCAACGGCTTGGACATTTTCAGCAGTGAAACAGGTTCTAGAAGAGGCTCTGGGGCTGCCCTCATCCCCAGCCAAACCTAGCTGACACTTCCTAGTCTGGAGAGTCTACATGTCCACTTTCTAAAGAGGAACAGGTTTGGCCCTTCCAAGCTCTTGTGCAGTGATATGCATCCATGAAAAACGCTTAAAGCAAACTACTTTTTCAGAAGTGCAAAGGATACAACTGCATTCACAGAAGACTTCCATGACCACTTGACTGAAGACTTTTATAAGCAAAATCAAAATACTTCGTAGCTGCTTACAACAGAGATATTGGGGAAGACTCAGCAGTTCCTAGATTCTTTTCCCATCTCTGTCTGTGGTCCTCCCAGGGTGTTGCTTTCCATTTGCCCCAAGACTTCAGTCACAGTAAGCCTGGATTGCCTAAAGAGGGAAAAGAGAGTGCAAGCGTATTTCTGACAAAGGCATGACTGCAGAATCCTAACTCTTAAAAAGTTTATTCTAGAACTGGCACTACTTGTGAGTTTTACATGCAATCAGTGTCACAGCCCCTTCTCCTCAAAGCCTCCAGCTGTCCTCCTTCTTTCCTTTCTTTAATGGGGATGGAAAGAAGGCAGCAATGAAGGAAAAGCGAGAGTTCTACCCTCTCTCAATTTTGGTTAAGAGATGCTAATGTGCATTAAAACACATCCGCCTTTCCTGCTTGTCTTCTCAGCCATCTAAAAGTGAAAAACGGATGCAGAGCTACTGGGCCGGGGGGCATAAATTCTGAACAAAACTTGTTACAAAATAAGCAGCAACATCTAACACTGGGAAGGTTAAATCAGCAGTTCACAGACTGATGTGAAACACAACAAAAACTAAAGAGCAGAAATGAGATTTAGAAAACCTAGTATGTCACGGTTTCTCTAAATGTTTGAACTGCACAGACCCAGACATGCTTTTAGTCAAAGACTTGAACAGGCAGCACCGTCCCTTACCACTCTGCTAACTTCTGCTCATACTGCTCCTTGCGCTCACGATTTCTCTTCTCCTGCAAGGTCTCACCAGTAAGTTTCTGCATGAGCATTAAGAGGCCCCCTGCAGGGATCCTGGAGAAGGAAGCAGAAAAGTCAAAAGTCACCCAGGGGACACAGAGTAGTAATAACTTACTGGCAACAGTAAAAGGAGCATGCGGGGGCCAGCCACCATATCAGTGGAGCGTAACTTTCCCCAGTACTCAAATCACACCACAGACTAAGGTACTCCTATTCTAATGTCAGTCACCAAGTGCAGCCTGCCTTCACCTGTGACTCACTGTAGCCCCTCTGATAATATATTTGGAATTTACTCATTAGCAGGCACACGTTCTGTCCAGCTCTGGAGGAACTTGGGTTTTCACTGATAAAATTCCCCAGGCTGCTTCCAGGCACGCCCCCAGCTGACAGCGTCCTAATAGTGCTAAGTGGTACACACAAAGCTTGTTCTCTTGCCCAGGTGAGATCCCCAAATTCCCTTGTGAGAATATTCGCAAATCAGCACTTTGAAAAGAAATACCAGCTTTGTTTGAAAAGTCAGACTTTTCCTTAGTTATGAGGTCATCACCTTGGTGGATGGAGCCCCTGAGAGAACTATGTGTTTCCTCCATCCCCCAGGGAGCTTTAGGAGACGCACGACTGCAGGGTATCCACAAAAAGATGAGCCACCTTGCAGCTTTGGGTTGTGCAGCACTACCACACAGCTTCTTCCTCAGCGTTTCTTAATGGCGGCTGCTGCTCCACCTTTTGGCTTTGATGGAAACTCTTTTGTAAAAGTCTCATTTGTACACAGACCCCTAGCCCATTGGCTGGCAGCTCCCAGGGTGTTATTCAGGAACTGCCATCCCGACATCCAACACCCCTCGTGTGGTCAGCTCTGGGTTCTGAGCTGCTAGAAGAGCAGTTGCTGAGGAAGCTGAGAAGGGAGCCCAGAGGCTGCATCTCTTACGCTCCCGCCTGTAACCCCAGACAACACAGCTCCTTAAAAGAGATGTCAAACTGTTCTGCGCACCACCAGTGGGCTCGTTAGTGACCAAGGTGCGCCAAGGAAGGGAGACAGAACACGTCTATAACCCATCCTCACAGTTTCCTATTTAACAGGAGTTAGTGCCTCCTCTGATATGCAAACAGCAGTAAGACGCTCTATTGAGAGCGCTGAGTTCTTATTACTGAGGAAAGCAAAACATAAATCAAGAAAAGAAAAAGAAAAAACAGATAAAAGGTTGGAAGAAAAATCATCATCATGAAGTCCCAAGAAAAATACAGAAAATACCTCAGAGCAAGAGAGGAAGGAAAGCTTCTGCAGTCCTACCTATGATTCAAGGCTTGGTGTGGGAGGCCGCCATCTAACACGTACCGTACCAGTCACACACCTTGACAGTCACAACTTACCCAAAGGCTGTTCCAAACACGAAGCCGCCTGCCAGGCCATGCAGGCCCAAGTGCATTCTGAAGAGGGCTCCTGTGAAGGCTAAAAAACACAAAACCACTGAAACCGTAAGCAGCCCCCTCACCAGCCATCGCAGACCTACTGAGGGAGCTGCTCTGCCCCATTTCTCCTCTCCGTGAGCTGACATCCACTTTTAACAGAGCAGAAACCAAGAGCTGTGGCCAGTGGGAAAGGCCCCTCACCATACAATCAGAGCAGCCTGAGAGGCAGGCACTTCAGCAGCCAGAGCCGGGCTGCTGGTGCAATACTTCCCCAGGTCTTTATCCACACGTTCTCTGCACTAAAACACAGCACACAAAGCTCCTTCTTCTTCAGAAAGACTCCCCAAGAAATGCTAAAACGTAAAAGTAACTATGAAACTAGAATTGAGTTCTCTCCGGGCTGGAGCATGATCCCCCCCTCTTTTTTTTTTTTCCCTTCTATTCAAAAGCAGCTAATAGTAGTAGCTGCCACGTAAGGCAGAAAAGAACACTAAAGCACGTACCCAACTGTTGGGCAATAAAGCCTGTAAAACTGAACAAGCAGACCACTTACCAGGAGCCCTATTGCCAAAAGCAGACATGCAAAATTTGGCACGAAAATGGTAGTTTATAAACAGCGTGCTGAACTGTTACGAAGAGCGGAAATAAGAAATGCTTTCCCTGCTGAATAGGTGGTTATGAGAGCAGGTTATGCACTAAATGTTGCATTTACCCACACAAGCATTTTTCACACAAAAACTCCAACAACTATTTTGAAGATGAACTAATAACCACAAAACTCCCCGATGGTTTCAGAAATGCATTGATATCTCTCTGGTACAAGTAAAGGCAGACAGCAGCTAAACAACTGAGCAAAGTCACGAAGGCAGTCAGCAGAACAGGAAACAAAACCCAGGAGCGCAGAAGCTAGAGACCTGCTCAAATCCAGGAGATACGGACTCCTGCTTTGGATATTCTGTGGATGACTTCTGCTCATAAACAGAAAAGTACACATAGATATAGCAGCCTTACCTCCCGCTGAAGCAAAATTACCGATGGTGGTTTTATTGCGGTACGCAGACAGACCAGTGCTCACCGTGCTGGAAGGATAAGGCACAGAAGAAGTCAGCAGCCACACATCAACAAGACAGGTGGCAAAACACAGCTCGGATTTCATCAAGCCCACCCTCAGGATGCCTCTAACAGCCCTGCTGACAATCTGTCCAGAGCGCACACACTCCAACCAAAATGCCTTGAATTCTGTAACTTTACTGCATGCAGCTGTACAGCCAGAGACAGGGGAGTACCACTTCCAGGCTTCGACTGCAGATATTCTTTTTTTCTTTTTGTAAATCAAAGAATTTTTTTTTTTATCCATCATATATTCAAGTAGAAAAGGAATTGAGCAATGAAAAGGTCCTATCAGTCAGTCAATCATACAGCTACCACCAGAGCTAAATCATACTCATGGTATCAGCAGGGTCACCTGCGCTCGAAGCATGAGGTTTCCAGCCAGGATGGGTACACCATCTCCTCTAGAAACATAAATTAAACCCCCAAACACTCTCTGTTCTCAGTTCAGCAAGTTCAGCTCTGCATGACATCAACAACTCCATAGCAATCTTTCTCTCTTAACCAATGCTGTAACGTCAGCCTAGCCTTTGTACAAGATAAAACTTACAACCTGTTTTTAAAATGGGAAACTTGACATTCGCACAACTGCAGGACAAAATCTTCAACTTGGACTTTACAGAAACAATTAACACTGAGGGGCAAATATCTCCCTTCAAAGTCCTTTACAAAGGGGTAGTGAAAAAGGACGATGCATCTGATTGCAGGGGAGACATCTGGTGGGCAACAATGAGGTTGCACGTCTAGTCCAGAAAAATCTAAAGTAATCAAAAGTTCTGAGAGAAAGCAAACAGCATGCTAATTAAACCTGAGAAGAGAGATTACAGCAAAAAGAGCCAAAACACAAGAGAAACCAAGGAAGAAACACAAAAAGGAACAAAACTGCTAGGAAGAAAGACAAGAAATACAAAATCAGCTTACTGGGAAATAATGCTTGTCAATACTGATGATATCTTAAAAGCTTAAGGGGAACTTAAACACAACATACCTAGAGATATAGTCAGGACAGGTACAGAACTACATGAAAATTTACCATTTTGCAGGTCAGGGAAGGAGGTATTCCTCGTTTTAAAGGGCTTTATCTGGAAGAGCATGCCTAGTTCAACACTGTACTGTCAGAAATACACTGACACATATTGGGAAGAAAAACAGAGAAGTGGAACGCTATCTGTACACTATTTGTGTAGGAAAATTTGAAGGACTAAAGTGGCACATACAACTGGTAGGTCTGATGATCAATGACTGCTTAATAACAAGACAATCATCTGTAAGTACTTGAAGACAAGTACAAAGAATTGTGAGTAATGCCACTGTATACAAACTAGGAGTAATGAGACACAACAAAAAGGAGGAAAATTAGCGTGGGATAGAAAGCTGTTCCAGAACAGCCAACACACTGTAACACTCTCCCAGAGAAAAATGTAAAATACATCAAACTGAGGGCATAAAGCAAAAGCAGAAGCAGCCAGTAAGTGTAAGTACTGGGAAGAACACTGTTCAAGTCAATAATGGGATGGATTGGATGTAGCAAACAGGGCTTTTCCAGTTTTCGTTTCTGTGTTGGTTCATCAGAATACTGGGAAAATTTAAAAAAAAAAGGTTAAATCCTCTTCATATCTACACTTCATCAATCAGACTCATTGTTAACACAACATTTTGATCCTCAAGAAATCACAAGCAGTCTCTGAACAAGCTGCAACTACAAGCACTGCACACATTAAAGGCCCCTTGCCATTAACGTTCAAGCATAAGTCGGCTTTCCCCCCCCCTACTGCTCAGGAAACACTTACTTGAATATTGCCACAAAAGCTGCTACTCTCCAGCTCCAGCGCCAGCCATAGCGGATGAAACTCCTGAGACCCGCGCGATGCGCAGATTGCTAGAGCGAGAGAGGGGAAAGGTTACCGACCACAGACCTGCGCCTTTTCACCAGCACCGTTCCACTGTCTGCCAGGGTACCGGCGATGGTTAGTGGGGTGGACATCCCTCAGACCGTTGGGAACGACACCCTGACCCGTAAGGAGAAAGCTGACCCTCTTCAGAGGGAAGGGAGCTCATGTTTATCCCAGACATCAACAGGAAAACCAATAATTAATTCCAGTTCGTAACGTGAACTTGGTCTTACTAATCCTGGTGCTACAACACATCTGGGGGGATAGCGATAGCTTTCTGAGGACTATACGGGAGAGTAACAGAGGAGAAGAAAGAGTGGACAAACTAGGAACTAGTTTTTAATTATTGTGAGTTGGTATATTTTAAATACATAAATAATAACCATCTAAGTTAAATGTCAAGAGACCGTCGGGCTCTGCAGCTTAGCACTGGCACTAAGATGCTTTTTAAAAGCTGCAATAAAAAGAAGCTTTATAAAAATTAAAAATATTCCAGTTGACACCAAGAAAGAAAATAAATTCTCTTTTCCAGTGCCTGTGGTGCAAGTGCTTAGCATGGGTGCAGATACACAAGAGTCTGCAGGAAAGAGCCAACACCAACACTTTGCAGAAAGCGAAGTCCGGGGCCCCATCCAGATAGCGATGGATGTAAAATTAGGCAGATTTTTAAGGATTTTTTTTTTCCTAATAACTCAGGTAACCAACCCTACAATTTTAGAACAACCCCCCCAAAGTTCAGGTACATCTATAAAACACTACATCTGAAAGCAGGGCACCGCACTCTCGTGCAGCTCGCCTCCTTGGAAGAGGAGGACCGAAACGCTTTTATTTCCCTTTCCTTTGACTTCACGTTTCACCTGTCCGGCCAACGCGAGTCCTGAAAACGTCACCTTTTGGGTAAGGCCTGGGGGGACCAGTCCGCAGCGCTCCCGGCCTGCCCGCGAGGAAGGGCAGCGAGCGTCCTGCGAGCGCCTCGGCCCTGGAGGCTGCCCTCCGGACGCGAGGGGCGAACCAGCCCGAACAACGAGGGCTGCTCTTGGCTTTGGCCAACGCGTCCCTCTCCTCCAGGGAGCTGTCCCTGAGGAAGCCCGGCGCTTCCCCCGGGGGCACCTCGGCCGTTCCCCGCGGGGGGGGGGAGCACGAGGGGCGGCCGCGGGGTGCCGTACCACCGCATCCGCGCGGTTCTGGAAGAGCTCGGCCTGGCTCCCCTCGATGAAGGCCCTGCGGGCCTGGCGGAAGGCCGGCAGGCCGCCGTACACCCAGCCGACGACTCCCCCCGTGAACGCCGACTTGACGATGTTCACCGTTTCCTCCGGGTACCGCTGCCGCTCGCTGCAAGGAAACGCCGGGGCTCAGCGCCG
>VXAA01007169.1:19527-36664 GCA_013399115.1 Anseranas semipalmata | reverse complement strand
GGTGCTTTCCCCGTTGGCTCCTTTCACAGCCCCGTTCCTCTTTGTTTTATTCCTTTGTTGGCTTCCAGTTTTCTATCACATGGAATAAGCGTGGTACCCTTCACATGAACATAGGATCCACCACCTGGGCCTTCAGCCGTCACACCTCACGGCACCAAAAGCCGAGACCTCTGCCTGTCAAATCCATCATCAGCCCATGGCTTTTTGAACTCCTTGCCAGCTTTTGTTTTTACCCACTTGTTTCTTACAGTTTTAATTAGTTCTGAGGTTACAAGTTCTTGTATTTGTGCAACAGCTAGCTCAGGAGAGTGTTGGTCTCCAGCACTATTGCCGTACAAGGACTATGCTCACAGAACATCTTTCACATCCCACCCCATCCTTTCCCTAAACCCTAGTCCTGATGAAGGTCCCTGCCACTTCAGGCCTTGACGTGTTTACGAAGACTGGTGGCAGAGGGATCAATTAGTCACGGCTGTTCTAGTAAAGTGAAAAAGGAAGCAGACTGAGAAGTCACCAGTTCATGCAAGATATTGACCAGAAAAAGTTTTCAGTCACCATCACGCGAGACTTGGACAGGAGTATTTCATAGATTCCAGTGAGACACTCTAAATATTACTGCCAAAGAGGAAAAAACTGGAAGACGCACTTCACCTTCTTCAGTGAAACAGACGGAGGCTATCCAGATCTTTTCTTACAAGTCTAAGAAATGATGCATCCAACAAGACTTCATTTTTCTTTATTTTAATCCAAAAGCACATCATTAAAAAAGGTTTAAAAATATTATACATAGTTGTTTCAGATTCTCAGATTGCTGTCCCTTCATTGGCTAACAGCACAAAACCAGAAAGCCCCTTCCACTCTTACACAACTCTTTTCCACAGAAACCAAGCTATTTTAATACCCTAATTTGTTTTCTTTGCCCGCTGGGAGAACCCAGCCAGTGGTCACATAAGTGGTGTGCTGCTCCAGCAGCTGGCGCTTGACTAATAGGTCTGACAGTTATTTCCCTGTACCAGGGGCTGGCAGTGCTGCTGAGGCCTCCGAATGCATACGTATCACGCGTGTACTTGGCATTATTGTTCTTGGTAGCATTTTCTTTTTCTCTGATCCAAACTGACTACAGAGAAGAGTATGAGCTGTTACCATTCCCTTCAATTAATGTGCTGTTTCCTAAGACATGACTGGGGCCACTTCATAAGCAAGGGAGCTCACCTGGGATGCAGAGGCCACACTGGGATCCCACGCTGCTTCCACTGTTGGTTCAGGCCAGCGGGAGCAGTTTGCTTCTCTGCACTCCAGCTTCTGCAGGGTTAGGCACTCACATGCCAGGAGTGCCCAGGACTGTGCTCAACTGACAGATGACCACTCACACCCAAAGGACATGTCTGGGACAGCGGCCGCTCTGACCCTGCTCATGCAGACTATCTGCAGCACAGAAGGAGCTGTGATCCCAAAGCGTAAGGGCAAGCAGCTCACAGCGGAAGGGGACTAGACGGGCTAGGAAGCAGCACAGTCTAGCTCTTTGCCACTAGAAAACTTGTTTTAATGCAAGCCTGTCACGTGACTGAGCAAACGCTAAGAAGGAAAACTAAGCCTGTCCGGATGCCAGAGAACATGCTGCTTCCTATCAGGCCTCTCTCAGCTCGGGGGCAACGGGGCATTTTAGAAACTACGCTCCTTATGAGCTGAGGGGCCTGCAGTTGGCATAAATACGGTTAGCATAAGCAAGCTATGACTTGAACTTAAAATGAATAATGTGAGGAGTAGCTGCCACTGTGTGATTGAAAACATTCCCTTAAACAGACTGAGGAAGATCAGAAAAGGAATGTAACAGTTGGGTGAAAGAGAAGAGAATGCTGAAGTGAGCAGAGGTGTTACCAGCCTTAAAATAAAAAACCCTGGAAAGATTACAGAAGGGGATCAGAGCAGAGAATCTGTGAACACCTGGAAAAAGAAAGAACTGAATCTACCTCTGTATATACTTTCTCTAGGTTCTTAAGGGTCCCAGGAGGTCTGGCCAGTGGACTGGTGAGAGCTTGCTAGCAGGGGCTCAGTTCTGCATGGCCATGCATGCATCCAGCTCATGGCTCCCTCAGCAGAGGAAGAACAGTCTTTATCTCAGCTGCTTGACTGTCTGCTACTCAGACTAAGCACTGTGGTAACATCAACACCAGCCGTTCCCCTATGAGGTAGGTGATTTATCTGTGCAAGGATAATTTGTCCTTTTAAGGGCCTATCAAAGCCTTGCCATCAACCTCTTTAAAAACCTGACATAAACATCAGAAAACTAAGCTCTAAGATATCTAAAAAGGTTACCCCAAATCCCAGTACCTGCTTCTGTCAGAGAACTCCTAATATCCCAAGTGCCATCACACAGATGAGAAACACTGACCGCTGCCAAAAATGGATGTGCACCTCCCAGCTGAGTGTAGCGGACACTACCTTGCCTGTGAGTACAGAGGACTTGGCAAAAGGTCCCATAAATTTAACAGAAAGGCTTCTCATTGACCGAATGGGATTTAGGATCATTCTGAGACAGGTAGTAACAAAGTCCCAAATGCTAACAATGTTCCTCCAGGCATGAACATAACCACCCCACTAAAAAAGCCATAATCCAACATTCTACTTAATGTTCTTATGGTGACAGTAGAACTGGGTCCCACTGCATGGGGACAATTTTATAGTTAGCCTATTGCTGTTCTCAGTAGTTTTAGTGTAAAGGATAATAAATCTGAGAGAACAAGAAAGAAGATACACTGATCATCAGATTTCCAGAGAGATCAGTTTGAGCTGAAGAGAAAAGCAGAGAAGTCTCTACAGTTCTGTTTTCAGCCATTCAGAAGTGATCTCATTGTAGTTCTTCCTCCTTTTCACTTTGTAAGTCAAGGCTTGGGAGTATTCTGACAACAGATGCTCCCAGTAGCAAGAGACATCCTCCATCTGCAAGTGTTCAGTGATGAATTGGCGTCCCCTAGAGACACACAAGGCACAGTCAGAACCAATTTCCAGTTCCTGCAAGAGTCTTTGGTTTTGTTTTATATGTATATCAACTTTCACTCTTCTGTTTTTTCAAATGAGAAACAACATGCATTGCTCTGTACCGTCTATTTCAATTTCACAATTTTCATTCAGTCTCATAGCTCTGACACTTGCAGTGCTTTTGTTATCCTCAAGATGGTATTTGTTATCTGGGATAATAAATATCAGATTTCACGTATCAGATACAGCCTGAGCAACAGTGATGCATGCTGCTTCAGAAGCCAGTCATTGCCAGCCTGGCTCTATAATAGTTATAATGCAGACACAGTTCCCAGGGGTCAACTCACTTCATACCGAGACGAAAGCTCCTAACTTCTGATAGCTTTCAGTGGGGTTCCCGACAAGGGTTGCATCTGAACCAAAAACCTAAACATATAATCTTGTTCTCTAGTTCCCCCTGCTTGCTTTAAGTTCTCCAGTCCTCCTGCTGTTATTGCAGAAGAAAAATAGACTTTACCCTATTAATACTAGGCTGTCTTTGATAGGTAACCCCTTCAAAAGCTGCATAAGAAAATGTTTTGGAAGAAGAGTGCCTGAAAGACAGAAAGGACACACAACTTACCTCTCTGCAATTTCTTGTGCTATGTTATCATTTTCCTTTACAAACTGCAACAGCTCCCTAAAATGAAGACAAAAATGCTATGAAACAACTAGCTCAGTGGAGAACTACAGCTAAACTTAGCTAAACTATTGTGGATGATAAGATTAAGGATTTAGAGCTGAGTGAGGGATTGGTGCTCTTCATTTCAGAGCACAGAAGGAACTTGTCACTGCCAGTTGTTCCATGTAAGTCCTGGACAGCATGCTGAAATCCAGGAGCTGGCACATTTTTAGCCCAGTAATATGGTCCTCTTCTCCTTATCTGTGTTGCAGTTGCCACTTGCAAAGATATTTACTGCTGATTTCAGTGAGGGTGAGAGACCTATGTACCCCAGAGAAACTGTATTCTGTGAGTAATACAAGCAAAAGATTCTCTGGGTGTGGTAATAAAGAGAAAGGAACATGACCTCCAAGAGCCTTTGTCTGATGCCTAGGAGTGGAGGCTCTTCCTAGCGTAATACAAACCAAACCATTTTCCCAAACATAGCAGTGTTTTCCCATGGCACGCAACGCCCCACTGCGCACACTTAGGGTCTCACACCTGACATTAGAGAGGTCTGATCTGACTGGGATGTAGTGGACCCAAGGCTTCAGCTGGGGGTAGAAGAACTCCAGCCACTCTTCTCCAACATGAAAGACAAGCGAACCACACAAGAAGAGGTGTTTCAACCGGAAACTGGCAGCCACTCCTCGGAAATTAAACAGGTACCTTTAAAAGGAAAGAGAGGAGCTGATTACAGCTGGCATTTTGTGAGGAAACGCACTAAGCTTCCCCCGGGGGCATAGCAATCAACCTTCTCTCACGGGTACCGTGAGGGGGTAGGGGTCTCCCTCACGCTGAGCTAAGTACCTCTCACTAAAACAGAGGGAAGACGTTTATTTGAAGCTCCTCATAGTAGAGGTGAGCTGAAGTTAAGGAGGTGCTAGGTGAGCTTCTCGTGCCTGTCAAAACTTAGGGAGAAAATCTACAGGTGAGGCTTTACCTCTAACAAAGACACCTGCTTAAGACAAACGGAAGGAGGCCTGCCTCACAGACCACTGCCAAAAAGGCATGGAAGGTCCCAACCTGGATGCTGTTCCTGTGACTCTATGCTACTTCAGAGACTCTGTTTCCACGAGGAGCTTTTTCCCAATTCTGTTGTCTTGCAATGAGCTTTTTTGTTCATTGTTCTGCTTTGACATATCTATTCAGCCTTTTTTTTTTTTCTTCTTCTGGGATCCTGCTTTAATCTGAATCTAATTGTTTCATATTAACTTGGGAATGCAACCCTAGGAGGTTAAACAGGCTAGCACAAAACAGATGGACTTTGCAGATAACAAAGAATCAACAATTTTGTTTTCAGTATTTTCTGCCAAGTTAGTAAAATGGGCTTGACTGGGGGGCAGAGGGGGGATTTCTCTTAGCAAACTGTCTCAGAGACATGTTTGTTTGTTTGCTTGCTTTTTCAAACCCACGTTTCTCCAATTATATGGAAAGCTGTTTTTCCTGTGGGTAAAACCCCTCAGTACATGGAACTAATCTTTGAAGTCAAACATTTTGGGCTGGGGGAAGGGACTTCTTCCTTTAATGCAGCTATTTTGGGTGAGATGAGGACTATAACTAAACTTGGTTCAGCAGTAAGTGAAACGAAGTAAATCTGAAATTATTTTGCATTCTTTGTATTACCTAGGAGCTCGAGGCAGGAATGAGGAGCACACTGTATCAGTAACTGAACAACAACATTAGGGATGGAACAAGGACAGTGGTCTGGAAGCAAGAACACGCCTCTGTCGAGTTCCAGCCATGGCTCCCATTGCCTGAGACCTCAGCCAAGTCACAAAGGGCTGCTCTCAGACAGTCCCGTACGGCACTGAAGGAAGCAGTGAGAAATTCACGTTGATCCTGCCAGATGCTGCCTCTCACAGCCTATGGACAGATGGAGGTGTGGCTTCTACGTTAGGTAGTCTGATTACAGCCCCTCTTTCTGTACCTGACAGTCTGAGGTCAAAAATACATCACAGGATCACTGTAGGGGCTAGTCGTCCGTAACAAACTCCACGGAGCTCATATGCTGCTGCTAACGACTATTGATGATTATTCCTAAACGGGGCTATGACAAAAGTGTAAGAGAATGTCTTAGTCCATACTGTATGAAGGGGCTTAGGAGGCATCAGGAGTTTGGGGAAGTCTATGTGTAACAGAAGGGAGAAATCTGGGCAACAGTCTAGTGAAATATAAAATGAGACAAGTCAATCACATTTGCACAAAAACACAGATTCAGCCAAGCGACTGAGTTCTTATAACAGCAGATTCTAGTTGGTGGAATTGTAACTAAATGCAAACTTTTAAAGCAAAAGAAAAATCAAAACATCAGACATACGAACACATGCAAGCCAAGTCTGTATTTTTACACAGAAAGCCACATGAATATTACACCAAAAAACCCTCCTTAAAGTAGTCAAAAAATAAAATCCTTTGTAAATCAAAACCACATTCTCCAAGCAACATACAAAGTACGAATCAGTATTATACCTGCTGAATCATATTTCAGGTTTTCTCTTTTACTATATACATCCAACAGCAACACTTGCCCCAATATGCATATGAAGACATGATTCCTTACTTACGTCTTTGAAGACAATAATGCTATCACTGTAGCACCAAAACAAAACAATTTTCATCACACAGCTCGGTACAGGAATATAAAGAAAAATTTATAGAAAGTCTTTCCGATCAAAAAAAAAAAAACCCCACACGTAAAAATAAATGCATTTTCTATCTATATGATTATTAGTGATCTAAGATCTTTACTTTCCCCAAAGCACTTGATTTCTCCTGACCTGACAGGGGAAAGCTGACACTGACAGAGGCCACACTAAGCTCCCAAATTTTCAGCTGCTGTATGTCTGTTCACAAGCTTCCATGTCTGCATGGAGCTAGTTGCTGGAATTAGATCTTAAAATAAAGTGAGATGATACACCATGCAAGGAAAGAAATAACCCATTGAACAGCTTTACTCTTCAAAATTCTTACTTGTATTTGCAGTGATCAACCAGTGGAATTTCCTTTGCAGGAGGCTTCCCTAAGGTGTCCTTAAAATAAAGAGAATTTAAAAAATCAGTAAGTTTTATATGGTTATTTCAAATTCATTTTCCTTCTCAGTTACAAATAAAGCTGAAGTCTCAAAACTCTCCATCCCCACTTCTGAGAAAACCTTCCCTGGTGGGCTTTTAGAAGTATTATGAAGAATTTGGAGCCCTTCAAACAAGAAAAAAAAAGTTCAATAAATTACACATTGCCTGTAAGCAAATGCCAGTGCAAACACATTAAATGATAATGTTTAGTTGGCAGCTACAGAGCTGAAAACAGCTTGGGACAATGGACTCTGTGAAGCCAAGTGTAACTGGATTAGCCAAGACTGTCTGGAGAGAGCTGGACTGTGCGCTAAGTATGGAGCTAAAAAGTTACCAGCAACAGTTATCAGAATGTTATCAGCAGCAAGACAAAGAGATGGAGATGACAGAAAAAGGTTTAGAAAGACTGACAGCAGTGTGCAAGCAGCTTGGGCTAGAGGGGGAAGAGTTGGCAAATTTTTCAGCAATGGTAGAGGAGGGGATTGGCATAGGTTCATTTTCTTATGTGTGCTGGCTTTCTTCAACAAAAAGCATAAATGGAAAAAAAAAAAGGTTGGCCTGCCAGGCTCTAGACTCCTTCCTTTCATCCACCAGAGCCGTACCCTCAACAGAACTACAAGCCTCCCACACGCTACACCACTCACAACTCTCCAACAAGATGCATCTCAACCATCAAAGCCATCTCGCAATGCTACCCTCTCCGGTCCTCATGCTCAGAAGACAGACAACACCCACGCACCTTCTCAGATTTCCAAGCCTGATTTTTAGTGTACTCAGCATCAACGAGTTCTGGGTTTTCTCGGGACAGCAGAATGAGTGGATCTCTCTCAGGGCTCGTTCTGCAAAAGGAATGCCATCAGTCATTGCCAAACCATCTCACCCAACACAGACACCCAACTACAGGACTCAAGACCCTGCCCCTTTATGAGGCTGACCTCAGTATGCCCCCAGAAAACATTATTAAGTGCCTACCATACAGTATATATCTGTCCAAGGCTATATTAGCAGAAGAGAAATGATCTGAGGACACACTTCTTTATTTCACTTATGGCAAAATAGTAAATGTGTAATAGTATTATTTCAGCAATTCCCAGGACAAATCAGCAGAGGTGTTGTTTCCTTTGGGCCTTATACTGATGGGTGACAAATACTTCCCTTAGAACTCCCTTCTAAGTCAGGGAGAGCTAAGAGATACTAAGCATCTTCAGCCCTGATCCCTCTGACACCAATTTAAACCCCTACTGATAAACAAGGTTATGACTCCTCATCATCTCCTGAACCTACCTATTAATAGCAGGATATCAAGTCCATCCCTAAAACTCAACAGTGTTGCAGGAACAGAGAGGAGTAGCGGTTAACACTGTTCAAACTGTCACTGGAGAGAGGGCAAAAATAATCTATCCTCTTAACCCCCCTTACTTGGGTAACTAACACAAGCGTAGTTGTTGATTCACTGATAACCACTTGCACAGAGAATAAAGTATTCACATGGGCAAGAGGCATGCTCATCAATATCAAATCTTTAGATTTGCATCATGCACCTGCAGTTCCTTTCACAGAACAAAAGAAGCTGGTTCTAAGAAACTTTTACGCATTCAGAAATAAAGCAGCAAATCCATCACAACTTCTGTTTCTAATCAGAAACCTACTATACTAAACTAGTTGCAAATGGTAACTTTTATGAAGAACCAAAAAAAATATTCTAGGTTACACTTGCTTAGGTCTTGGAGATACAGAAAATTGTGCATACAGACACCTGACATGGCATATGTTGGTAGACTCGCCTGCTAGAGGAAGATATGCTCACCTGGATCCTCGAAAATATCCTTTAGAGATTTTTTTCATCCATGGCCATTTTTCTGCAGATCTGAAATATTGTTTATACATGGCAATAAATGATTTAATAAAACCATGAACCAGTGCTCTCATCAGTTTTCACAGCACGATCCCATTTTATTATTCTTCGCTTTTGATGGAAATCACTTTCTTCATTATAGCAGAAAAAACTCTCTGCCAGGTCCAATGAAACACGTTTTCCTGTGAATATTGTGGTCAAGACAACATGATATAGGCTACTTTTCAGAATACTTTTAAGTGAAAACAATAAATTACACACACACACTCCTACCAAACCTTTGCCTTTAAGGGTATTAAAATTAACCTAGCATTTTAATCCACTTCTTACATTGTTGCTTTATTTTTCTGTACTACACTGACTATGGATAGTGCAAAACGACTAGAGTTTTTAGCCAGTCATTTCCCATTAAAAAAAAAAAAAGCCTGGTGTTTTGAATTTAAAACACAGGGTTTGTTTCCCCCAATAAATTTCATTTTAAATTTAAATGAGTTCTTCAAAATAACTGTTCACATGCTTTATTTTTGTCAATGCAGTCACTTGCCTCCCTCTAGGGAACTCTTTGTTGTATATTTTTGTTGCATCTGGCTTGACACGTACATCCTGATCTCCAACCTGATCTGTGCAGGTCAAGCTTTGTATCTGCTTGTAACCCAGTGACAGAAGTGGGGTTCACTGGCAAAGCAAGGATAAGCAAATACTTTGGACCTTCACTGTATTATATTATATTACATTACATTAGGCTTCAGCTGTGATTAGTCCCATAAACTTTGGATTTTGAAGAGGGAAATATTCAACCTTGCATTTTGATGCTAACTGGTTGACACCAAGGTTTTTTTTTGCTTGTTATGTTCATTCACTGTTACATACTTTATTTGTCACTCGCCAGGGGAAACGGCCCCTTACTCTGCTAGTTCTTTGGGCAAAGACCTTGCCAAAAGAAAGACTCCCAATCAGAAATATCTTCTGTCTTACTCTTGACCCAGCAATCACTCTTGCTTTGTGGGAATGATTCCAGGTTTCTCATATTGCACAACAATACCCAAGTAAAACAAGACCTTAAGAAGGCTTTCCCTTTCAGAAGCTTACACAAACATCCTGGATCATCTCTGCACTTAAAAAAAAAAAAAAAAAGCAGGTGGAAACATAGAAAAATATTTCCATGTGTCAGGGGAGATTTCTGCAGGCAAAAGGTAACTCCCACTTTATTGACAAACCCTGTCCCACTGAAAATGATAGTAATCTGTCCCTGACAGCATGTACAATGTGTATACTTTGTCCTCTGCATTCCTTACTAAAGTGCTGGAAACAGAGAAGCTAATGGAACTTCTAGTTACATCATCCAAGGTTTCCACAGAGAATTTTAAATACATACAGTTAGGCTGTATGTAGTTAATAAGAGGCAGCAGGACAGATCGCAGGCCAACAGACCTATGGCCTTAAAACTTCAACGCTGCCCCAATCCTGCTCAGCACTAGATGGCTTTCACCATGATTTTTGTTTTCCATTAAGCCTCCCCCCGCTATATACATTTCCAAAACATACCTTCTGAGGTCCTCTCTCATGAGGTCCCAGCGCCCTAAACCTGTTGGGTAAATTGGCCAAACAGCTGGTCCTCCTTCCCAAAATGTCCAGGCAGGATACATGATATCATTGTATTCAGGTGTCTTAAGAAAAAGGAGAGTAATGTAAGAGTAAGAGTAATATTTACTTCAGTTTACTGACTGAGCCCACCAGCAGTGATGTCCCTTCAGGACATTCTGTCTGGTTTGTCCCTCACTGTTCCATAAGCAGCCCTGAGAGCTCTGTGGTCACCACGGGGTTGCTGGGGTTCAAATGAACACAACCGAACAGAAAAAAGCCAGTGTATTCAGCATGCATACTTGCTCTGAGTGGGCCACTGGACCAGCTGACTTCTGAAGGTCCTTTCCAACCAAAATGTTTCAATGACTTCAAAAAGGCTATGTCTTGCTGCATGACAACATGGGACTTCCATGTTAGAAAACAACAACAAAGATCCATGATATAGCTAATTAGTAAATATTTTTTACTGAGACCTGAGCTCCATACACCTTTCTAAAGTCTTGTGTCTATGTGTAGCTACAACTGTGTTCTACTGATCATAAGTTAAGAGGCATTGTTATCTCCTCTGTGATAGAGGCATTTCTGGGCCCTTTGACATTTAGGTTTCCAGCACTTTGGATCATTCCAGCCTTCTCAGAGATCACTTGACAATTCACTGTAACAACCATCCAGGTCATGTAAGAATTTCCGTTCCTTATTCCCATCTGCATGCTTAAATTCTCTTTTAATCAGAGGGAAAACCAGTACTTACGTAAGACTAAACTCTTTCATGAAACCAGATTATAGGCCACTTCCCTGCACTAGTAGTAAACTTTCTATCCAAATTATCCATCTGTCTGTCACCTGGAAATACTGGAGAGCAAAGTCCACCAAAGTAGTTAGGAGGCTGGTGCACAAGATATATGAAAAGAAACTTGAGAACTGGGTTTGTTCATGCACAGGAAGGCTTGCAGGAATCTAAACGTTGTCTTCTGCAACCTAGTGGAAGAATTTAGAGAAGACAGAGGCAGACTCTTTTCAGAAGTGCACTAAGACAGAATGTGAGGCAACAAACTTTGATTACTGAAAAAGTAATTCCAGTTAAATACTGGGAAACCTCTTTTTGTTTTGAGGGAGGTCAAACACTAGGGCATGTGAACACCATGTTCTTGGAAATGGTCAGAACTGGGCAGGATGCAACCCTCGGCACCCTGATCTAGTTGGTCCTGCTGTGAGTGAGGTGCTAGACTGGGGGACCTCCTGAGGTGCCTTCCAACTTAAATGAGCGTGTGCTTCTATGATCTGCTCCTTCTCAATCTTGCTATAAGCAGGCATTGGTAACGAACCATGACAGCTCCAGCCACCACCCTCCCAAGATGCAGAATATGACAATCCTGCAATCCCTTATGCTTTCAGCGTTAGAAAGCATCCTGGACCTTCCTCATTCTGGCAGGGACTAACACAGTCTGTTTAAATAAAAGCTGTTCCTGGGTCACTGGGTTTCAGTTAAGGATAGGGCTGAGATTATCGTTCAGATATTGGACAGCAGTGACTGGAAAACTCAAGTTTCTTGCAGAGTCCTGCAAGGGATCCAGGGGTAGGATGACGAATATGGTTGCAAAGATAAAATTCCTGCAACCTGGTCTCCATTTATTTGTGTTCTGCTGGCTACAGTTAACGATGTGCTATGGTTCAGGGGCAAGACAGCTACCTTTACTATTACATCTAGCAGTGAACAAAGTTATTGAATGATAGCACTCGCAACGCTGTACTGAAATTCTAGAGATAGTTTTAGGATGGCTGGGGAGTAGGCAATGGTGGATCACATTAGAGTTTAGACTGCATGAGCTGAAGACCTGGGTTTAGGGTAAGATACTATAATTTAGCAAAAACAGAATACAGCCTGAGCTAGCAAGAGCAAATGATTTATTGCTTCTGTTTGTATCTTACGGTCTGCCGGGCTTCAGTCATGGACGAGGCCATGATTAGGGTTAGGTGGCACGGCTGCAGAATTTGGGCATGCTGGGCATACACTAAGGCACAGCAAGATTTCCTGAAGCTTGAGGTGTAAGGATATTTTGTTGGAAATGATGAGACACTGTCCTACAATCAGGTTTAACAATGGAAAGGCAGGAAAACATACAGGATGGCTCTCCAGTCTGGGAACAGAGAAGCAGAGAGCAAATGTCTGTGTGTGTGTCTGCCTCTGTGTGTATGTGCATGTTTGGAGATAGAAAAAGGAATCCACAGGAAAAGAGTTCACAGGAGACAGCATTATTACAGAAAAGAAGATAAGAAACACTTATCTGTGGTACCAAAAAAGAGGACTAAAATATTCATATTAACTGAGATCAGCTATGACAGCTGACTGATGATGAAAAATCCTTAACAATGCTGATAAGCCATGGCTACAATTTTAACAGAGGCATTGTAGCAAATCACAGTGATGCTGGCACACATCTCATCCAGCTGTGCATCATTCCACTGCAGCAGAGGTACATTTTTTGACCTGGAAGACAAGCTAATGAGGGGAAAAACTGTTCTATTAAATAAATCTGTAAGTCTGTCTGCCAGAAAACTGGAAGCAAAAAGAAGCATAAAGGGTGAAAAAGAGCAAGCAATTTTGACACACAGGAAATCTGCGGGGAACCATCCTCAAAAATACGTTACCAAGAGAAAGGAGGACATGCATGTCTCAGAAATGCTCAGCTTTTAAAGGTGTGCACACCTTACTGAAGGAGAAGACTGGGATAATGGGTTTCATCCACTTGGGGACCTGGGGGTAGTCTCGCACATTGATCACCATTTCCATGTCAGGGAGGCGGTTGATGATCCCCCGAAGGAAATGCTCAACTCCACTGCATCTGTGGAGAAATGACACATACTGCAAACAGCCATAAGGAGAAAGCAGAATCCTGGAGTCTCCTGCAGGCCTCTCCCTCTGAGCAGCCACAGAAGAGATGGTGAGCCTGAGACATACCATGGTGCAGGCTGGAAAATGCCTATAGCAGCCTCTAAGCCCCAGTGCAGTACAGACACCAGTGAAGCAACCCATCCTCTTAAACCTGACTTGATCTGCAGCTTTCTCTGGGATCCCAGAATCAACTAGCTCTTTCTACACTAAAGTGCAACAATGACACTTACTTCCTGCTTACATTTAAGGCTCATACATAATTTTCTAGGCTCCTGCCCTGATAAGGAATTGTTAATGAAATGAAATACCATTGTGCTCAGTGACTTTCAACTCGGCAGGGTTGGAAGTACTCCTGTGTCCCAGCTAGGGAGACAGGATCTTCTGCACAGCTCTTACCTTGCAGGGAACATGCAGTCATGCTCACGGTACAACTTGTTGTTAACGATTTGGTAGTGCGTCCCGAGCTTCCGGCTCACCACATCTGACATTATCTCCTTGGAGATGCCACCTCGAAAAGGAGCCAGGTCCTGCTTCCAGACACTGAAACGAAATAATCAGCCAAAATTAGGTACAGCAGGGAGGATACTGCACAGTAAATTACTGCAGCATACAGGAGAGGCTTCTAGCTGTAACAAGCTTTGTGTGACTTCCAGCTCTGCCACACGTGGCATAATGGAGGATTCAATTTCAGTCACCTGAAATAGCTGCTACTCAAAGACTCAAAGGTCCAAGCTTTGCTCTTTGATGATCTACGTCCTGTTTGCATGAACAGAAAACCCAGCACAGGACTCTCAGGCTAAATCAACATGGTCAACTGTAGTCATTATCCCAGAAAACACTTTACACTCCCTGGCAGGTTATAGATAAAAGCCTTCAGCTCACTTAACCAGAGTTCCGAAGCTTGAGGTCTGGATTTCCATGAATGATAGGCCACACCAAGACCAAATTCCTCACAAAACATCATGCTATTTGGACATAAAAAAGAAGGTAAGAGTCTAGTTGCAAGGAGCAGCATCACCCAATAACGCTGTACACAGTGAAAGCTAGTCCAGGAGAACAGGCCTATGCAGAGTCCATTCTGCAACATCTGCACATCACCAGTGAGCTCCAGGAATGCAGTATGAAAACGTAAACCTAGCCTATATAAGAAAATACAGATGGAGGATGCAGTTTATATAAATTCACTCTAAAGGCCCCCAGATCTAACTGCTTGGAGCAGTTAATAAATGCTGCCGGACTGTAACAGCCATGGACACCTCCCCGCTACTTTTTTGGTAGACACTGTGTCAATGCCTTGGTTTCGTACAACACTGCACAGATTAATCTGAAGATGTGAACCCACTGTGAGCATGATCAAACCCTGGCACAGGCTGCCCAGAGAAGTTGCGGGGTCTCCATCTTTGGAGACATTCATATCCTGACTGGACATGGTCCTGGCAATCTGCTCTAGGTGGCCCTGCTTGAACAAGGAGGTTGGACTTGATGATCTCAAGAGGTTCCCTCCTACCTCAATGGTTCTGTTATTCTCTAACAAAAAATTGTAAACTACATAAGGAATTGTCACAGTACAGATGGACTGATCACAGGATGAGCTGTGTGGCAGGGATGTAAATCTAATGAGCTGGAGACCATGAAGAAAGTTGGAGAGTTTTATAGCACATCCATGTCATTCTAGCCTATATTGCTACTTCTCAGTTGTCACTAACAAGTTAGGACTTTTGGGTCTTTGGCCACCAAGTAACAGAAAACCTGACACAAGTAGAATCTGTTATCTGGGGAAAAGTATTGGCTTTCAGTCTTCTGCTGCACATTTACGTATCTCCAAATCAGCTTTCAAAATGAAATGAGTTTCTTAGTTGCGCAGTGTACATGTTGTATTATCTTTCTGGATTCTTTTGTAATGCCTGTCTCTACTGAACACAAGTGCTCCTTAACAACCCTTAAATGAAATGCTCCTATAGTGAAAACTAGGTTTGGAGAACCACAGCAACTGTAACTTCTTGTTACTATCAATTACCATGTTCTGAAGCAGGTTTGGAGGCTGTACCCAAAGGTGGGTAGGAGATGGTGGAGTGTATGTTTAACGATTAGGAGATGTCTTTAGGCTGTATTTGCATTGGAACTGAGGAAAAAGACTGGAAAACTAAACTAGAAGAGACTTCTCGTAAGTATACAAAGAGCAGTGAAGATCAAAAACTCCAAATAGTATACAAACGGTTGCCCAGTATGACTCATCTGATATTAAAAGCCAATATGGTGCTCAGTCTCACCCCCAAAATGAATGAGCATGTCTGATATTTTTTAAACAGGAGGCTGAAAATGGGACGTCTGCATTTCTGCATTTGGAAGCCTAATCCTAAAGACAGCAGAATACTTTGACTCTTCCAAGTGAAAAAGCTGCTTAAAGGTATAAAAAAACAGTCTTATGATCCCTACCTAGCAATGGTGAGGTACACACATGTAACGTTTGCCACACTGCAGTCATGCTCTATCAGTGGGAATAGAAGGGAAAATTGGTTTCGCTATGTCTACAGGACAGATCAGCCCGCACTTGTACTGCCATCAGTGGTCTTGCATCCACATATAAAAGTCTCTAGCTCTCCGCATTAAATTTGCTATCGTAAGATTAAGCCAGCATTTAAAGTCAGAGTGCTGGCGTTATGCATAATGCTCTGTAGTTATAAAAAAATAAACAGAACTTGTGCCTTACTGAATGAGCCTTGGATCATCTTTGGTCATGCGAAAGTCAGGTAGTTAAATATCCATTGCTACTCCAGTTCTTGTAAGCAGCAAACTAAACTCCCTAGAAAGAATGCTCTTCCAGTTCTCTCCTCCCTTCTCCCACTGGAAGCCCTGTCCAGGCACAGGCAGTGAACAAAGTACAACCCAGTATCACACCAAATGAATCTGTGTTCTATAATGATTCTTCTTATCTACCCATTCTAAAATATTTTGCACATACTTGATTTCTTCCACTTGTAAAAGCCCATCACAAAAACTTGTTAGCAATGTTGCACTGAGAAAGAAGGCAGAAGTGGATTTTTAACACAGAAATATCACCAACTGTGTATGGGATTATTGTGTAATCAAGTATGAGACACTGACACAGTTTATGTTGTTCAGTCGCAGAGGACAACAAGGACAGTGATCAATTTGCAGGTGGACATACCTTCTACTAGAAATATGGAGGCCAGCCTATTTCACACAATGCCTTCCTGCAAGCACTGTGACCTGTGATGGCTGCAAATACAATACTTTTGAGCCCAAATATTCTAAAGCTAACTCTCATCCATCAGTGCTGTCAAAAGTATTCCCTTTCATGGCCAGAGTCCAGTCCAGTAAAAAGGAAACCAGTCTCTCACCTTTGGTGGCAGCTGCAATTCTCCTTCACACATGGCTTATAGACTTCCACAGCTTTGTTTATTTGGTCAGTTATTGTCTTCCATTTGGCATCTAAAATATACAGGAAGGAAAAGTCAAAGTTAATTCATTAAGCTACCAGAGCAACTAGCGGGAGCTGAACAGGATTACTGGTCCAGCTGGCATCATGGCAACAGCAACACACCACGATCCCACGGCACACTTCCGTACTGCCCCGGTCCGTGCAGCCGAACTAGAGTGCGCCTGACACCGAACATGGTCAGGCCTCCCGAAATGACGGGAAGATGCTGAACCCTGTGGGCCATTCAACCCACGACTGCTCCACTGACGCAGCCCCCAGAGAGATGACAGTGGTTCTTCGAATGTAGACACGCCGCCTGCAGACTGCAAAACCAAACTCGGCTCCCTGAACACGCCCGTTAGACAACCACGACTGTTAAACGGAGTTAGCTGCATTCTGCTGCGTAACTACAAGGAACTAGTGGACTTTCCCCTGACACCTTGTATTGGATTTTCTTTCCAGAAGATGGAAAGGAAGGCAGAGAGAAAGGGCGAATTCTGATTTTGCCAGCTAACAGAGACGAGCATCGCTCAGACTGCTCCGCTCTCCGTACCTGGCTAAACACCCGTGAAGCACCGCCGCCTGCGCCCTCAGCCCCGCAGCGCCCGCC
>VXAA01007169.1:0-19328 GCA_013399115.1 Anseranas semipalmata | reverse complement strand
GATGGGAGCTGTAGTTCCCGCCGCGGCCCAGCCCGCCCCCGCGCTGTGGCGGCGCTGCCCCCCCCGCGGACCCGGCGGCCAGGGTCGTCTCTGCCTCCCCCTACCATCTTCTCCCACGAGCGGGCTGCCTCCAGGGGCCAGGCACGGTGCTGGGCCCTGGGGCGGCCGCGTTGAGGCGCCCGGGTCTGGCCTGACCCCGCTGCCGCGGCACGGCCCAAGGTGGTCCCTGAGCGAGACCAGGCCTTGCGGGAAGCGGTGGCTGCTGCCCCCGGATCAAGCGGCGGAGGTGCTGGTTGTCACTGGATGCCGCCTTCCCGCCTTCGCAATGCCTGCGACCCTCTGCGGGGTAGCGTGGGGCCCTCATGGGTCACACCGTGACTGCAGGCGGTGGCTTTAACCTACGGCAGTAAGGGCACCGATGTGGCAGAGAGACCGTTGCCAGGACCCTGGTTTTCCCAGCGTAAGACTTGCCCATTGCACAGCAACTCTCCTGGCGTCTGATTTTCCTCAAATGCAGGAACTTTGATTGCATTACTTATAGTAGAAGAGGGCTGTGTGCTGAAAAAATAACCAATGCCCAGAGAAGAGCTGTGTGTATTTATGATACTTCCTCCAAATCTCTTAGCTTTACTTATTTGCAGCTCAGGAGTCTCATGAGCATTACGCTGCTGTTGTGGATCTAGCAGACCTCAGTCAACCTGAGGGTCTTTTGGAACTTCCCTGGACACCTGAATTCATCAAACACTTCATCCAGACTGTAAGTAAGAGGCTCCTTCTCATGTTACTACTTGAGGGGCAGATGGGGGAAAACAGTCTCAGATGAAGAGCATGGAGTTTTCTTTTTTACCACAGAACAGATCTAGAGTTAGTGGTTTTATCAGCTGTCTTATCACACTTATCAGTATTTCCAGACTCGTTCTGACCGAAGAGTAACATTTGCTGCCTTTGTGCATGGTAGTCTGCTCATGGGAGCCAACAAGAGCTGCAAAGAAGTACCCAAGAGGAAGAAAAAAAGGCCCATGCTGTTGCCACTGTCTTATTCAATTTGATTGTTCAGCATTAAGACATGATTGTTACTGTTTAGGAATAATATTTCAGATTGCTTTGTGTAAACTTTTCTGCAGCTTCAGGAATGTGAACTGTAAGAAAAGAGGGAAACAATAGGACTGAGTGCCACCAATGTAACATATAGGACCTTCTCTACTCAAAATGGTTTCTAAGAATACACTCTTCAGAACCACCTCCCACTTAATGTTTGGGTCAGCTTGGTCATATTTATTCAGCCTTCAGGAGACAGGCTCATTAACCCTTTGCTGGATATAGTAACCATGCTGATAAGCAGCCAAATTAATGTAGGTTATAGTGGTTGGGGCTAAGCAGACACTATTCTGACATGAATCCAGACCATTTGACTGATGTTTCTTCCCAGGTTGAGTGTGGGAAGGCCTGTCCCCTCTCCATGGGCTCTGTGTATCAGAATGTGAACACAAAACCTTCATCTTTCCTAGTCCAAATATAATTTGGTGTTCTTGGCTTCCAGGAGGAGGTGCTGCAGCCCCTCATTAGTAAGGAGGAGATGCATTTACATTAAGCTGATATCTATAGTGTGAAAGCCAAGTGATTAGCCACACAAGCCACCAACTAGTTATAAAGGCCTGTTTTGTGTGCGATTGAAATGGTTATGTAGGTAACTGTAGGTTTGGGTGGAGAAATAGTTACCAGAAAGCAGACCAAAGAGGAAATATATGTGCTGAGGAAGAGCATTGAAGGTTTCCCAAGGACTGATGAATTCTGCAGACTAGTAGTTCTGCTGAATCTGGAACAGCTGATAAACTCGGGCACCAAGCATTGGCTAAGTCTATGCAAGGCCAGAAGTAGATGCTAGTATCAGTGTGGGTTGTGCGACTAGAGGACTGGGGTTCCTATTTGCAGGCAAAGGCTAGAGGTTTACGTGTACATCCATTGAAATAAATGCCCTCTGAGTGCACAGCTGGGGTTGTCCTCTCTAACTGTTGCTCCGACTGGTAACTGAGTGATGGTATGAGTGAAGTATGAGGGAATAAGTGCATGTTGTATTATCTGCTATTGGTAGTAACAGCTTCCTAGAGTAAAAAGTTTGAGTACTTCTGGCTGTCTGATCCCAAACTTGTGTTGCACAGCCAAAGAATTTTTGAGGAAATCAGGGAATTAATTCCTTCTTTCAATTTCCTGCTAGAGTCCCTCTGTCTTCCTTTCTGCATAGGATCTACTTTCTTCCTTTTCCTCTACTGGCCCTTCTACAGCTGCAGTAGTCGTAGATCCCAAACTGGAGGCTAGTCTGACGACTCCCCCAAAAGCATGAACCTTAAGTAAGTAGCACAGAGCAACAATTGCTGAAATATGTATATTCACCTCTGATAGTCTCACTCAGTTTTAGCCATTTCTACAAAAACTAATCCACCTGTTATTTCTAGCATTGTTTTCTCTCTCCCTCAAGTTCCAGACCAGATTTTCCTGCTTCTTTCCTGTCTTGCTGAATAGAGCCATCAGCGTGCTGTTCCAACACTGTTTCTGGTTGTTTCTCACACTCCCCACTAGTCTGTTACACAGCCGGTAGAACTGTTGTAGTTTGCTCTGTAGCAAAGGTTATTTCGGGTGCTTTCTCGGAGGCAAAGAGGAGGAGTGGTAGTCAGCATAAATGTTTAATAGGCCCTGAGAGCTAAGACTTTAAGATGAAGCTCCTTTTGAAGCTACATTTACAGTCTCTGCTCTCCCAGGCTTTGTATAATGAAAGCACCCCAGGCCACTGTGGTGTGGTTTTGGCATGTGCTGTAGTTTCCCCCAAGCACCTTGGATGGTTGTGGGCTTCAGAACCCCTTGACTCTCACTTCAAACACACCTTTTGCCTCACCTTCTCTACCTTCTTAATTTCCTGCAAATCCAGAGCTCTGTGAAGGAGCATCTGGCTCTGATCTTTGATACCTTCCCTCAATCACAGTCCCTCCCTCATTTTTTTTCTCTGCCAAATCAAGCACAAACACCCACAAATTTACTTTCATCATGTTCCATGTGCCTGGAGTGGAAAATCACTTGGCCGTAAGTCTGGTGTCCTTGCTTTACATATTCAACATAGGTTAGGAAAAGGGTGCTTGGGAAAGAGTTTGGTTCCCTAAGCTGGTTATCAGACTGAGCTAAAGAAAACACTCTTTCTAGATCTTGAGTTTCTTTCAAAGCTATAGTCTGGCTTTTCTACTTGGTACTCTCTGCTTGTGCAGGGGTGCTGGTGGGGGATTTTCTCTCTTAGTTCATCCTTTTGTGCTAAATGGAAGTCCTAGTTTTTCTAAACTCCTTGAAGAATGGCGAATTTTTTTTATTGGTCCTATTCCAGTTGCTGTCAGTGTTTTTGAGGTGGCAGAGTGTTACCAGCTTCCAAAGCTCATTAGTTGAGACAAATTCCATCACTACCACCTGTTATGACTTTCAGAGCGTGAGTTTTTTAATCTACCTTCCTCTCTCCTTCTGTGTTGTCAAGATGGGTGCTGTAAGAGGATCGTTGAGCCTCAGCATCTGGGCCAGGTACCTTTACAAGATTCTCTCTGTAGTTGACTGGAACTGGCTGTGCTACGTCCTAGGTTATGCTGTGTCTTGTGAGCAGTTTGCATGCAGCTGTTGAGCAGAGCAAGGTTTTGCTTAGTGTAGGGACTCTGCACAGGGTACAGAGTAGGACAGTACTGTGAGTGAAGGCTGGCCATCCTCCCTGCACTGAAGTTCTCCAGAAGGTTTATGAGAAGATAGAAGGTTTATGTGCAGATAGAAAAGGTGGTGCTAGTTAAAGGGGAAATATCCAGGCATTGTAAATGAAGCTTCCAATAGATGTGAGGTAGCTAATGCGTGGTTCTTCCTATAGCTTTTACCCTTGATCATCAGTGGGGCCAGTCAGGTACAAGTGTTATGTGGGCTCAGTGGAGGGAGGAAGGAAGTTATACAGGCTGCTGAGGTTCAGAATTTGTGACTGTCATTAGCAGGGCTTCTGGGGCTGAGCTCAGCCATTCCTCGTAAGAAGCCACATGGCTTGTAGAGAGTTAAGGCTGCTTCCTGTTGGAGAGCTGCTCATGAAGCTCATTTTTCCTTTAGCTCTGAGCTGTGTCCTGTAACACTCCACCCTGTGGAGGTGTTAGACTGTGGCTGGTAGGGTTCAGGAAATCTGGTCACATCTGCAGTACCTGGCCTGGGGGTGTTTGCTACTGAATATTCAATTATTTTAAGCAAAGGAGGCTAATTATGAAAGTGTTACAGCGACTGGAGCACGCTGCATGAGAAATGTAGTACCAGTAAAGGTTGGGATCTTGAACTAAGGCTCAAAAACAGTCTGCAGGGCCTGTGGAGCTACTGAATTGGATTGGGCAAAACAAGTGCAGGAGAACCCAGAGTTCAGTCTTGGTGAAACCCTGTCTGAATCTGCTGGCAAAGGGAGTCATTAACTCAGCCCTCAACTAACCCAGGGGTTTGTGAAGACAGGCCATGCTTTAGCAATGGAAATGGTGAAGGATCCAAGATAAAGCAAGGCATCTGCAGCTCAAGCCTGGGGTCAATTTAAGGACTTGTGTGTGCTCTGGGAACAACAAACCAACTACATCCCTTGCTTGAAATAAGATGCAAGAGCTGCAGTGGTTTCACCCCTTGAATTTGTATGTGCCAGGGGATGTCTGTGCTTGCGATGGTGATGACGGTGTTATAAAGAATTTTTCCCAATGGCAACAGATTATAGCAGCCCCAAAAGGGAAGGGAGATGCCTGTTTAGTGTGAACTGTATGTGTAAGTGCCCATATAAACATGGAGTCAGGCATGTATTTGACCTTTTTTATTTGTACCCCTAAAAAGGGAACAGGGAAGTCCGCCTTGCTTGGAGTTGAGAGAATCTAGGATTTATTTTTTTTTGCACAAAGGGTGAATGAGGGATTAAGTCACCCCGGCATGAACAACAAACTGGGAAAGATACAGATTTGTAATGGTGGAGCATGGGGGGATCTGGTAGATTTGGAAGGTATCGGGTCCTTTGCCTCATCAAAAGGATGCATTCAATATTGTACCCATTTGCCTTTGCAGTTGCATCGCATGGCACCAACACAAACTAAAATTGACTATATTCCTGTAGAAAAGGCCTTGGCGTTAGGCCATGGCCATAAAGACTTTTTAAGATCTGTTTGAGAGGCCATGTTAACTAAAGCTGATCATAAATCACTTTTTGCCATTGCCAGTGGGGATCTGGCAAACACCTTCCTGCAAACAGAACGTCTCTTTCTTTAGCTAGAGTTGTATAACTTGCAAATTGAATGCGAACCTGAGAAAGATTTAGTAGTTGCAGGCATACTCTCTAGTGCCTTTGACAAAAATGCTGTGGAACAAAGTCCCAGGCTAGATTATGTATATGTCAATTGGGGAAAACAAAACAAAAAAAACCCAGCCCTGTCGGTTCTCAAATGAAATGCAGACATTTATTGCTAGTGGTTTGCTGAGGACGAGACACTGCAGGATGTAATTAAGGTTCTACTAGAAAATGATTTGCACAGCTTAGTCTGTCCCTGTTTCAGTTTAAACAATTTAGATACCACTTCTTTGAGGCATGAAGAAAACCGATCCTGTTGCAGGAAAATAGTTTAAAGATACAGAAAGCCATTTAGAGCCTGAAGGCAACATGAGCCATCTCTGCCTCCCTCAGTAGTCAGAAATACAGGTGGTGTTAGATGGAGGAGTGTATGCTGGTGGAAAACACTCTTCCTCCAGAAGGAAGATAACTTCAGCTTGCATCAGCTTCATGTGAGAGTCCTCTGCAGAAATTTTCACATCACTGGGTAGTCTTTATTGGAAGGCACTATAGCACTGTAAGGGAGCAGGACTCTTGTATCTGCTAACAGTGGATTTTATATACGTCTGTGTGTATATATCAATGGGCCACAGTTCAGTAGGCACAAACAGTTCAGTACAAGTTTAGGTTTATCGTAGCTACTCCCAGTACCTACACCTACCACGCTGGTGGAAAGCGATGTCGAAATAGCAGCAGAAAGGGGGCAGTGTGCATGTGCCGCACTTCCAGCACTACTCAGTTGCAGTGGATTGTCACACCTGTGTTAGCAGAAACTGATATCATCTGTGTGGGTTTGTTGAGATAAGTAAACAGAAAGGTGAACAAAAACTTCATGGGATTTTGTAGCTTGGGACTGCCAGTGTTTCACAAATGGTGTTATGTGCATAATAACAGCAAGAGACAGCAATTACAGACAAGGTGTGCTCTGTGGAGGCCTCATCATCATGTGAGGTGGTTGCTGCAGACACCGTGTGCTGTGGAGAAATATTCACATTTTCCAGATTCCAGAGGGCAGTGGGAGGGTGTAAATTGCTGCCTTTCATGGTGGTGTTCTCGGGTGGTAGCTGTATCAGGCTGTGGTGGCTGTAGTCCAGAAGGGCAAACAACGAGAAGCAGTGGGCTTTCTGCTAACTAACCATGGTATGGGTTTTCCAGAGGACACAGGTGACAGCACAGGACATCTGAGACAAGACTGCTTATTAGGGAGTAAACAGCTTGTATGTACTTGGCATTGCCCGTTAGATGAGCGGAGTTGAACGTGAGTCTCCAGGGAAGCTCTGGGGAGCTGTGCTTGTCAGAAGCTCTTGCAGGAGGTGCCGTTGTGCAGACCAGCGCTGATCAGCTGGAGATCAGACAGTGATTAATGCAAAGCTCTTTGGGGTTCTTGGCTCGGAGTGACTCCTTAACAGCACGGGCTATGGGACTTCTTGCCTGCTTGTTCAGCTGACAGCAAATGGCGTGTTCATGCACAAAGCGCTGTGTGTTCAGAGGACTCTAGTTCCTCCGAAGGTCCCAGCACTTGTCGCTACCAGTGCCATTGCTTCAGCTGCTTTGCTTCCTGAAAACCATTGCCACTGGAGAGTTCCTAGATGTTTGTGACTCCATACATGTTAATTCATTCAAGTTGTTAAATCATTGAAGCGTGGAACTGTAATTGAGTAGCTTTGTTTCAACCACTTTTTTTTGCAGAGCTGCAAAAAAATAGTGCTTTTCTGTATCTTAACATTGCTTGAATGTAATAGAATTTCCTTCTGCTAATAAAATGAGGCATTAAGTTTCTAATTTAGGGATGAGATAAAATGAGTTGTGCTGTGATTTCTAATCATGGGAGAACTCTTCTAATGTGCTCACGTTTGGTGTTTGTCTTATAAAAACGGTTTCTTAACAATGCCCATTGCAGCTAATTTGTAACTGCATAGTGTAAACATTGATTTCTAAAGTTTTTTTAATAGATCCCCATGCTACTTAATTATCACTAACTGACCCTTGTTTTCTAATGGTGATTAGTTTCCTCAAACTTTGTAAGAGATGAGTCTCAAATAGCAGTAAGGTGGACAACTTATTTTATATCTAATGGGATAGGAAGGTCTCCAAAGTGTTACTAGTTCATGTCTTCCCAGGTGTAGGATCTTCCACTCATGGTGATACCCTTCGTAGCTGGACATCTGGAATGTTCTTTGTGGTTCATACAAAGCTGGTATTAAAGTCAGGGAGAAGCAAATTGAAGTCAGAACTTCTTCAGGGTTTAAAAAAATCTGTCATCTCACTAAGCCTCTTGCTTGTGGTGGGTTTCTTTCAGGTCAGGCACACCTTTTTGTCTATGAACCAGCTGGATTCTTTGGTATCTGTCTACATGAATAGAGGGGAAAGAGCAACCTGCTTTCTGAGAACAACTTACCATGAGAAAACTCTAGGCTAACTTAATCCCTATTGCAGTTCATTGCGTTCAACAGTTATCAGAGGTGAACTTCTCTTTTAGAGATCAAATCTTCCACTGCAGCTTTGCATCCCGTTACACTATTTAAGTGACTAGCACACTGGCTGTAAAATCAGAGCATCACATCTTACAGTGATGTTCTTATGGAACAGATGGTTAGAGAGCAGTTCAGGGACTTGACCACTTTGGATGAGCTATGGTTTGACAACCATATGGATGGTTGTAGAAAAAGTTGATCAGGCTCTATGTGCATGTGGAAGAATAAAAGGTGAGATGTGGAGGGGAGATTGAGAAAGGAAAAGAATTTTTAAAAGGTCACCAGACCAGAGATTCCAGAAGCTTTCAAGGCCATTGCAGACCATAAACTACATTCGTTATTGTTTTTGTTTTGCTGGAGATTAATCACCAATTTGTGACAGGAGATAAGTGAGTAACTTGAACACACGTCCTTAGAATACCCACTACACTGCCTGTGCTACAAAAATAAGTTGTACTTTACCTATCAGAAAAACCCTACAGTTTATAAAGGGTAAATAATTACCGGCTATTGAAGATCTGAAGAGCAAGAGATGAATGCGTCCAGGAGAAATTTGAAACGGTTGGTATAACGTTCAACACATGGCTTGTGCTCCTCTACAGACCCTGGGATGACATCTTGTAACAGGACCAGACGGAATCTCCTTGGGCTGGGCATCCAGGCCCTTGGACGATGTGCTGCAAGCAGCTGTGTTGTGCAGAGTAGCCACGAGACTAGAAGCACTCAGCTTGTTCAGTCCTCCTGCAAGATGAATCCTGAGCCTGATAGCATTGTTGGTTACTGAAATATTTTTTGAGACTGGAGAAGGTGGAAGTGTGAGGGAAAAGTGCTAATTAAAGAAAAGGGCATAAAACAGAAAAGTTAAGAACTCGTCTTGAGTGTATTGAGGTGGAAAATTTGAGAGAGGCTTTTACTGATCGGAGATTTTGGAAGAGACTTCCAAAAGCAATAATTATTGGTCGTCTTCTCACCTCGTAGCATCATAGGGCTAGATCTTAAAAGGGATACAGAGATGATCTGTCAGTGATGATAGGGCATGGCTCAAATGCCCACCGGTCCAAAACAAGCAGTGAAACTTCTCTTCTTGTCGAGTACAGTATCACTGAAAACTCAGGGCTGAAGGATCCACTGGGATGCCTTCTTGTCCGTCCCCCTATCCAATAGCATGGTTAGCTGTATTTGTATTCTTGACCAACATTTGCCCTGTTCTTAAAGACATGCAGTGATAGAGGCTGCTCAAGCTTGTAGGAATTTGTCTCATTTTGAGTTGCTTCCATGGTAAGCTCAAATCCTTTATTCCAGTGCTGGCATTATAGCTCCCGTGTAGCTAGTCCTACCCTGTCTACATTTGAATAGCTGATTTTTCCTAAGCAACTGTAGAATTTTGCATCTCTTTTTTTGAATAACATCTCTTTTCCAGACCTTCTCAGATAATCAAAGCTATTTTGAATACTAATTCTGTTTTCCAGCATATTTGCAGCCCCTCCCAGCAAGGTGCCATCTAAAAGTTTAATAAGCTCAGTCTCTTTTCCTTCATTCTTGTCATTAATGAAAATATTGAATAATACAAGTTTGGGGAGAGCTCTCTACAAAAATCTAGCTTGATGCATCTCTCTAGCTTGATGGAGAACTAACAGTAACTACGTTGGGTATGAAATTTCCCCCTTCCCCAGCTAACTCAATCAAGAACAATTTGATTTCAGACTGAAATGTTTCAAGTTTAAAGCCTGTTATGAAGAAAAGTCTTCAAAGACTGGGGAAGCATAGATTATTCCTAACAGCAAAACTTCTTCATGGATCGTAGAAGATCCATGTTCTAGCTGTAAAATCCATAACCATTTAGAGGGATATGATCTGCTCAAGAAAATTCTTTATCTGTGGCACCCTGCCAGACAGCTATTAGGCCAAGACACCTTCTGGCCTTAAAGCTGGAGTATTATGAAAATAGTCTCAGTAGATTGTTGAAAAAACCCTGTCAATTCAAGTCTTTTGGAACAGCTATAAACTCTGTAGAAAGCTTGGCAATTCCTTAAAGGTTTTATTTGTTTGAAGAAAAAAAAAAAGCTCTCATGATTACTCTTTTTTTTTTTTTTTTCTTGAGTCATACAGTGATCTCATACTGATGGTACATTGATCTGCATGTAGCTAAGCGCTTCTCAGACATGCTTCTAAGGGTGCTTAGACCTTCAAATGACCAAGAAGAATGCTTGAAATTTTCAAGGTAATGATGCCTTATACCTTCAAGATTTAAGCCAAGCTCTGGCTTTTTGGTATCAGGAAGAGCTGTCTGCAGAAAGCAGATTATTTGAAATGGTTGTGCTGCTATTCAAAGGGACCTCAGCAGGCTTGAGCCAACAGGAGTCTTGTGAAGTTCAACAAAGGGAAATGCCAAGCTCTGTCCCTGGACAGGAATAATCCCAAGCCACCAGTCAGGCAGGGGGCTCAGAGGCTGGAAAACTTCTTTGCAGAGAAGGATCTGGAGGTCTTGGTGGACACCAAGTTAAACGTGAGCCAGCTACCATACAGCCGTAGAATGGTTTGGGTTGGAAGGGATGTTAAACATCACCTAGTTCCAAACCCCTGCCCTGGCAGCAAAGAAGGCCAACAGCTCCTGGGCCGCATTAGGAAGAGCATCACCAGCAGGTCAGAGGAGGTGATTCTTCCTATCTAGTCAGTGCTGGTGAGACATCTAGAGTGGTGTGTCTAGCTCTGGGCTCCCCAGTGCAAGGCAGACGTGGGCGTACTGGAAAGAGTCCAGCAAAAGGCCACAAAGTTGGTTAAAGAGCTGAAGTGCTTCTTATATGAGGAAAGGCTGAGAGAGCTGGGACTGTTCAGCCTGGAGAAGAGGAGGCTCAGGGGGATCTCATGGATGGGTATAAATACCTGCTGAGGGAAGTAAAGAAGACAGAGCCAGACACTTCCGTGTGGCATGCAGTGAAAGGATGAAAGGCAACAGGCACGAGCTGAAACACAGGAGATTCCATCTGAACATAAGAAAACACTTTTTATACTGTGTATGTGTTGAACACTGAAACAGGGATGGAGTCTCCATCCACAAAGGTTAAAAATCTGGCTAGATATAGCCCTGAGCAACCTGCTCTAGTTGACCCTTCTGTGGGCAGGGTGGGACTACACAATTTTCACATGTCCCTTCCCACCTCAATGATTTTGTGATTCTTGGGGAAATTCTTGCACATTCCTCTGAAGCATCCATGTGTGACACTATTAGAAACAGGGCACTGACTTGATTCCCTATTTATACAGAAGTACAGAGGGAGAATTTGTTTTGATGTAAGTGAATGACAGGAAGGTGTCTGTTCCCTGTGTCTCTGTCACTAAGCAGAGGCACCCTACACGTGCCAACTGGTGACAAATTAACATTTTACACACATCTGACTCTGGAAAGGCAAAAGGAAGTGCAAAGAAAGCCCTGTGTGCTGTAAGTGTAGACCTATATGTACAGGTCTAGATGCATTATTAAGAATGCTTTCACTCACATACAGACTTTATCCTGTCTATACTGTTATTGTTAATGTTTTCCTATTATCATCATTATCTCTTTTTAATTACAGGCATAGATGGAAATGTAAATCATCCCTACTCTGACCTAATGAAGAAGCAATTGCATTCTCCTTCCTGTACTGGGCGAGGATACAGACGAAGCAGGCACCCCAAGCCACAGGCTTGAGCACAAGGTAAGCCCTTCATTTCAGACAACCTGCTTGAAAAACAAAATGGACAGGGAGCTGGTGAGCTGCTGCCAGGAAAAAATGCTAGGCAATGAGCAAACAGCATATTGGATTTTTCTGTATAGTTATATTAACAGTATGTATTTTTCTCAGCTTCTTGGGTAGATCTTTTCCTATTGTATTTCAACATCCTTTTTTCTAAGTTTTACTGTCTTTGTATGAACTGCAGAGATGCTTATGTGAATATAGTATGTCGTGTAGGCCCCTGTTACATAGTTAAATGCTGCTTTTTGAAGGCATCTATAGGATCTGAAGGATCCTGAGGAAAAAAAAATAATTCTGTAGTGTATAAGTAGGTCAGAGAACATTACCTATTGCTCAAGTGTAGGATTCCTCTTCCAGTGCATGATCTGGAGCTCTGCTTGTGTTCAGACTTCAAATTGTTTTATGATAGAGCTGCTGGGGTTACAATATAACAAATTTCCTGTACAAGGCAAGCAAAGGTAAGACAAACATTGTAAGTGATATTTTTTTGCATACATAAAGTCTGATCAGTGTTTCTGTAATGCTTCTCTATATCGTGAAGCAGTGGTGGTCCAGTCTTTCTATACTCATGTCCAATAATTCTGGACTAAATTTGAGGGCTTACTGTTACTTGGATGTGATGGATGCTGTGTGAGGGAAAGTGGCAAAAGATGGCACTGTATTACTGCATCTGGATCCCACATAAAGTCTCTGAATGACCTGTGGTCAACAGCTGGCATGTGTAACCAGATGGTTTGAACTGGAATTCTAAGTTCTGCCATGATGCTGCTATCAGCAAGTTCTGACTGGGGAGGTGTCAGTCTCTCAAGCACCACTGTTTGTGGAGCCTAACTGGTTTGTCATGAGGGCTTTTGCAACAGAATCCGAGATGCTGTGGCAAGTTATCTGCCACAATGGCACCCAGACAATGTGGCATACTCTCTGGTAGAGCTAGCTTCTGAGCTCTCTGAAACCCAGCTCTGCCATCCTCATAGGACCTGTGTGGTAAAATAAAATGGCCTGCAGGTCTGGGGTGAGGCTTCTGGAGCTTCTCCTGTTATCCCAGATCTGAGACTCCAGGAAGAAGGAAGAATTTCTCCTTCCCAGAATAGTGTTTCTCATTAGCACTAGTTTCAAGCAAACAGTTTTCAGATGAACTAGTATCCTTCAGCAAGATGTTATCTTAAACGTGCTCCTTTGGGGACCCTGTGCCTTGTACCTTAGTCCCTCCTGCCTTGAAAGGTGAGATGTGTGTATTTGCAGGTTTATCTAGACAGTGGTATCGCATCCATATCCATCGTACACTGAAACTTTGAAATGTGCCAGACTCCCTGCCTTTTTTCTTCAAGCCTTAGGGTGTTTCTGATTTGTTCTTCACTGCACCCTCCTTGAATGGAAGAGTATTGTGTTGCTTAAGTGGCAGCCTTGGGCGAGATGTGGTATGTGATTTCTCACCAGCTCTGGGGTTAAGTGCCAGCATCAGGGTCCTTCGCCTTCCTCTCCTCTCCTGCTTTCCTTTTCCTCTTAAGAAGCAGGAGGAAAATGCTGCCCCTGTTGTTAACCCATATCCATTCAGGACAATGGGGGCTTTCGCCTCTGTCTCCAGGAGAAGTGGAAGCAATCCCTGCTGCTGGAGTGTCTTCAACTGCAGCCCTGCTGAGGTGCCCCTCCTGCTGCTGAAGTGTAAATCCCCAGTAGCTCTTTTAACCACCCTTCTCATACTACTTGAAAAATAACTTTCTGTTGTCATTAACGCTGATCTATAGCCGCATTAATGTGTGAAATCACTGGGTGTGAAAATAGTGTACTAACCGCTACTTAATGTAATATTACCACAGTAATGTCTCTAAAAATATCTTGTCCACTTGATTGCTTTCATTGTGAGCTAGAGATAATGTACCACTTACAGCTGATGATTAAAATTCATAAAGCTTTGGTTCTTAATTACAGCAACTTGCAATCAAAGTGAAATGTCAGATCCTGAATGTTGTTTATCTGTATACAAATTCACAAAAACAAGAAAATATAAGGACCGTCTACACAACAAAGCTGAGCTGCTTTGGTTTAAGGTTAAGTAAAATAAATACCCATGTGAGTATTTATTGAGACAGGTTGGTGAGCATGAGATCTTTGACATGGCAGAGTTCATCTCTTACGAAGTGTACCTCTTTGGGAATATTCAAATGTAGAAATAAGGGAAGAAATTTGGAAGACATATTGATAAAGATGGAAGTGTAAACTTGATTGAAAACTGTTGTGGGTGGATGGTAGTAACTAATTTATGTGCTAAGAATGGAAATTTTGCAATTCAGGCTCAAGGTTAAACCTAAGAGGCATCCAAAGATGGAGATATCTGAAATTGCAGAGGTGGATTCCCACTGCCTTGGGGAATTACCATGGTCACTGGCAGGAGAGGGTAGAATCCTTGGCTTAAACATTAACTGTAACCACATGCTTGGTCACGAGTGACACCACAGAACAAAATTACATTCTTCTAGGTGCCCTTAGCTGTGCATTTCCAGAGCCATTGTATTTCAGATTGTTTTCAAGTTAATGCTAAGCTCTGAGGGTGTACGGTGCTCTGGGATGTATCTTACCCTAGATTTACTAACATACTCTCAGCCCTAACTCCATGTCAACACAGCTCCCCCCACCTTTTTTCTTTGTTCTGGTATGTAAGAATGTAAGATACATGCATAACTAAGTGTGGAAAATACAGTTCTATTCCATTTTTAGTCCTACTGGCTTTCTTCATTTGTCGTATCTGCCCTGTGCCAGTCTTTAAAAATCCCAACTAATGGGAGCCAATTTCTCATAACATCAGTGAAACAAAATAACATTAGAACAATAGGATCCCTTCCTTACTAAATCTGAGTAGCTCCATTTCTTTCTTCCGACTAAATGTCACTTTGAAGGAGATCTGGCCCACAGTTTGGAAACTTCTTCTGAAAAGTTTTTTTTCCTACAGTGTTCCCAGTGTTTACAAACTGATTATTTTTTCACAGCCTTTTTGCCAGTAGATTAGAGGAAAAAAAAAATGCGTAAATGGGAAATCAAACCTTGCCAATGGTATTTACTTTTCGAGGCTTTTCATGCCACCTGTCCTTCCAGTGTTACTCTTCCTGGTGTTTTCCTCATCAGTGTCACTGCAAGGACGACTGAAGAACTGGTCTAATACACCAAGTGTTATTCCCTTGACAGTTTGTCTCATAGACATTTGCTATTTGTCTACCTCTATTCTAGCTACACTGGTGAACTCTTTCAAATCAGGAAAACCATTTCCTGCACTGGATGCATCATGCAGCTCTGTTTCACTGAGTTGTTCTGGCATGGAGTCTGTCCTCCTGGCTGTCAAGGCTTATGCTGATTTTGTAGCTCTCTGCTGGTGTTACACTACTTGTGTATCATGACCAACAGGATGGCTAGTTTGCAAAGGGAAGGGTTTCTATGGCTATTTGGTGTGGTGAATTCCGTGCTCTCCTACTGTAAGCCTTAGCCATCAGCAATATCGAACAGATCAGCACTTCTGGGATGTCCCACTGCTACTGAAGTTCTCCTGCTTGGATTGCTAGTGCTGCTCTTCATATGGAGCATGCTTTGATCGGACTGGGCCTGTTCCTTGTGGACTTCTGTACCTGCTTAATGGGTGAGATTCAAAAGATACGCTCAGCCCCAAGTAGAAAAGAAACCTCTGAGCAATGCAGAGGCAAACTAATTCACCTTCCCTCCTCAATTCTGCCTCTTTGTGACTTTGGGTTAAGCCCTTGCCTGAGGCATGGTATGAGCTTGCTGGGATGTTAGCTTCATAGCAGCTTGTCGTCAAAAGGTCCCTCACTGAGTAGTGCTCTGACCTTACCTCTGCTTAGTACCTGATCCCTGTTTCAGTGTATAAGATGTATGTGGCACCATCCAGGCCACAAAGGAAGATTCTCACACTAAAAGAATACTGTCATGTTCCTCTCCTTGACATCCCAACCAGAAAACTAGCAGGAAATTTGGTTAATTAAGGTCCCGTTAATTTGGTGCAAAGGTTACTATAAGAGCGAGTCCAGAGGAGGGCCATGAGGATGATGAGAGGGCTGGAGCACCTCTCCTATGAAGACAAGCTGAGGGAGTTGGGGTTGTTCAGCCTGGAGAAGAGAAGGCTCCAGGGAGACCTTATAGCGGCCTTCCAGTACCTAAAGGGGGCCTGCAGGAAAGCTGCAGAGGGGCTCTTTGTCAGGGAGTGTAGTGATAGGACAAGGCTTTAAACTAAAAGAGGGTAGGTTTAGATCAGATATTGGGAAGAAGTTCTTTACTGTGAGGGTGGTGAGGCACTGGAACAGTTGCCCAGAGAAGCTGTGGATGCCCCATCCCTGGAAGTGTTCAAGGCCAGGTCGGATGGGGCTTTGGGCAGCCAGGGCTGGTGGGAGGTGTCCCTACCCATGGCAGGGGGGTTGGAACTGGGTGATCTTTAAGGTCCCTTCCAACCCAAACTATTCTGTGGTTCCATGATTCTGTTCATCTTTGTGTTGCAGGTAACTTGGCCCCTTGCATCTTAAGCAGTGTTTTGCAATATATTATTTCCTGCAAAATCTGTAAGACCCATCCTTTTTAGTGTCAAATGCATCAAGTTTTACGTGAAGTGGCTTGCAGATGTCTTGCTGCATTTGTATGTGCCACCTAGCCTGCTTCCAGACCGTGAATGTCTTCATTGACAGGTAACTCAGGTATCCCTCCCCTCCATGACAGTGTGTGCTGTGGACATACCTCTCTCTGCTTACTTCTCAGTGCTACTCTCGGGGCTGTTTGCAGTCTTTGAGAGGTTTAAGCAACTCCCTTGGGAGTTTGCGGCTGTGATGAGGGTGTGAAGAGATGCATTTAGCTAAGCTGTGTCTACGCTGAGCGTGGAGGTACAGATAAGTGCCCACATTTTCATGGTACAGTTGTGGCAGGCAGAATCTGGCACCACGGTGCAGAGATAGGTAGCTGGGAGCTGCCTGGGTTGGGAGAAACATCCAGGATTTTCTGAGCGACATGAGCCCACTGAGGAATGTGTCCTCAGAGGCAATGTCTGACAGCTATCCCACTCGCATGAAATGCCACATGTCGAGGAATTTAATGTGAGCACAGCGGGCCAGGTTTGCATTTCGCCTGTTGCCTCTTCACACTTCCAGAATGCTGCAAAAAGGCCCAAGTGTAAAAGGGAAGCCAGCCCCTTGCAGTCATGCTTTGTGCCACTGGAAATCCTGCAGGCTCTTGCTGCCATATGCTGCAGGTTGTTTGGCGAGGGAAGGCGCTCTCGTGCCTCTCCTGTTAGCCTTTTATTCTGTGTAACGGGTTTGGGGTTTGTGATGACAGCTTTGCACCTAGGGGTAAGATGGTTCATTCAGATTGGGCACCTGTTGTTCCCTCGTCCTCTCTGGCTGAGGATAGATCTCCTTTAAATACTGTATTTATTACCTACTCCCTGAGCAAGAAATCAGACTGTGCAAAGGAGGCGAGGAGGTACAACATGTAAAAAACATGTCCTCCCACTCTCCCTTTCCTGCAGGATAGGCTATGTTTGACTTCACACTTGAGGAAGCAGCTGAGAAATCCTTCAGATGTTTAAACATTTCAGACAGTTTGGATGTGTAAATGTCCTAGATTTTAAAAATTTTGCAGAAGTGCTTGAGTTACAAAGTGGACCACAAAATGTTTGTGGGAACGTTCTTACCCTTCTGTTACCTTGTTATTCGTTCTGATGTCTCTAAGGGAGGTGGGGTGGCAATTTCAGGGAAACAGGGAGGGAAATGGACGATGGTACGTTTCAAAGTCAATTTCCCATCCTTAGAAAGGACATAGTACACTTGCTAGTTTTGGTTTCTCTTGTTTCAGAGTATTCTGAAATTCATTTCTGTGAAAACTTGCCATTTCCTTTTAATCGCAATTATGTTTCAAGCGATGCTTTCTTTCCGAGGGCTGCATTTCTGGTGGCCCTGGGCTGAGGCTTGGGCTAATCAAAGGTCACTGGCAAATCCAAAACGGAAAATTTCCAGTGCTGGTAAATCATGATTTAGTAATCCAGAATACATAATGCTGCTTCTTAGTGATTCTCAGCTTCAGTTTCACATTCAGCAGGATGGATGTGAGTGATTTTTCTTTCACTGTGTAGTGAATATGGTGTTTGTGAAAGGTCCTGGTCTGACAGCCCTGGAAAATGAGCCCTGTGTAAGCCCTCAGCAAAAGATGCAAGCTACAGGCTGTTCTTCTCATCCGGTTTCAATGATGGAAGAGGAAATAGAGTTTATACAAAACCTAGCCCAACCCCCAGAAACATCTTGCTTTGTTTATGTTCTGAGCTGTTTGGAAGAGCTATTCAGGCATTTCTCCATCTGACTGACTTTACATCTATTCCTTGATCTCATCGAGAAATCTGGCTTTTAGCTCCCGCTTGCAACGTTCTGATTTTTTCTCTCTCTCGCTCTGCTCTCCTGCGTCTGAAAGATCCATGTATAACATGATTATGCAACCATGCAAATGGACACAGTTCTTTCCATTTACTGCAAACCGCCCTTCAGGTCTCCCCTTATGAAAATAAAATTGTCAGTGAGAGACGCTGTAGAGTGTAGCAGGAAGGGAGTTTCATGTGGCTGGGCTTGAACGTCTGAAGGCAGCATTAGAGATGGAAGCAGATGATTTGCAGTAAACCAGTGCACCAGTATCTATCCACAGGAACCAGCCTCAGTTAATAGGCTCAGACAGTTCAACTCTGAATTCTCTCCCCCTAGGAAATGGCAGATACTCGCCTTCCTGGCTGTTTCCCCAGCTGGAAGCCTTTCCCCCCACCCCAGAGCTGCAGGGAAATTAGCAGAGCGGCTCTCCCAGAAGGCTAATTTGCACCCGCCCGCTGTAAACACACCGCTGCTTCTTCGCTTTGCACCCAGGCGGGAGGGCCCTGGGATGTAGTTAGCTTCTGTGCCTGGATTTGGCACAAGTGCTCCCAGCACCAGGCCCAGGGCGATTTTCGCCCTGCGGGGATGAACCGGCCTCTCAAATTACTCGCATTGCCTGGAGGAGTAGTGAGGAAGTCCCTTATGAAGAGGTGATCTTTTGGGGGCTGCCTTTGCCCAAATTAATCTTCCTGCTTTATCGTAGGGGTAATGTGTATTATGCTAATGTACGATAAAAGCCCTAAATTGGGGTGTGATAGTGGAATATAACTCTATTAGCCATGTTTGTGCTTCTCTTCTGTTCCATCCAGTTTCCCCTACCTTCAGAGTTCAAAAAATAAGGCACAAAGCTTCAGCTGGTTGGTTGATTCAGGAGACCTTGGCCACCTCTCGTCATCCCTGGAAGTGAAGATGCCCCTCCCCACTGCGGTAAGAGTAAGACCCGTTCAGTTTCTCTCACCGCAGTGCCCAAGTCCCTTATCCCGGGGGAAGATCCCGTGGATTGTCCTTGTTTTACCCATGCTGAGAGCAGAGGTACAGGGCAGGTGGAGGTCTGCCACCGGTGCAGGCTGCAAGTTTGCGCCCATCCTCCTTGGGCAGCCCCTTCTTCACTCTCCAGTGGTGGTGCTGCATTACTGCACGCACAGTGAAAGGGATGTTTTACCTCTCTTTCTTCAGGGGAGCTGTTTTTCCATTTTGCTGACCTTGAGGGCCTATTTAGCCAAAAAGTTCATCCAGTTCCCCGTCCTGGTCAGCCGGGACTTCTGATACTTCACAGGCCTGGGCAGCGATTTGCAGCTATCGTCTCCCGACGAAGCACCGTGTGGGGGAAGAGACCCCACCCGCGGTCAGGAGAAGCCAGGCGAAGCTCTGGAGGTGGGCC
>VXAA01007168.1:48134-63876 GCA_013399115.1 Anseranas semipalmata | reverse complement strand
ATCCCTAACATTCTGTGATTCCTAATTTTTGTGGAATTTAATTTTCCAGGCTCTGGACTCCTGCTTAGCAGTGCCATCTTCCCTATATGCTGAACCAGGGAGGGAATGCAAGAAAAAGCAGGCAGTTCATGAAGCCTGAAGGGAAATTACTATGAGGAAGCAGGATTTTAATCTAGTTGTTAGGACACTCGTCAGAGTAATGTGTTTCCTGGGTGAAAGCTCTGACTACAATGACATGATAACGCCATGCTGACCATGCTCCTAGCAGAAAAGCCCTTCATTTTCCTGGAAATGCAAGTTTTAGATGCCATCCCTTAAGAGACCTGATTCAAGCCCTTAAGACACAGAGACTGATGGGATTTGGGGTAAGTCTTATGCATATTATTTCCTTCTGTATCTTCCTCTTTGGCACATGGACCTTTTAGACTGTCCATTCAAACCTCTAAGCTTTGAGTATGTCAATAAACCCAGACAATAAAGCATCTCAGGTATGGCTCTAGGCATTATCTCAACACTACTCTGGGGTCAAATTCCCACTTCCAAGTAGCTAAAGTAATTTATACCCTCACTGCATGGACAGACAGGACTTAAATGCAAACCAACCTCCTTCTGCCTGAGTTTTGCATCCTGGAAAGCCAGCTGGCTTTCTCCAGGCCAGAGTCAGGGGATGAGTCAACAGATGGGTGACATGGATGGTCAGGGAACTTGGATTGTGATGCGGGCTGCGTTCTTGATCTAATGTGCTTCATCCCTCTTCCAAAACAAAAAATAAAATCTGAGGGAAACTTCACAAAGAGACACAACTTTTCCACTGTTATTTAAAGATTCAAAGCAGTTCTTGCTCGCCTCTGTCTTGTGAAATCAGTTGAGGGAGAGCCAACCTTGTACAGATGTGTGACTGTTTTGAATGCTCACATACTACATCGAGAACTGTATCTAGCTCTGGTCTCCTGGGTCAGAGGAGGGCCAGATTGATGGGTGGAGTCAGGGAGTTTCATGTCTTGATTCTGTAACTGGTAATTAAAAAAAGCTTGTCCTCAGATATATTTCTGGAGCCATCTAAAATTTGATCTCTGCTTTTACACAAACAGCATGTTCTGAGTGTGTTGGATGGGGACTCAGCACACATGGTCCTCTTCCCCCTCCTCCTTCTGAACAATGGCTTTGTATCCCCTTATTTCAAAATCTCCTTTTCTAAAGAGAGGATAATAAGGCTGAACTCCTTTGCAAAGTGGTTTGAAATCTACCGATGAAAAGCCAGCTATTGATAATAAGTGCTAACATTACTACAGCACAAAGGAGTTTTCCAAAAAATGTCCAGAGATTTATGTCTACTTCGGCTTCATCAATTTTTATTCTAAACTAGCCAGTACATACTTTGGCTTCATTTATACCATACTCAGACCCCTCTTGCCCTTTTAAACTACTCGACTCTTTGCAACTTTTTCAAACCTGTACCATAAACCTATACCTGGAAAGCCTCTATGCCAGCTTCTTTTTTAGAAGTCATTGTAACTTCATCAGCTGCTATCGATCTCAGCCTGGTGATGTATTTGTTTTTGTCTTCACTAAGGGTATTATTTATGCCATCCAGTTCATTAAATAAATTGAATAGCCAATACTGGGAGACCATTACCACCCTGTCAGGTCTGTGAATGTGTTCTGTGTTCCTTCTCTGTCCCAGAAACCACCGACCAGAGGGCAGAAACACAGAATATGTGTATTAAATTATCTGCCTGCTTCACATAATCCCAATAAACATTGTTCTTTGTCTAATATAGTTCTTTCCTGCCAAAACCCAACACACTTAATTTAGATGTATTACTATTATTATTATTATTATTAATTACTTTTACTATTATTCTCTTGGAAAAGTCTCACTGAACAATGTGTTAATGCAATTCTGTGCTGTGGGCATTGGGACATCCTCATGCTACAGGGCAAGAGGACTGTTGTCCATCTGTAGCTGATCTTTGTGGATCCACACCTCCAGTCCTGGAGTCCAAACACCCTGTTTTGGCAACTGGGAAGGATTCAGGGAGTAGCAACATCTTTAAGGGGAACCTGGATGCTGGGAATAACTGAAAGAGCTGTGTATCTCAGTATCTCAGGCTGGCTTTGAAGATACAAAGGACTCATTAGTGGTTGGATAGCAGGAAGCTTGCAGTTCAGTTGAGTCAGTCTAGTAGACACACACACAGGGAGAAGATCCCCTACCATAGTTTAATGGTGGCCTCCAGTTCTCCCACATTGGCACTCAAGGATATCTCTGAGCCTGGCATTATCTGACTTTTTACAGATTTTATATTCACCCCCTTGCTTTACTTTATATATATATATATATATATATTTTAAGCAAAGTGATTATTGTCTGAAGTAGGCTGCAATGGTTCTGGTACTGTGAGCCACAAGACTTAATTTGACAAGCTTAGGTTCTGTCTTTAATTTTTGCTTATGTAAGGATGATGGATTGTTTTTCTGCTTGACAAAGTCCATTTTGCTTGCAAGAGGCCATGCACTGCCTACCGATGAGAAAAACCCAAGTGCTGAAACAGGTCCAGTTGCTGACATGGAAATGAGTCCTGTGCCCAAATGAGATCCTGCATTGTATGGGCAGAAAGTCTGAGTACCATTAAAATGGAGTATGATTAATTTACAAAAGGGATGGATGCTGCAGTGCTTGTCAACGCACAGTCTAGACTGAGCAGCAGCTCTTCTTACCTGTCACACGTTTATATGGCAATTGCATAAGAATGAGCTTGATGGGACTTCAGTATACAATGCTTCAGCTTGCAAACAAGTGGAAAAATAAGAAAAAAATCACAACTAGGTTCAGACACCCAAATGCAGGTGTTTACATATTGGTGTCATTACATGAGCTTGGTGCTTATGCTTCCATGAGAAACAACGGAGATCAGCACAACTCTTCTACTGATTAAATGCACTGAGTTTCATCCCTCACATTTAGAGAATGGAAAAAAAGGAAAATGTGAGTGGAAGATGAAATTCTCTTATGATCTTTGCACATCAAAACTGATATGAATGATCATGCAGTATTAGGAAGATCCTACATAATAAAATTGAGTGACTGCCCCTTCTTGGTTGCAATTCAAATACAGAATGAGGAGCAGGCTCCAAAAGCTGTTCTCATCCTTCTTATTTTCTTTACCCTCTTACTTCCCAGCTGCTTCCAGGGTGTCTATCTGAAATTCACCTTAATTCAGCTCAGTTTAGAAAGCACTGCTCCATTCCCAGGAGAATTGCATGAATGCCCTCCGTTCCTCTGTAGAAAAGTGCCTTGAGCTTAACAGTAACAGTAACAATGATGACCTTGCCCTTGTGGCTGAAACCAAGTGCTGTGTGGCACAAACAGGATCAATCCTAACAAGCAAAGACGGACAAGCTGTGCTCACCTTCCTCCTCATATCAGACACTCATAACAGATGTTCTGACTGTACAAGTTGGAGCTGAGAGTGCGCATGGCTCTGCCATGAATAATTAATCAGTGTCAGCGCTCACCTGTAATTGCTCAAAAATGTGTGACCACAGCCCCCCGATGGTGTCAGTAGCAATGACACCTTCAGTGTTTGTTCAGTGGAGCATGTGGATCTCCATCACGTTCATGCCACCTCCAAGAAGGTGGTGGGAGACATGGCAACTTGCACAGGTGCCTGGCAACAGCATGAATTTTCATGACGGTACCTTCCACATCAGGATTCAGCTCCACAGCCAGATCGTTGAGTTTTGTTTTGAAAACACTCATGATTCCCAGATGAAATGATTTCATTGGACCCATTGACCTCTGTGTTAAACCATCAGAGAGGGTACATGGAAGGGACAGACTTGACTGTGAACAAGCTGAAACTGGAAATTAGGTTTCCAGCCACAAACAGTGTGAAGTTCTAGGGATTTACAGGGACAAGGTGTCTACAGTGTTTTAAAAAAAATGAATGTGAAAAGGCTATGGAAGGCACTGAATGAACTTGGTATTTGATATTTGTGATACGAATGCTTAAGCATCTAACTTGGTGTAGACTCTGAAGAGTGATATCACTGCTTTTTGTTAATCATATTTGCTTGCTTCATAGACTATTATATTAATTTTATTCTCCTGGGCTTCCACAGGCTCTGTTCAGCAGGCAGAAAGGGGCTTACCTCCTCTTCATGAGCATCTCGGTTTGAAGGAAGAAGGATGTCATTTCTAATTCCCCAGAAACATCCAAGAACAGCTATAGATAAACACGGGGTGCAGGGGCCTGGTGAATGTAACTTGCACATTCCTTATCATGCCAATAAGCAATCTGAAGTCAAGAAGGCATTTTCTCCCCAGATCAGGTTAGCAGTAAAAATTAACTGTATTTTTTTTTCTGTTAGTTTGTTTTCATTCTTTTGCCTTCCTCTTGTCTTCTTATGAGATGTAGTCAGGATCTTTGGATCACCTTAGATGATCCAGAGGTTCTACACCTTGTAGAGGGTCATGACCAAAGCTTGCAACTCTCTAGGTCTCTTCCTGCATCAAATGGAAATTAATGATAGGGTTAATATTAAAAAAAAAAAAAAAAAGGGTGTGGGGGGGGAATGTGTTTATGAGAACTCTAAAGTTTGTCCCCTGACAATAAGAAACATATTGTTGCTGATGGTATGGGAAGAGTGTCTGTAAATTGATGATCTGTGACATGCTTTAAGCATCTATTTGTATTTGCTGCAAATCCCTGTAAACACTGGCAAACACCTTTTAGATGTCCATCCCCCTACAAATTAAGGGAGTTTGGGAAAAAGATCCAACTGCATTTTGGATTCTGGTCTCCAAGCTATTATTTGTGAAATAGGTCTCTGCCACTCGTAAAGCAAGTCTGGTGTGAAGGTGGCCTCATGTGTGCACAGAACTGTGGGAATCCTGTGGCACTTTAGGATGGATTTAGGAAAAATAACATCTAAATAAAGCTTGCAAGCTGCACTGCAGCTGCCATTCAAATTGTGAGGCCATTTATCAGTCTCTATTGTATTTCTAGGAAATTATTAGGCTGTCTTGCCGTACAGTCCCTGATACTTAATGGAACAAGGAAATTAGTTTATGGCAATTAAGCAACATCCACAGCCTAATCTCGCTGAAATGGCCTATAGATGTTTTTAGCAAGGCAGAGCCTGTCCTTTGCCAAGTCATTTCTTATCACACTGTATGAATATCCCAGAATAGGATCATACTTTTACTTTCCTTTCAAAATCTACTCAAATGGGTTGTTCTCAATTATCTCAGAGAAGCTCCTAAACTCTCAGCTATTCAAAGGGGAAATATGACATTTTTCAAGATTCATTTTTTCTTTGTTATCTCTTTTTCAGAAATGTAATTACAAGACATTTCAAAGTGGAAGAACATCTCTACCAAGCACAAGCACATCTTTCTACACAGCCTAAGTTGCAAATTGGTTTGCTTATTTGAGATTTTCCTCCATCTAAAATTCTGAACAGTAGTAGGGAGTCCAGCTTGTAAACAAGTAGACACCTGATATAAGTAATCAAGGGAAACTGAAAGCATAAGGGAGCAAAAGGTATTAGGCTTCCTTTTAAGTTTCAGCATAGTTTTCTTTATACTTCTTTTAAGTTTAAAAACAAGTGATAATAATAAAAAAGAATAAGTATGTTTGGACTACAAACTTTAATGGGGAAACAAAACAAAATTTCCAACTGCATTCCCAGTTGTAAACAATATTTTATGGTTTATAATAATTTCACAGTGTGTCTGATGGTCATCATCTTTTCACAAGGAGACAGCATCTTTTCTGTTGGCATAGACAACAAAAATGGTATTGTTGGTATTTCCATTGTTCAGTGGTAATGGTGTGAATCTTCAGTAATGAAGCCATTCAAATACTTGAATTATTTTACATGAAAGTATTATTCTTGTTTAGTGAATTCTCAAATTGAGATTTAGAAATTTCAATCTGCTACTTGCTTTGAGCCATCATTAGGACAAGAAATCGAGCTTTTGTCTTTTTTTTTTCTTTTTTTTTTTTTTTTTGTGGCACAAAAACTATAAGAAATATCAATGCAAAATATAGGACTGTTTTTTCTCAACAACTCAATTGAAGAGAAATATTTTAGCCTTCCCCAAATTGAAATGTTCTAGTTTTACTTGTTGAAATGAACCTTTGTTTTAGGCTTTTTCATCATTAAACTATGTTTCTCTGATGTGGTGTGTTAAAGCAATATTCTCCAAAGTGGATTGAAACTTTTTCCCTTTGCAGGAGGAAAGCTCTATGGTCAAATTACATCTCTTGTCATGCACCAAGTAAAATTTTGTCAAAAGAATGCACGCCTTATAGTAAGCACACAGTGAGCAAAGTCTTCCAGGCAATTCATTCCACAAGACTGAATGAGTTTTTGAACTACAACTCCCATAAATCAATGCATTGATAGGACAATACTACTAAACTGACTGGAAACAAAGTACCTCACACTAGATCAGCAAAACAAGAGTATTCCAATGATTCACCTAATAAGCATTCATTACTTTTACCATCTTCTTCATGACATTTTGATTTTGCAGGACTGCACTTTCTGCCCAGAAATCTTTTAGCTAGAAAAAACTAACTCTCCCTATCCATTTCAGCCTTTTCTGGGTTAAGCTCCCAGGAAAGAAGATTATCAGTTCAGGAACTATATCTAACTATCTGTAGATCTGTATTTGTTAGGTTTACATATCTACATACATATATATATATAACGTAAAGTTTTATAGGATCTATACGGTATATTGGTATTGCATTTGGCATGAGGGGATCACAGTTCTGAACAGGAGCCACAGACATCTCAGTAAAATAATAAAGAAATACTTCAAGTTAAACTCTTTCCTCTTTACTGCCAGCAAGTTGATCCTTATTCAATGAACTTGCCTTTTCACCAGGTTTGGGGTTACTCAGGAGGGACAAGGATTGAATCTTGGCCCCATATTCTGGGGTTTGGACCCTGGAATCTGAGACTTGAGGCAGCTTTGAAAGCAGATGGCCTTTGATGACGGGAAAAGACTTATGTCCTGACACACCAGATGGCTACTGGAATATGGCATCCAGCTACAGCCATGCATTCATTTAGGAGCACGGTACAGCCGGGAGCAGTCGCCAGACACTGTGTCCCGGTCTAACTCGAGCCACTGTAAATCTGCCACATGCTCAGGAAGGGGGAAAATAACATCACCAGGCGAGTTCTTCTCAGGTCACTTCGTGAAAAAAAAAAAAAAAGGAGGCTGGGATGGTGGACAAGGGGATCCTGGTTACAGCAGAGTGTCTGAAGTGTTTCTCCTTGAGCCCTGCCAGCAGCAGAAGGTAGTACTCTGTTTTGTTCCTTTGCACAGAAGTGAGAACGCATTAGGGCTTGGATTCCAAACTTTAAGCGTATAAAGGTTCTTGAAGAAAAAAAACACACGCACACACAGAGCTGGCTGGCCCTTTTTTTCTAGGTACTGGAAGTCAGACTGTCATCTGTGTCAGATTTCCTCTTGGCACTGGAGCTGGCTGGCTCTCCCATCCAAGACTGCTAGCCAATGGCAACAGAAAATTTATCATGACTTGACTTCTAATTGAGTTTGCCTCTTCTTTCTGCTGCAGCCACAGGAGGCTTGGTCTGCTGGTTGTGAGCAGATTTCAAACGACACCCAAAATGTTCCAGAACAGCAGAGCTACACAAATAGGGCATACTTTCTTCTGTTTTTTCAACCCCAGAAATAATAATAATAATACCCTGGCTGATTTATAAATAGAAACTGGAGAACCCTTTGGAATTGAGTCCATATCCGCTTTGACTGGATGGATGCAGAGTTTATTCTTGCTGGAAGCTAAAAACCTAGGAACATAGCAGGAGCTGCAGCAAAGGAGAGGAAGATGGGAGAAAGAGAGGGTCCTGGATGGGGGGAAATATTTTTCTGCTCTGCTAGCTGTTGCTGCTGCTATGGCTGCTGGTGCCTGGAAAGAGGGAGTGCATCTTCCCAAGGGGAAGGGGGGGATGTCATCCCCAAATATCTTCTTCCTATACCTCTGTGTGTGCCTGGCGTGTTCCCTAATAACAGGAAACCTTCCTCTTTCTAAGGGAGGTGATGAGAGATGCGAGTGGGGAGAAAGGGAAGGAGGGTGCTTGCAGCCAAAGCAGAGAACAACCTCCCTGGCAAATAATTTCTTTGGAAGTGTGGGGAGAAGGGTGATGCCTACAGCATGGGAGAGGTGTCAGTGTAGGGTATGAGAAGAGGAAGATCCTGCAGAGTCAAGAAGGGGGCTGGGTAACAACACACAGGGCCACTGTGCGCCTCTGCAAGCCATCCTGGTAGAAAGGGAGAGCAGTGGTGTTACTGGGATGGCCACAGAGACTGGAGACTCCTGGGCTTGGCTGCTAAACGTCAAGCTTTCCCCCTCTGAGGCAGTCAAGACACAGGATGGACAAACTGCAGGAGGAGGAACAGAGACATAAGGTGCTGCCCAAGGTCATAGGGAAGATCAGTGAAACAGAGCGGAATGCAATCACACTGACATTTTAATACAAGGCCATGGTATTTAGTTCCCATGCGTGACCCCCTCTCCTTCCCTTTGACACTTCATTATGTGGTAAATAAAACATGTCAGGCCCTGCTTTCTGGCCCTGAGGCCAAGCTACACATGATGATTCATGTCCACACACAGAAACTCTTTCCCTCCCCTCCCTCCTAAAAGAAAATGGCCCCATCCAGGCTGTTCTTTGGGAATTGTCCCTGGCTCCTGCTACCTCTTGAGCAGGATATCTCCACAAATTCACAAAATCGTGTCTGTGCCTATGTCCAGGCCCTGTTTTATTTGCCAGTGGATGTGTAAGCACTATATCTTCCTTTCTAGGTTAGGAGGAGACAGCTGTATTTGTGGTCTCCCTGAGACAGTAACCCAATTAGTTCAGCTCAAAGGTCTTCCAGTGTTTTGCAACAATGCATGAATGAATATCATTGTCCTTATTTTATGTGTGAAAGCTTTTGAGGGTAAAGGGATTAAGAGACTCACTCAAACTATATAAGCTGTGATTGGTGGAGCAATAGCAAGGACCCACATCCCCAGACTCTTAGACTAGTCTTTTGTCAGCTCAGTGTTTCCCTCCCAGCTTCACATCCTTCAAATAAATAAGGATGCATGTTCACAAGCTTTATAAAGATTGAGAAACTTCCACATAGCTAACTGTACATTACCTCGTGAGAAGGAAGTCTCTGGCATGTTATCTCAAGCTTTAGTATATGCAGTCCAAACCCACCGCATTTAAAATAATGGACCTTGCTTTATGCTTGCAACAGATGAGGAAGATGTGCACAGCCTGTTTCCTAGGGCTTAGCTGACACTTCGTAACCTAGTACACAATAGTGGCAAAATAGTTGATGATAGGGAAAACACGTCTAGAGCCAGCATGGAGTAAACAAATCACGGTGCGCCAAAAGGATCTGCAGGATGCTGTGTGTTGGAATGTGTAAAATAGGGAAGAAGTACCAATCCAAGAGTTTTTTGGAGTTTATGTGAATTATGAGAGATGAGACCAGGAATGCAACTCTAAAATAAGTAGTGAAAGATGAGTTTAATTTGGAAGAATGTACATTGATTTTTATCTCTGTCTAGTTTGACTTCCCCCTAGATTATTTGTGGTCTGTGTTTGGTAGCTTTTTCTGAACGTGTGTTACAATGACAGGCCAACTGCAGAGATGTTCGTGGGTGCAAAACTACAGGAAATATCAAGAGAAGAGCATGTCCTCTCTGACAGCTCATGATACCATTATTTATCTGGTTATTAAGGTCTTAATGTTATTTGAGTGACTCCATTGCAAAAAAAAAAAACTGGATTGCTTGGATGTCAGCTGGCCTGTGCCAGTTTAATCCAGCTGAGAATGTTTTCTTTTTTCCAGTGTACTTGTCAAATACTTTCTCCTGACTGCCTCTGAGCCTTCCCCCTCACCATGTCTCGACATTGCATAATCTTCTGTCTTTGCCTCCGTACCTTAAGGTACAGAGGAGCAGAAGCACAAAGAGCCTGAATAACTTCACTGAAAGCACATCTTAAGTTTTCAGCAGAGGCAGAGCTGGAAAAAGTGCCCTCTGGGACCTAGACTGATGTTCCATTCAAAGCCTATGTTTTCATCACATCATCTAGCTCAGAGTCATTTAGAGAACACATTTCCAAGAGTGCCTGGAGTTATTGCTCCTAGATGAAACTGTTCCTCTAAAGCTATTCAAAGAAGATAGGTTAAACAAGTAAGGAAAATCAAGACAGAAAATCAATATTATTTCACTGAAGCCATAAAGTGGGGAGAATATCAGTTCCTTTCTTTCCCTCATTCCAATGTAGTGGCCTTCGGGTCTTAAATCCCCTTCCTGAATTTAAGCCTGTGGACACTGGCTCTTCTCTCTGTAGTTTAACAAAGGCCTTTCGGCCTCACCTGTATGTTCTCTTTTAAGCCTCAGTACCCCAGGTAGACCACATAAAGTCAGTAATCAGGAGAACAGTCTGAAAAGAACAGGGACAGAAGACAAGAAATCCAGGCTCCACAAACGTCCTGCAAAATTAAGCAATATAGATCCTTCTTATGACCCTGGTGAGAAGAGAATTCAAAGGTGTTATTTTGCCTGTGTGTCTTAAAAAATGGTTTAAATAACCACTAAGGCCCCAAGCTCTTTTTGCTGTGCTGAGCTGGTAGGGCTGATCTCTGCATGCACCACAGCAGAGGAGCTCTGAGCACGACACAGCCACAGTCTCCGTACAGCATGGTTGTACCATGTCAGCCTGAGCGACGATAAGGAGTCAGAGTGAAGCCAGCAAGCCACAGAAGATGAAGTCTTCCACCATCCCTCAACAGAAGACTGATGACAACCTGCTTGTGGAGCCTGTGCCAGCAAGATATTCTGTTTCCTAGCAGTGAGGACTTGGTGGAGCATAGACTTCCCAAGCCTCACAGTCTGGCTGGGAAAGACACACTGCTCATTTCTTGTTGTCCTTCGTAGGCTGGTCTTCAGCTTGCAGTGGCCACCTACATGGTGTGTTCCCTGCTGGTACCCTCACATGAAAACTCCTTCTCTGGAATGATTTTTGGTTTGTGCTGCACACCTTCCTGTTCTTTGGCCTGACATAACACTGTCTGGTGTTGCAGAAGTGTTGACAGAAAAGAGGTAAGCCTTTACTTTACTCTAAATCTATGGGAAAAAGTCAGAATCAACTTTCAGCTGATGTGATGATGTCTGCACCTATTTATTATGGTCTCCAAGAAGCTTGATCACAACCAGCAAATGCATACAATACCGACTGTCATTCTGCAACTACAAAGCAGCACAGCCTGGAAAGTTCTCTGATGTTTCCAGCATGGATTAGTCACCCTTCTGGTAAGGCTTTGGCAGTTCTCATTGATGGCCAGTCCAACAGGTGGGGCTGACATAGCAGGGACCTTAGTTCATTCCACTGTTCTGCCAATACCAGGACAGATCCTTCCTGAGAATCAGAGGGTGCAAATCACACCAGCTTCCAGAGAATGGGGCTTGTTCAGCACATTCTTTATATTCAGGGTGTGAAAATGCACATACAACACAGCATCACAATCTGGCTGCTTTTCTGATGATATGTGAACTGTTCTTTTCTGTCCTTGCTTATTCATGATTTTTACTGGTTACTCGGCATTTTTTCGGAGAATGGATGATAATTTCTGTTTTCTGGTTGAATTCCAGATCACTCTTTCTCCTTCACTCTGCTGTCATTGCCATTTGATCTAATCTTTTCTTTCCTTAGAAATTGCTTCTGAAGATTTAATAGGGGGTCCTAGAGCCCTATCACATTAATCTACAGGAATAGTGCATTTCAGTAAAGTGACAAGAAGAAAAATTTTAAAAGTACCCGCAATGAAAGATGAGAACACTAAGAAGCCAAACCTTTATTTTGGTAACAAGCATTTAACTTGTGACCATGTTGCCATACTCATATGAGTGGAACATCAAACTATTGAAAATCAGGAAATACCAGAAAAAAAAATCTTCTCCTATTATGATTCCATCTTCATCCACAAGATGCCAGTTTTATCCGGGACCCCAGCCAAAGTTGTAGGCATGTGTGTGTCCAGTCATGCACATTGTTGATCCAGACACTGGCTTGTTGAGTTGACTTCCTGACATGACCTTGGACCTTGCAGCTATGGACTTGCTCGACACTCACTGCTGTTGGCTGATCCTGGTAGGCTGCAGGACTGTCACAGTTAACATCATAAAACCATCCACTGGGTTATGAACCTCTACCCCAGCGGCTCCTTTATCCACATGTCAGCCAGATAGTCATCTCTATCCTTCCTGTTTCCTTCAACTCTCCACTGAGCTGATTTAATTCACTAAAAAGACACAATAATTACCTCCTTCTCCTCCACCCCTGTTCAATTTTCTGACTTTTCTCTCTGTGTTAATCTGACTTGTGGAGAAATCTAATGAAGGCAAGACTGGCACAAGGTAAGAGGCATGAATGTGTGGCCAGCTGTGTGGGTGGGGGGAGAGAGGTGTATCTTACCTGTCTGAAAGCAGCTGATACGTTGGACCACTCTGTGTCAAGAAACTGTACCCCAAAACAAATGTGACTGATTACTTTTTACTTGTTTCTCTCCACAGAAAAGGTTGCATCCACAGTAAAGGGAGCATCAGACTCTCGATATTTGAAGTACTTCATTAAAATTAACTGGCTGATTAAGAAACGGGCATATTATGAAATGCTGTTGGATATGTGGAGACTGCAGCATGCACAGAAAATGTCCACAACTTCCCTGGATTTGGCGAGGTAGAAGAATGGGATGTTAGGTGTAAAATGTCTGCGACCTTTTTTTTTTTTTTTTTTTTTTTTTTTTTTTCAGAGCATTGAGCCTTTGCAACACTTACGTTTGCTCGGAACACGGGTCCCAGATGAAAGTTGCATTTTTAAGTTTCCGTTCTGTTTTAGAGCCCAATTCTTCACTGCTCTGCTTGTCAGGTTGAAGCACAGCTCTATATAGTTTAAACCGAGAAGGTTAACAGATCCAAGTGAAAAATCTGTTTACCTTGGAGTTTTTTAAATGTCATGCAGTCATTTCCATTGCTTGTGGCTTTCAAAGTTATTATTTTGAATAGTAATAACACTGTAGCATATAAGTGTCCCACTTTATAACAGAGACTCATTATCTTAATGTTATCCATCAGCCTTAGGAAATCAGAAATTTCTGTGTAAAGATAAAATAAGAGTGCGTAAGGGTTTTGTTTGATTTTATGGTGACTACTTATTGTTATTTATGCTTCTATTTTGGCTTCTAGATTTTGAGTTTCAAGAAAGCCATATTGCCAAACAGCAACAATTACCCCTAAAAATTAAGTTCAGTTCCAAGAAAACATTGAGTCTCCTTAATAAAGCAGGAGTTAGAAGCCAAGTTGTTCATTTAGTTCTGTACACTCCATTGCATTGAAAACTGAGTCTGAGTTTCTTTTCCAGACACTTGAATCCAGAAGAAAGGATTTTAAATCTCATCGTAAATGGTGAGACTGCAAAAATTCAATGTTCACTACAAAAATGCACTTTATTGAAATGCACTCCAAGGGTGAGAAAGGAAGTACTGTTTCTTAGATTTTTATGGATGGGTCATCTCTAACAACTTGGTGTTCAAAAAAAGACTGGTGTTTTCAAGTTATTTCAGGACCTTAGGGATTATCTTCACTTTTGCTGTACAAAGACACTTCACTGGACAAGCTGAAAAAACAAGAGTGATAGGAATACCTAGTATTTCAAGGGATTTAAGAAGATTTTCTCCTTCTGCTCCCGTTGAGAGCAATGTTTTCCTTCCTGTGTTGATTGTGAGCAACAGGAGTCAGGTACTTGAAAGCCGAGAAAGAAATAATTAGGTAGATATATGACATTTTGGAGAGAGATGGATTTTTCATCCTCTTCGGGATAATTTCAAGCATTTTTGCTGTTGCACTCTTCCCCCTGCAAGGCAAGAGACCTGCCTGTGAAGTCATTCCTTTCACAAAGATCAGGCAAAATTGGTCAGCCATGGTCTACAGGAAAGTGTTTTGACCTGTCAGTCAGGTGCTTCCAGAAAGGGACTGCACAAAGCTGGGCACTGTTCTTAATCGCAGGTTCAGGCTCCCTTCCCTCCTGTGCCCTTGTGCTCACTCAGGGCTGGTGCTCTTTGGGTGTTCGCGTTGTCCGAAATTCATCCCATCATGCAGAAAACCCAGTGAGAGAAAATGTGATGTCTCTAACAAGAAGAAAAAAAGAAGGCACAGGTCTTTTTTTTTTTTTTTTTTTTTTCCCCAAGCTGCAGTTTCTCCTGTGTCTTTGATCCTTGTTCCCCATCTAATGAATTGAGCTGGTGAAAAGTGCTTATTAGTGGTAGTCAGAGGCTAGAAACTGTTCAGCTATGCTGAGGTTTCACTTAGAAATAGTGTTCCACTGAAATCCATCAGCCAGTACAGCTAATTTTCAGCATAATACATTAACAGACATAGGCCTGCTGCTCAGCATAAGTGAACAGAGTGGTAGAACTCATTCAAACAAAAGTGAAGGGCCCTTTTGCCATATCACAGACAGGGTAGGCACAATATATTTGCCTAAACAGAGGTGTCCTGGTCTATTTGAAATGTTTTAGCACATCTGCCAGACCTCCAGCTGCCTCTCAGTAGGGCATGGATCTCTGCTCTCTGATTACTGTGTGCAAGTTGTGCAGGGCAAAGGATCCTCAGAAAGATTTCCTATCCAGATGGCAGAGAGTGCAATTAATGGATGGGACATCATCAAAGTCAGGATTCATTTGCATAAATATCAGTGTCTGGTGCCTCTTGCTGCCCTGGGATGTTTTACCTGACCTTCGTATTCCAGCCCCCAATAGCGTCATGTCTACAGACCCAGTGGGACGTCCCAGACACCCTGGTGAACCTCCAGTATCACCAAATGCCTGTGTGTATGAAATCACGGGGCCTCAAGGCCCACTGTCAAATGAGTTGGATCACTCCGGGCTCTGCTCATGGTATTGTCTGGGTCTGAGTTGATTATAATAGGAGCTTAGGTACCCCAGGCACATGGAGACATCTTCACTTCCATTCCTTAATCAAAAACTGATCCCTGCACATGAAAACTACTTTTTGCCATCTTTCTCAGAAATGTTGTCGAAAATCTTTTCTGTAACACATATTCTGCATTGTTACTTCTGCAGTTAGGTCTGTCACTTGAAAGTATACCCAGAAGCTCCTCTGGTATTTAACCTAGTGATTTCAGAGTCATTAGCACTCCAATTAAGTTACTTTGAATTGCTATGGATAAATTTCAGCAGAGAGCTAATTTTGATGTAGCACAGCAAATCCATAAGTGACAGTTAACTTATTTCTATTTCTATTCCAGGCACTGTCTGAGTTTTCCTGCTTAGCAGAACATGGCTAGCTCTCATAGCAGCTACCAAGATAAAAATTGCACAATTAACAACAACACAGTGCAAAGCGATATGGAAGCAGCAGCAGAAACTTACTGACACCTACTAGCTGTTGTGTGCTTTAAGTATCATCTTGTTCTGCCAAATCCATACTTTCTGCTTATCAGGATGATTTCTCAGAACCAAAACATACCTTAAAGTTTTCCAAATGTGCTGTTGTCAGCCTAACTGGACCCCTGAACTTTTCAAAGCTTACCAATCTCTTTGGATTTAGAAAGGAGCAGAGATTTAGATCCATGGAAAGACCATGTGAATGTGATTGAATTTAATACTTAA